>SJYT01030005.1:1102076-1219576 GCA_006410635.1 Cephalophus harveyi | reverse complement strand
ACACCTTGAAAATGAAGCGGGGACCTTGCCACAGACCAGCAAAGCAACCTTGCTGAAACAGCACTCTTTCCGGTGAGATCGCAATCGGACATCCAGCGGATCCGAGGCGCTACCTCCTGCTAAATAAAGGTCGTGTGCGTCACTGTTACTTAAGGGAGGGGGTTGCGGGGGGGTACCCAGTCCTGTATATCCTATGCCCCCGGCTCACTCACAAGCATAGGGTGCACACCGCTTAAGAGAGAAACCTGGCAGTTAATCGTGACAGCAGGTAAAGGTTGGGATCATATCAGGACTTAAACAAGAAATCACAGGGATCATTGGATAAATTTGAAAATAGTACTGATATCTTTATGACACACCCTTCTCTGCTACAGACCCACCCACCCCCTTTACTTTCCAGATTAAATTCTACTTACAGTGTTTTTGAATTACTGATGGGCACTTGATTTAAATGTTGTGTTAGTTTCTGGTGTACATCAAAGTGATTCAGTTATGCGTGTATTCTTTTTCAGATTCTTATCCACTGTAGGTGCCTGCAAGGTACTGCATCTAGCTCCTCGTGCTGCACAGTAGGTCCTCAGTGTTTACTTATTTTCTAGATTAAATTCTGTGTTTTGCTGGTCTGGGCTTGCCATGCAAGGCAGATTCCTAAGTTAAAAGGAATGCCCAGAGACGGATAAAGTCTTGAGGGGATCGGAACCGGGAAGCCCCCAAGAGGGTTCCCGCTGCAGCCAGGAAATCAGTGCAGAGAGGCAGGGCACATCGAGAAAGAAGCTTCTGTTTTGCTCTGTGCTGTGTTTTTAATCGTCTATCCGGAGTTTTACAGAGAAAATCGAGCTATCTCTTTAAAAGCAAATACACTTCAACCTGCCTAGTGGGGAAGCTATAGCTGTTCCAGGGTTTCCTTTCTGAACAAGAAAATAAAAGGTGTCAGCACTAAACCTCCCCTTGAAAATGAGGTTATCAAAGAAAAAACTCACCACAGAGGAAAAAAAAATAACTTGGAGTTTTATTTTCAAGATGCAAAAACTGGCAGAAAACAACGGTACTCATCACAAACACTTTGTAATGTTCACCAAAGATATATTGGGGAAGGAATACAAAGATTTAAAATATCCCCCACGCAATGTTTGCCTTTAAAAATAAATCTAGAAAACAAAAATATATTTGAAACACTTTAACAATGGACAGATTTTTCTATCAGTTTAATAAAACTGAAGCCTTAAAAACAGAGGCTGATATGAGAAACTGTGCATAGTTCCCCAACACACTAGACTATTTGTCGTATGAAAAAAAGAAGTAGGGGTTTTATTGCCGGTAGTTAAACTGGTCCAAGTATATAGAAAGTTACTGAGGTCAGACTATTCATGTGACCAGTTCTTGAATTTAAGACCACCTGACCATTTGTCATTTCTATAAAGGCTAAGGGGGAAAAAAAAGAAGGGCAGGGAAAATATACTTCAGCCCAGGAACCCCTGGAGGGCAGGCGACCCCCGCGTCAGTGGTCCTGGGTCCAGAACTCTCTAAATGAGCAGCTGGAAATCGTAAAGGTCCCGCCATGTCAGTTAAGCCTGTTCCCTTTGAAACCAAGGCTGGACGCCAGCTGACAGGAAGATGTAAGTGCTCCTGACCCCACACTTGACCCTTCCACATTACCGACCGCGCAAGTCTGAGGGAACTTACCTGACTTAACTCTTGCTGGGCATTTCTGCAGAGTGAAGCCCTTGACCCTGTGGAGAGCATGGAGACTCAGGTTCCCCTGCAGACCTTGCAACTTTGCCCAGACTCAACGTCCGTGCAGGAAGATTTGCCCCGGGCAAGAGCGCAGACTAAGGTTACAGAGTTATTCAGTGCGAGCATTTGGGGGATTCGCAGGGACTTGCAATCTGGCTTTATAAATGGGGAGGGCTCGGGAAGAAAAGGACACAGGATTAGCTCTGACTATCCCTGTCGAGAAAGGGAGCCTTTTTGAGCTGAGCCTCATTACTGTTTCAGCATCCTTGTCTGGAGCGCATCTTTGCTCTTCTGCATCAACTCTGTCTCTTGTGCAGGTATTTCCCCCAAGACCTACTGGAGAGAGCCGTGTGGAGGTGGACTCCTATCCAGTGGAGGAAGCCGCACCCCTTCCTATCAAATACACTGAGACAATCCCACCTCTCGCATTAAATAGGACGGAGATACAGCGACATATGAGTTGCAGCTGACAAGTGGCAGGATATTATCTTTTGTAGATATTTAATTTTATATTCACGGATTTCGACTCTGTCATTTTCTTACGATACGTCAGAGCCAACAATATTTTTCACAGGTCTCTGACGTTCCTGCAGATCCCTGACAAGCTTCCATCTATGGTACCTAATGGGTAAACAAATCCTATTCCTGGTACCAAAAGATGCACAGAAGAGAAGGGCTGGAGATTACAGAAAACAAGGAAACATCTGGAGGAGAAATGTCTTAACTCTGGACCAAAGCAGACACACTCAAACTCTCCCATCTCTTCCTGTGGTCTTGTCTTGTGCGCAGTCGTGTCCAGCTCTTTCTGACCCTTTGGACTACAGCCCACCATCTGTCCCTGGGACTTTTCAGGCAAGAACACTGGCGTTGGCATTTCCTCCTCTGGGGCATCTTCCCAACCCAGGGATGGAACCTACATCTCCTAGGTCTCCTACATTGCAGGTGGTCTCTTCACCCAATACACCTTTCTTTTGCATAGACAGTCAAGAAAAGAGTTTTCAAATAGACTAGACACTGCTTCTGTGCCAACTGAAAACCTAGGAAGCTATCTACGTAGAGATTTCTCCTTGGTAAGGATGAGAGTTCTCACTGAAGGACCCTCTTGGTTGGCTTCAGGTGCACGGCCTTGCTAGACCGCAGCCCTTAAAACCGACACAAACATTGCACACGGTTCTCAAAAGCCACACCATACATGGGTAAGCTGTAATTCACAAACGTGAACTGAGACAGAAGGGGAGCGGGGTAAACCCCGAGCGTACCTCATTTACATACTCTCTGGGCGGGGTACTATGATGGCTATTTCATTGACGCCAACCAAAAGGGTGTGTTTTACATATAGCTAAACACAGTGTCTTAAATATCAGTATTTTATTTGCTATGGCATTATAAAAAAAATGCTTTCTTCAATATGTACTGAATGTACTTCCTATTTTGTCATTTTACACTTGGAGTGTCTAATAAAAGGGACTCTTCCTCTGAACTGCGCTTCCCCATCCATCTTTTCCTGGCTCTTCTGTAGCCACTGGCCACCGCTCAGACTGTTTTGAGAAGCAGGGGACTCTATTCATTCTGTCAGGTCACGGACAGATAGACAAAAACAAAAACAGAGTCTCACATGAGTCCTGCACAGAAATGATCATTGGACATAATTAACCAGCGATGTGCACCGCTGTGGACATTTAGAGACAATCCTTCCAACTGTCTTTTCTCCCCAACAAGCCCTGTTCACTCAAGTGTGTTCAGGTACTCAGTTACATTCAACACAGACTAATTCACTTATCCTCAACAAGTGGGCTATTGATTTTTGCCTGCTTTCAGAACAGCCTGAGGCTTTCTGAACGACAATAGCGTCCCCTATTAAAAAAAAAAAAATCCTGCGATTCCAGGGGAAATGCCCTTTCACTCCTCATAATCAGGTTTGCCTCACATTTGTCTGGACCTGTTCCTATATTCAACTTGGAGCTGCTAATTTCCACAATTCTTTTTGCTCCCTGTTCCGTCAGACTCTGGCATATCCCTCGCCTTTTAAAGCTGAGAGGTCAACGGGATTTGCTTTCATTCAGTAGGGGTTTATCTGAACAAAACTTCCCTGGCATGCCAGGAACAAGGCATCAGGCTCTCTATTCTCTTCCTCTCTCTTTTTTTTTGGTAATCAACTTGTGAAAACCAAGTAGCCTCATATTCAAGTTTTCCCAAAGGCAAAAAGAGCAAATCTAAGCAACCATCTAGTTTGTACTTCTATATTTATGGCAGATACCATCCTTTACATAGAAGTAAAGATTAAAAAAAAATAATTAATGAAACACATAACAACATTTTAAATATACTAATCTCTTCAAATGAAAGTACTATATACTTAAAAAAAAAAGGAGATTATAAGCAGAGTCAATTTGTGTTGAAAAGAATGATTTGTTTTATGCTAATTATATTACATTTTAATGACAGTCCAGTGGTAAATCTTGACTTCTTTAAAGAAACCATGATCAGCTGTGGACTATTCTGGGGATAGCCATAAATTCTAGGTGTAAGGTGAACAAAGTCCTTAATTGGGGAAGTGTCTGCATGCTTAGTCGTGTCTGACTCTTTGTGAACTTTTGGACTGTAGGCCACCAGGATCCTCTATCCGTGGTATTCTCCAGGCAACAAGGTTTGCCGTTTCCTTCTGTAGGGGATCTTCCTGACCTAGGGATCAAACCCGCATCTCCTGCAGATTTTTATTCTCTGAGCCATGGAGAAGCCCTAACTGGGAAAGGGGAGTGATAAATACCCCTTCTTAACAGACTCTGACTCCTAACTGGGATGTATTTGGGCAAGAGGCATTTGCATAGCTGCTGTACAAAGAAATAACGTTGGCCATCCATTTTAGATGCTGAGTCTATTAGAAACATGCTCATTTCAGCTTCTTTCCTTACTCAGAAGCATCTGAACTTGCATGTTAGTTAGGGGTCAAATATGGCCTCTGGGGGGAAAAATAAAAAGAAATATGCACGCACACACACACACACACTCTCTCTCTCTCTCTCTCTCTCTCTCTCTCTCTCCAGCAGAGGGTTCAGTTTAGCCAGGGAGAGCCTCAACCCTGTTTCATCAAGGCTTCCTCCTGCTGTTCTGATGCAGAGCGGAGATAGCTGGGCATCTGCATGAGCCGTGAAAGCGCAGGACAGAGCTTCCAAGCACAGAGCCCTGCCTCCCACTGCAAAGCCACCAGAGAGGGGGTTCCTGGGAGTGCGGAGTACCTAAAAAATGAAATTTAACGTGTTTGGCCCTTAATGAGGACCATGCACCTGTGACTCTGGGGCTCCAGGCACATTTCTGAGTCTCCAGTGAGCACAGTGGCAAAAGGAAACTGGCTGCCCTTCATATAAGGACTGAGGGAAAGAGAGCAGTGCAGAGGGCTGTCCAGAGCGGCCTTGTCCCCCTTGGCTGAGAATGAAGAAGAAAGGGCTCTCCTGACAGGAGTCCTGCTTTTGTGTTGGGCACCTGCAGTTTTGTTTTTGTTTTGTTGTAGAGTTAAGGAGTCAAATCTCCAAGTATTATTACTCACAGCGTGCCTGAGCGTGACACAGCTTAAGGGGGCTGGGGGAGGCAGGAGGCCGGAGAGACAGGACTAACATTAAAAACATTAAAACTAACATTAAAACTAACATTAAAAACATTAATAATGACGTGTAGGGCGTCCTCAGGTGGCAAGCTTAGCGGACAGGGACACAGACATTCCCGACTGTCAGAGCTAAGATCTAGTGAAATCTGAAAGAAAACAGTGAAACAGGCAGGCTGATGTGGACTCGTCAACTTTTTATTTTACCATATTGGGGGCTTTAAAAACAAAGCAAAATCAGAGAACAAGAAAGAAAACGAAAAAAGCAGGCAGACAACAGGAGTTCTCATATTCTGTCATGCGGCTTCCCTCAGCGCTCAGCTGGTAAAGAATCCGCCTGCAATAAGGAGACCCCGGTTCAACTTCTGGGTCGGGAAGTTCCCCTGGAGAAGGGATAGACTACCCTCTCCAGTATTCTTGGGCTTCCCTGGTGGCTCAGCTGGTAAAGAATCCGCCTGTAATGCGGGAGACCTGGATTCAATCCCTGGGTTGGGAAGATCCCCTGGAGAAGGGAAAGGCTTCCCACTCCAGTATTCTGGCATGGAGAATTCCATGGACTGTATAGTCCATGGGGTCACAAAGAGTCGGATGCGCGGACGCGACTGAGTGACTTTCACTATTCTGTCATCTTTATTAAAAAACATTTAAGTTCTAAAGTTGACAACAGCTTAAAAAAAATAGATATAATGTGTTTAACGAGAAGCTGGCTACTTTGTGTCTATTTTCTCCATTTGTAAATAGCCTGGTGAGAATGTGGTCACAGATGGGCCTCCGGTATCTGACAGAGGATGACTCTCCTCTCATCCTGGTGCCAGGTCTCAGCACCATCCTGGCACTCACGAGCTCCCGGAACACTGGCTAAATGAAAGAGGGGAGCAGGTGGTGCAGTGGTGAAGAGCCTGCCTGTCAATGCAGGAGACACGGGTAAGATCCCCGGGTGGGGAAGATCCCCTGGAGTAGGGAATGGCAACCCACTCCAGTATTCTTGCCTGGAGAATCCCATGGATGGAGAGAAGCCTGGCAGGGTGCACTCCAGGGTGCAGGGTTGGGGGAGCAGGGAGAGGGTCACAAAGAGGCGGATGCGACTAAACACACACACACACATTTACAAATGAACATCTGCCAAGGAGAGCGACACCCAGGGTGTCGGGGAGGAGAGGATGGAATGGCAGACCAAGAAGGCCTTGGTCTGGGGGAGGAAATGAGCAAGTGCGCCCCAGGAGTTACAGCGTGTACCGGAAACCTTTGAGGACCACCCAAAGACGCACGCACCTGCATGCTCTTTAGTGTTCCCCGGAGGAGGTTCCAGTTAACCCGCCGAGATCCAGGTGGATGGAGAGCAGCTGCTTGTCCTTATCCCAAGCCCACTGGATCCAACCAGACGAGCAATTGGAGGGAAGAGATTAGAGGAGGAAAGAGATGGCTCATATTAGAGGAGAGAGGTGGCTCATGACACCTGTTACAGAATAAGGCAGTTACTATGGTCCAGGGTGACTAGGGTCACTGGCCTAGGGGCCGCTGCAAATGGGGATTTGTAGCAGGACAGAGACGGGGTTCAGCCTCAGAGTTAGAGAGTGGAGGCAGGGGGACGGGATTAGCAGGACGGTGGAGTCTTTCCGGCTAGATGACCTAAACGGATTCTTGCTGAAGGCAGATCAGGGCACACAGATACCACTCAGGGCACAGGAGGTGATGAGGAAGGTCCCGGGATGCTGAGGGTGGGGGATTCTCACCAGACCAACATGCCAGGAGTCCCGGGGCAGCCCGTGCCAAAGAGGACACGGATGTCTATAAGCTGAGGACTGCCTGGTAAGAGGGCTCAGAGCAGGCTGGTGAAAGGCTGCTCAAGGGAAGACTCTCTGTCGTGGGACACACCAACTCCACCTCAGGGCAAAAATTATCGAGACTGGCATATATGCAGTATTGATACTGAGACAACCAATGAGAACCTTCTGCATAGCTCAGGGGACCCTCCTTAATGGCCAGGGATGATCCAAATGGAAAGGAAATCCAAAAAAAAGAGAGGGTATAGATAAACATATTGCTGATCCACTTTGCTGTACAGTAGAAACTAACACAGCATTATAAAGCAACCACATGCTAATAAAAGTTAACTTTAAAAAATCATCAAAAAAGGTATGACAAACCAGACAGCAGAGATGTGTGTCCCTGAACAAGCCTCAACTTTCTCATCTGTGAAATGGATAAAGACAGTTTCCACTCCCAGGTGGCCTGAATGAGAATCCTACAGCATAAGCCGTGTAAACCACTTGCCGCGGTGCCCAGTGTGAAACCATCATTCAAGAAAGACAACGATTACTATCACTGTGACTATCACGATGAGAACGGAACGGCTGCTTGGGAAAGGACGCGGCTGCTCCAGAACGCGTCCTGCCTTTTGAGTGCACAGAGGTGACGCTGTTAGCACGCGGCCTCTCGTTGTCAAACCAATAAAATCTTTCCTGAACAGAACAAGACAATGAAATGTGAGTGGAAAAATGCTAAAGGAACAAGTGACTCCCACAGTCCTCCACGCTCTGACAAAAGAGGGATTCTGTTCATGTGATTAGTTCAAAACAGCGTATTAAACCCAGAGGAATTGTTTTTAAAGTAAGACTCTAATTTTAGGAACCTGAGGAAAGGCTGCATTTTAATAGGATATTTCATTGTACCCCACATACAAAACTATTGTTTGCCTGACTCTATAATTTATTGTTAGACAGACACGGCACTATTAACTGTGGCTAAATGAAACATGGGATGATTCCACTAATAAAACAATCAGTTCACAAGGCAAAGCACAGCTCGGCTGTTTAAACAGAGCAGAATACCCCTGAGTAGAGATCTACATAGTCTAATATTCCCAGTTGGAATTTCACCTTTCTCTACTCTTTCATGGAGAAAAATCATTGAAATAGTCTGGTAACAATACTGTTACTGTCTCCTTAACTTAATCCTTTGTTCCTCCCAAAGAAAAGACTGCCGCTGATTATGAATATTCTGTGCTACAATTTCCATCAATTAATATACTACCGTGTTCTTAGTACGGTATTAATAGCTTCTTGATTTACATTAGAAAGTATATATTTTACACCATGGGTGAAGCTCTTTTCTAACAGCTTTAACAAAAAGTACTTATATAAAAAGAATTTACAATTTGGAAAATGGAGGTGGGAGGGTATGGATAATTGCTGGAAAAGAATATACTCTATTTTCCTTTCGGGTTTTTTTTTTTCCTCCTCTCTGCCGGGGAATCCCTGTCCCCTAGTCAAGGGGGGGCAGGACAGGTCTCCCCCGAACCACCTCTGTCCTTCAACCTTCCATCTGGGAAGAGACATGTGGAGCTGAGCTGGTGTTTCTTGGTGGGTCTGCCGCCAACTGTCTGCAGAATGCAGAGTCTGCAGTTCGCCTTGCACAAAAAACCAGAACAAGCAGAGAGGAGCCCATCCCCCTTCCAGGTGACTAAAAAGAGGCAGGTGGTAGTGAAGAAGAAAGGGACGGTGGAGATGAAGGGAGAGATGGCAGCCTGGGGAGAAGCTCAGCCCGCTCTGCGGGGAGTGAGCGGGGTGTCTCTTACACACCCGGAGCCCTAGCCCCCTCGCCTGGAAGACCACACGTCCACGCCCAGCACCGAAGGCCGTGTGCGCGCGCCGTGCTTCTCCGGGAGGCGGAAGAGTGAAGGCGGCTCTGGAAGGAAGGGAGGTGTCCTGCCCCTGCCCAGGTACGTCCAGAGCCACTGATGCCCTGCAGGACTGAGACGGCTGCGGGGTCGGCGTGCAGGCTGCCCCCAGGCGCCTCCGCAGAGACTCCCAGGCCCGAGTCACCCGCGTGGGCACTTTCCAGGCTGCTCCACGCCTCCGGCTCCGAGAATGGACACACTCAAAGGGGCTGTGCAGAGGCGTCGACGTCGAAAACCCCTTCGATGGCCTGTGCTCAGGGCTCCTGCTTTTACTGCCCCGCTGTCCTGCTAGAATTTCCCCATGGTTTCGACGATCACCAGGATTTACCCAGGGAACCAGCAGACTCTGGTCTCAGTCCGCCACTGTGCGGTTTCAGGACTGTCGCACCATAAAATGAGGAGGTGGGCGCCCCCCACTTCCATAGAGGCATGGTCCACGAAGGGTTAAAAAAAAAAAAAAAGGATGTGAACTGGTTGTCAATATTTAAAAAGTGGAAATAATTGCTCCAAAAATCCTAAGTCCCTGTTTCTTTTTTAAAACACTCTCAGCAACAAAAATCCGGAGCTGGGCAGCTGTTACTTTGACATTTGAGTCTCTACTTGGTCCACTTCTTCATTTGTGTGAACTTACAGGGGATCCCACAGCATCTCTGGGTCCTACAAATGCTAGAGTCCAGGCATTGTTGCTTAGAGAGAGTCATCTGTCTTTTTCCAAGACGGACCCATTCTCAGGACACGTCTGCCAGATGACTCCTAAAGATCCCTGCGCATCCCCCAGGCCACTCTGGGAAAGTTCCACCCTCGCTAGCCCTCCCTGGCCCTCTCACCTAAACCTGAGTTATCCCGGAGACGCGCCCCTGCCCGCCCGGCCCTCTGGGGGCTGCTCCGAGACGCATGCTGTCGCTGCTGCTCAGCCACGAAGTCAGGTCTGACTCTGCACCCCAGGGGACTGCATGCTAGATCTCCCTGACCTCCACTATCTCCCGAGCTTTGCTCAAATTCATGTCAGTTGAGTTAGTGATGCTATACAAGCATCTCATCCTCTGTCACCTCTTCTCCTGCCTTCAATCTTTCCCCGCATAAGGCTTTTTTCCAAATGAGTTGGCTCTTTTCATCAGGTGGCCAAAGTATTAGGGCTTCAGCATCAGTCCTTCCAATGAATATTCAGGGCTGATTTCTTTTAGGGTTGACTGGTTTGATCTCCTTGCAGTCCAAGGGTCTCTCAAGAGTCTTTTACAGCACCACAGTTCGAAAGCATCAACCGTTCAGCCTTCTTTATGGTCCAACTTTCACATTTGTACATGACTACTGGAAAAACCATAGCTTTGACTATACAGACCTTTGTCAGCAAAGTGATGTCTCTGCTTTTTAATATGCTGTCTAGGTTGGTCATAGCTTTCCTGCCAAGGAGAAAGTGCTGAGACGCAGAAGCCCATGGTGATTGACAGGGCTGGGCTTTGCTGTATTTCTCGTAAAACTGTGTCAGGAACGATTAAATGGTGAGGGCTGGAAAAGAGATGGATGGACCCCTCCTGAGGCCATGTCTACACGTGACCAGAGCCATTCACAAGGCCGGCTGAGTGCAAAACACCAGTCAGAGGGGCCTGGTGATTGAACTGACAGGCTGATTCCCCAGCCAGGGAAGGCAGCCTTGGGCTATGGCTGGGGGCAGGGCAGCTGGCCCTTTGGTTTGTTTGTCTTTTTTCCCTCCATTTAAAGCACTTTGCAGAGTCTCGAGCCTAGGGTAGAGATTCAGTTCAGTGGCTGTGGATTGATCGATTAATTTAAAGCCCTTGAGAAATCCCACGGGCTCACAGATAAAGCTGGATGAGCTGAGAATTTCCCTGTCTTCCTCATAAGGAAAATGTTCAAGAAGCAGCCCCTAATTGGAGATGATTTACATTTCTGTCCTGATCTCAGAACTGGAGGAGCAACCACAGGAGTCTGGTCCCGAACCGCGGCTGCGGGGTCCCGTTTTGCCTGACACCTTCGAGACGCGGACTGGCTGCGGTGGCCTCAGAATGTGATTCGCTTGTTTAGACCACGGGGGTCAAATAAGTTCTGACCTTTATTGCCAACTCTACCTAATAAGCAGGCCAATAAAATGCCCTGTGTCTCAGTTTCCCCGGTGAGAAACGGGGATTCCCGTGAGCTACTGCCATCAGATGCCTGGCACAGTCCAAGACGCTCGCCGAAAGGTACCTGTTACTGTGCAGGGGACCGTGAAGATGCCAGATGGGAGCTCCCCGAACGTGGAAGACAAAACCCCAGGGGCTGCTCTAAGCCAGATGAAAGGACCCCCATGCCCGTTCTGGGCATTCCATAGTCCAGTGGACATGAATGCCTTTTGCATGTCAGTGGAGTAACATGCCCCACTTTACCACCGTAATTCTGAAAGGATACACCCTTTCAAAACGTTTCCCTGCCAGTGACCACAGAACACCCCACCCTGGTGCTGTCTGTCTGTCTGCAAGAAGTCCGGTTAAGGGACCCATGGGTCCCCTAAGTCTCTCCTCCAGTGAGTCTCTCACCCTAGAGAGAGATCTCTGGCTATTTGCTAAATTCTATCAGAGCAAAATGAACCACAGAGAATAGAGCAGTGGGGGGTGAGGGGTGAGGGGTGGACCAGGATATGAAGCTAATAGCACCTTATAAATTCAATTTGTATTCCCCTCTTGATTTTAACCCAATCTACATGAGCTTTCCAAAACAGGCAGTCATTTGAAATCCTCCCACGTGACAGACAGTCTTAGACATTTTAAAACACCGTCCCTTTGATAGACCGTGCCGCACAATGTGGTTTTAACTGGTTCTAGAATATTCTGATGGTGAAATATTTTCTGTTTCTGGGCCAGAACTGGTCATTTCTTCTTGAGAATATGATGTTTGAAAATCAGTTCCTCCTATTATAGATTTCTCCCTCAGCTTGTAGAAAATCCATGATTCCCTAAACATTGGTCTTTGAAAGCACATTGACTAAAATCTTCATGCTTAATTCATGAAGCGCAGTCTGGAGATTAGTGGAGCTGGACACAGACCAGGAATACTTTATCATATTCTAATAAGCAGAGGCTGAAAATTGCATTTCTAAAGCTACAGTATTAAAGGGCACGCCGCAAAACATGACCCAAACATAACTCAGTAGTTTTACAGTGTCTGAAAAGGCTTTGATATGATAAAGTATGCTGACGAGAGGAATAAACACAACTAGAAATTTCTGAATTTAAAAAGAAGTGTGTGTGTTGGGGGGGAGGTGGTGGGGGTGGTGCTTGGCAAACATTCAGTATATTTGTAGAAAAATATATATTATAAACTCATATATTGTGATTTGTAGTAAACCAGCATCGGCTATTGAGTCATGGGATAGATCACTACCGCGTGGGATAGATCAATTTAGGGGGTGTGGAAATCAGAGGAGCAGTGACGGGGTGGGAAGGGGAAGGGGTGCTGGCCCCCAGAGGGCACGCCTTTAAACCATGGAGCGCGGGTACCGCCTATCGGCGGGGAGATGCTTTGGAGAGTTGGCCGTCAGGGGGTGTCTGTGATCCCCGCCCCTCAAAGCCAGCTCTCAACACTGCGGAGATCAGAGTGGAAAGATCAGAGCGGTCCAAACCTGCTGATTTCGAGGATTTTCTTTTTATGGGTGTGCACCCACCATGAGTGCTTCACTCACTTCAGGGAGCGGAGTTTATCTTACTTTCTATCCGTCCCGGTTTACCCGCCCAGAATCTCCCTGTGGGTCTCTGACGACATGGCCCAGCCCTCCCCCACCACCCCAGACATCAGCAGAGGTCAGCAGAGGAGGGGTCCTCTTTAGCTAGCTGGCTCCCCTCATGCGCCCCGACCGACTGGACTAGCTACTCCTGGGGGGTTACAGAGCATCGCAGTCAGCACCATCACCCTGGTGACACCTGAACGGTTACACACCTTCCCCCTATTCCCCTGACGATACACTCACTAAGGGCCAACAGCTGGACAGGTAACCCACTGCCTCCCCAGGCCGAGTACTGAGGCGGCCAAGGGAGGATCTGAAAATATATTTATTGCCTGAAATGAATGGAGCAATCACGGTGGTGATTCCATAATATACACTCCCAAAGGGAGACTGTGGACATCCTCCTCTCTTCTGCATTTCACTTACCCTTAGGGGAAAAAAAAAAGAAAAAAAATAATACGTCTAAGGTATTTAGCATGTATATATGCCAAATACAACGAAAATTCAACTGCTATAAAAATGAGCAGGAATAACAAAGAATGAAAAATGACCCAAATTTGCACCACTTAGTAATTTTCTCACTTTGAGTGTAAATTTTACCCCTTTGAACACTGACAGTCTTTTCCGTCCCACTGAATTCACATTTCCGACAGCGGTACCTGCTGGGCCATCCCAAGGCCGTTCTCAGCGTGTTCACACATCAGCGCAGCCTCTCTGGCTGACCACCATGAGCACACTGTTTACCGGGGGAGGTCAGTGCGGCCAGGAGACGGAGACGGAGGACTCACTGTCAGAGGTGCGGGCTCAGCCACGGCTATCTGAAGCCACAAAGGGACCTGCTGGGCGCAAAGACGTGCCACCGTCACCATGGACGCGTGGTCCCAAACAGATCACAAGTCACGTGCTGGAGGGGGACAAGAATCATGCAGCTGCCAGCGGAGGGTGGTTGGGGCGAGGCGGACCGAGGCCACGAGAAGACTCTCAGAGGTGAGCCGGGGGGCTGGGCTTTGGTTCCGGTTTCAAGGAAGGAGACAGATCCATTTCCAGGTGCTCCTGTCCCTGCGACTTCCTTCGTCCTGTGACTGCCAGCCCTTCTGCTGGGAGAACGCTGTCTGACTCTGTGTCCTGTATTAACACAGCCACAGTTGGCAAGGTGGCACGTGACTACCCACCCTCGGTGGTGGCTTTTGCAAGGTCTTTAATATCCTCTCTTGCAACTGGCGCCGTGGCAGCAGACCCATATGGGCGCCCGCCTCCAGCCGGACATGCCTGCGCCTCCTGACAGACCCCTACCCTGAACCACGCTGGTTCCCGGGCCTGGCTCCCTTTCCCCAGGGCCTTCGATGGTAACCATGGGGTCCTGTGGAAAGGGAGTCATGCTTTCCAGGGAGATCAGCCTGTCTTGCCCCCTTAATTATAATTCCTTACTTGCAATATGCATCAGCCGGTATTTAAATAAACAATGAGGTATTTGAAACAGAGAAACTATGAAAATGAAACTGCTTTAATTTACATCCCACAGGACTGAGGCAGTGGACTTCTCTGAATGCCAAATAAATAAATACAAACTTAAGGAAGTGTCAGGTTGGGGGTAGTCTATGAATCTAAAGTGGGATGAAGGAGCCAGGCGTGGCCCACAGCAACTTATTAGTCTCCATGCTTCTGAGAAGGGCTGCCCGGGGTTCCTTTATAGAAAACAGAACTCCACCAGAAATACCAGCCCCTCCAGGAAGGGAGGTGGAAAGGCCATGGTTGACCAGACCAGAAATGATGAGTCATGGCCAGGACTGAGATTTGGCATAGGAGTTTTGCACCAGAGCAGGGTGGACAGGGTGAGCCGTGTTTCAGCTGACATAAACAAACCAAAAGACAACAAGTCAGCCCTGGGGTCCCTCCTCCGCCCGCGCTGTCAGGAGTCAGGTAACGTGGAGAGAGGTCAGACCTTGCTCCGGCAGATACAGAAGCAGGAGCCGATCTGAGAATAAGTGCCGAGGGAAATCTCGGGGCCTGACTTTGCAGTGCTGCGTGGGGTGATGTGAACGGATGCGCACGCATATGCACGTGGCTTCGCTTGGTCTGTGGGGTTAAAAAGGCCCCAAGGATGCCAGGAGATGAAGCCGAGGACAGATTAAAGGATAGGCACTAATAAGGCAGGGGAAAGAGCAGTTGAGAAGCGGCTCTACAATGCTCTTGCCGGGGACTTGGTAAGTGTCACCGCGTCTCGTCCTCAAACGGCTCTCCCTGCTCTAGAAGAAACTGAGGCAAGCATAGGTGTCCCTGATGGCACAAGCTGCAGGTGGTGACGGCGAGAGTCAGATGCAAGCAGTTGGCAGAGGAAGAAGCCAGGGGTCGTGTCTGTCTTTTCAGTGTGGAACTACATGCACGACTGGACCCAAGCACACAGGACGCCGCCAGCTTTCCCTCTGGTCCGCTCTGTCTCTGTTCCACCTCTCCTCTCTGATTCTCTGTGTGTGCATGTCTTTCCACCCCGGCACACTCCTCTTTTCACAACGGACAGCCTTCTTCCGTGCACCATGGGAGGACGCTGTGAAGTGGCAGGGCCCCGGTGCAGCTGTGCAGGGTGAAGGCGGCAGCAGCCGTCCGCGCCAGCTACAGCAGCAGAGTCCCAGGAAAGACGCAGTGTGCCCTGGCTTTCTGGATGCTCAGTCCTCAACCCAGCTCTTCAGCCAGGAGGCAGGCACCGGGGCTGGTCAGGCTCCAGTGCCCATCCCCGTGGGTCAGGGTGGGGGGATCACAGTGGTCCTTTTGAGATCAGCAATCCTACCTCTACATGAAGAGGGAGACGGAGGCATCCCAAGGAAGACAGGGCACTGCGAGTGGTATGAGGGTGATGAGAAAAAATGCTGGACATCTTAGTTACAGAAATAGAAAAAAATCAGGATAAAGCGCTGTGATCCTTGAAAGAACAGTGCTGGGGAGAAAGGCAGGCTGAGGCAGCGAACGGCAGCATGGGGCCGAGTTGCCAGCGGCCTTCACACGAGCTTTGCGCGGGGCTTTCTGGAGGCCTCCCTGGAAGGCAGGAGGTTGGCCCATTCTACCATTTCTCTCCTTCACTCTGCCAGGCCACTCTCAACTGGGGGACACCCTGGAGATGGAGGCAGTGTTGCCAAGCGGCGAGGAGGGGCGGGGTCACTGAGGCCTTTGTGGGCTGACCACGCCAACTGCAGGCGGCTCTCTCCTCTTCGATGTGAAAGAATTTTGCCACCCTGGGTGTGCCCTTGTTACCAGCAGCCAAGCGCAATTCCTGAGGTCCCCACCTGGGCACCAGTACCCTGGGCCTGGGTCCCCACCTGGACCGCCAGTGACAGGCCTGCCCTGCCTTCCTCCTGCTTCAGCTGCCAGACACCCTGAGAATCCAGGGGCTGGAGAAACAAGCCCCCCTCCTCACGATATAAACGCTTCCCCGTGTGTAATCGGCACATACCCCCACCTCCTCATGGCTACCATTCAACTCAGGGATGCCCAAGAAACTGGAGGGAGCCCAGCATCGTGAGGCACGAGGGTGGTTATTCTGAGACCCTGCCACTCCTCCCCACATACCAGGTCTGGGCAGAATAGACCTATTAATCTACTTGGCTGAATTAGAATCTGACCTCTGAATGTTGATACAGTTGAAACAACACAAAACAAAGATAACGCAGCTATTTTGCAGGAAGCTTCCTTGTCGACCAGGTTTGGGTGTGTGTGTGTGTCTATGTGTGTGTGTATGTGTGTGTGTGTTTTAATGTGATGGTGAGCTTTATTTTCTCATATGTACATCATATATTGTAATACGAAATGGATATTGACTGCAGCTCGGGTGGATATCCACATGTATTGACCTCAGAGGTAAATATTGACTGAGACAAAGGTAAAATCGATGCTTACCTTGAGGGATAATAAATCTGGATATCTATTGAAATAAGAAGTCAATAGGCACATTGTTACAAACACCCGTGGTTATAGTCACTTGAGCAAATTTGTACAGCGAGCGGTCAGCGGTTGTTTTGCAGAAACGAGAGGCAGTGGTGGAAGCCCGCGGAGGCCACGCTGACCGTCTGCTTTCCCTTTGCTCCTCTTTCCGTTCTGTCGCCAGCCAGCATCAGACTAGGTGTATCATCCCACCCTACCCTGTCAAAGGAGTAGCTCGGCCTCCATTTTCAGGAGGCGGTTACTGAATTAGGCGTCTGCATTGTGGCTCAGCTGGCACAGAGTCTGCCCGCAATGCAGGAGACCTGGGTTCGATCCCTGGGTCAGGAAGATCCCCTGGAGAAGTGAACGGCTCTCCACTCCAGTATTCTTGCCTAGAGAACTCCACACAGAGTCAGACATGCCTGAGTATGCATGCAAACATTGGTTATTGGGGGGGAAAATCTGATATGGGTATCCCCATTTTATAGCCCGATAAACTGAGGCTCAGAGAACTTGAGAAACTCATCTGACAGAAATGATAAAGGGGGATGCCCTAATTTCAAAACTGATGGATGCTGAACTTGTTATCTTGCTAACACATCACTGTCTCCTGATGACTGTCATAAAACTGGGACTCGGGTGGCAGAGATGCCAGAGAAAGGTGGAAGCAGAGACCGGAGGGGGTGAGGAAGAATCTGTTTGGGGCAGAAAGTGACAGTAGCAACCTCTTTGCAAAAATGGACAGGAAAGTTTTGTGACACCACTTGCTGTCACTGCTATTGATAATCACCATCATCACAGCTGAGCTTTGGTGAGTCGTGACTATGGGCTACCGTGTTATTAAGCATCATACAGGCTGGATTTAGAGTCAGTCTCCCAACCCTGTGGGGTCCTGCAGTCGATGACCTGGTCACCTATCCAGTTTCCATTCTCCGTCTCTCCCCCGACGGCTGAGCCCAGCCTTGGTCAGCCATCAGCCCCTCCCCTGTACAACAACACAGGAGTCTCAGCTCCCAAGCATGGTGGGCACAGACGCTGCCCTGGAGACTGTTTGCATGTAGGCACGTGACACGGTTCTGGCCAAGGAGACGTGAGCGGGCCTCTTGGAAAAGGTCTCCTTGTTCTGAGAGATCCACGTGGGGGCAAGGTGCCTTTTCCCTCCACGTTATGCTCCCTGGTTCTGGTGCTGTCCTGAAAATGTGAGGGAGATGACAACTGAGGAAGAGGCTGATGGACACTCAGAGAAATGGAGCCACATCAAAATATGCACCTCGTTAGCCACCCCACTCTGGACTCCAGACTAGGCTGGATAACACACTTTCATATACTGTGGCCTCTGCAAGTTGAGTTTCCTGTCACATGCAGCCCAGACCATCTGAACTGGTACACGTGGAGAGACCCAGGCTTAGGAATGCTGACTGTTACCTGCAGCAACGAGAACTTCCTAACTCCACAGTCTGAGTTCTTAACGGCTCCCAGGCTACCTCCCATTCGAGGTTTAGACCAAGGCCTGCTGGAAATCGGGTCCTGCAAATGAAATCCACCAGAAGTGACAATGATCCCCTCTATGTGAGCTTGCAACGCCATACTCTAAGCATTGTGTAAGAGCCACCCTCCCAAGACCCTTTCCTTTCAGAGGCCGAGGCTTTCAAACTGTTCTAATGAATCACAAGGCATTTCTCCCGGCCTTCACGCATCAGCTTCAAGAGAGCCTGATTAAGGCTCCTCAACACCTCACCCAACAACTTATCAGACGGCTTCCATCTGAGAAAACATACCATGTGCTTTCAGTTCTCCTTGCCCAACCTGCTCTCTTTTCCCCAACTGGAACATCTGTTTTTAATTCCTCAATGAGCAGCAAAAATGACAGAATTAAAGGGTGTTTTGATCCACTGCTCTCGACCACAGCCGCCACCTTGGCTCTGCCTTCCACACCAATAAAACACCATGCTGCGCCGCCTGTGGGAGTACTGAACACACTCGATTCCTTCGGGAATCCTCCACCGAGTGCCTGCTAGCTCTTCCCTAGATGCGTCTCTCTCCTTAAAGACAGGAACTGCATTTCATTTATTTATGGGACCTTTGAACTGAACACAGTACCTGACATGTGGGAGTAAGCACAGAATTTAGTGATAATTATAGATTTCAGGTAGGGTGGGAGGTGTCATCAACAGTGAAATCCTTTCGGAAAATGCCAATGAATACCAACTTATAAGAAAGAAGACCCTTTCACCCTAGAGTTGTCCATCTTCTTTCACCTTCCAGCTAAGAAGCAAGCATCATGGTTAATCCCTCCTGGTTTTTTATTTCACAGAAAAAAAGAAAGGGGGTAAAAAAAAAAAAGCCAACAGACAGGTTACAACACAGTGAAATAGGGGAAGCCAAAGGAAAATGAAGACTCACACTCTCTGAGCTGCATCTCACCTTCATACGGCGGTATTTTTACAGGGAACTGGGGCACTTTATCATCCACTGACTCATTATCTTTATACCGCTACCAGAAACGGACACTCGGGCAACAGTCTCTCTATTGGAGCTTCTCTACGGTGTCCGGGGCCCCGGCGAGGGGCACACTAGGCGGGTCACGGGACAGTCTAACCCACTGAGGACCAGCCACGGGCAACAGGCAACGGCCTCTGGCTTCCCAGGGCTCTCCTGCTCGGGCTCCATGACCGCGCGTGCCACTTCCTGCAGCACATCTCCTCCGTTTGTCTGTCTACACGTGTGAGTCAGTGTCAGCCAACCAGCCATCTATGTGCTATCAGTTCTGCTTCTCTGGAGAGCCCCATACAGATGGCAGGGGTCAGACGAAACTAATGCGTCCGTACGGGGATCCCCCAGAAAAGACACTGCAGCACGGCTGCTAAACAGTGTGAGCGGCAGACACAGTAGGGAACAGGCATTTCTCCCTGGAAGGCCAAGGCCCTCCCCCTTTCTCCTCCTCCTCCACCGTGACCACGACCATCACAGGGAGCCCGCACACCCCCATGGGGGCCGTTCCGGACGCCTGCTCTTTATCCCCAGCTCAGTGTGTGCTACAGGGCAGGTGGGCAACCAACTGATGTTAAGTGACGAAGGCGTTAAAGGTATGAGGAGGTGACCCGGGACACCCTTAGCAGGGATGAACACCGCGAAGGGTTCAGGGGACGGAATGGCCTCACCTTCTCTGAGCCTCCGTGTCACTGTAGGAAAAAACAAAAAAGAAAAACATTAACTAACCCATTCTACCAGCGGCTTTGGTAAGTTTCACGACTCTAGCAGGAGAAGCCTCACTCCTGTTCAGGACCTGCTTCAAGCGAGCCGCGAAGCCACTTCCGTGCGAGGGTGGATTTTGCTGCTGAGCCAGCGCTTCCTGAGAGCCGGGCCCTTCGGAGTAGAGAGAGGCCCCATCGCGTCCCCCAGGACAGCAGCTAAGCAGCTCGCCAGCGGCAGTCTCAGGAAATCCGGCTGCTGATTTAAGGCGATGGCCTGAATCTTCATTATCTGGGCCGAAAACCAGGAGTCAGGTCTCCTGTCTGCCCAGTCCTAGCCCATCGTGTTTGGGGCTTTCATCACCCGGAGAGGATTTCAAGGGCTTCAGCCGGAGCAGAAGAGCCCCCCTGGGGAAAACCTGGCCCCACGCCCCACCATCACTGACCCTCCCTGCAGTGTGCCAGGCCCGCCCGCGGCAATGCAGTCGGGACCACAAGGGAAACAGACCCAACACCGACTGGCACTGCGGGGTCATGGGACTATTCTAGCTAATTGCCATGGCTACAGAAGATGAGGTTAAGTCCCCTGTAAACGCTCCTCGTTTCCAAGAGGGAGGCCCGGTTGATTTATACAACCACCAGTAAAACTGCAGAGGAAAAGGATATCACTTAAGAGACCTAACGTTTCCTGACAGCAATGAACTGGCACTCACTGGGGCCCTCTGCACATTTCCCAGGAAGAAGCCCTGGCACGAGAGCGCAGGACTGTCCACGACGGCACCGGCCAGCCCAGAACGCCTGGCTCCAGCTCCGCAAGCACAGGGGCAGGGCTGTGATCGAGCGCCCCGCTGTCTGGCCCACTCTGCTCGCTCTGCTCTCTGCGCCGAGGCCTCTGAATGCCCGATGGGTTCACTGCCAAAGAGAACGACAGGCCTTCTGATCAACGGCTCTGTTTACGGTAATCAGGGCAGGGCGCTGAGCGAGTTTCAGGACGCCAAGTGATCGCTTGTTTTCAGGATAATCAATAAGACACTTATCTTGAAAGATTCATGCAAGTTTGGAATCAATTATGAATGGGATGATGATAAAACTCCGAGACTCACTGGATCTTCTTTTTTAAAGAGGACAAGGCTCCATTTTGCTGGTTTCTCTGAAATATTATATAAATTTTAAAAATGAATATTCACTCTGCTCTGCCATTATCAAAGAGCTAGATCATCTCATGATTTAGTAGGGATTTTCAAATTCAGATGCTGTGGAATCCTGGGATAATACAATCCGCGGTGTTTTTTTTTTTTTTTGAAAGGAAGAGGGATTTCTCATTGAGAGTATTAAGGATTGCAATGCTGTATACAGGAGAAATGGCTGGCATGAACTGCAGACACAAATGAATGTTGAGTCTGAAAGTAAGCCTCTACAAGTCAAAGATGGATGGTCTTGGGCATGTTAATTCATCTTTCCAAATCAAAATTTCCCTGTAAAAACAACAATGGCATCTCCATTGTAGGGTTATGGTAAAGATAAAATGAGATCATCTATATGGCAAGTTTACCATGATCCCAAGCAACGCAACAGGCTCTCAATAAAAGTCAGTTATTCCTAATATTAGAATTCTGACTTGATCCCCTTGAGTGAGTTACTCTTTCTGGTCACCACTGTCCAATTTCTTAAAGGGAAATGACAAATATGCTGCAAGGTGGTTGGGGAATTAAATGAGATAATGAATAAAATAGCATCTGATCTTACACAACTAGTACAAGATAGATATTAAAAGCGATAAATAATGATATGGAAAGAAAACTCAATTGTTTTTCCTTTACTCTCATGCTCATAATACTTCTGACAGCAGATGAATAGGGTTTGTCCCACAGGGAGCGAATCTCTGAGACCGGCTGGGTGTCCCACAACTGCACTCACTTCTGACAGTTAATAAGCTGCATCAGAGCAGGCCCCGCAGGATGAGGACTGAGTCCCATGGAGCTGCCCGCACTTCAATGCCGATCTCAATAGCTGCCCCTGGCTCACCCCGAGACTCCTGTCTAACTTGGTGACAAGTGGAAGATTCCCACCAGCTTCCTTCAGGTTGCACAACTCGCCAGAGTGGCTCGTATAACCAAGGACGCCAGCTTCTGTCACCTCACCCAGTGATTACCAAGGCTGTTTCAAATGATAGAACAAAGGGCCAGATGAAGGGCCAGGTCTAGAAGGAACCGGAGCACAGAGCCTCTGTCCGCTCGGAGTCAGGGGGTATCACCCGCCCAGCGCATCAGCGCCCTCACCCACCTTTAATGCAGGGATTTCTACGGTGGCTTCAGCATGCAGGCAAGATGGATTATTAACTCAATTTCCAGCCCCTCGCGTCTCTCCAGAAAACAAAAGGTGAGCCTACTATTTCTATTCATGGCTTGGTCTTTCTGGTGACCAGGCCCCATCGAAGGGGCCCCCATCAGTTGTCTTGTGAGGACAAAAGATGCTTCTACCTCCCAGAACATTCCAAGGGAATTAGGAGCTCATCACTAAGGAAATGACAAGGTCTCGGGAGCCCTGTGTCAGAAGCTGGGGCCAAAGATCAAGTATCAGAAGGGGTCAGGGGGCTGAGACCAATGTAAATTCGCATCATACCATGGTAACACTCGGCTGGAAAAAACTTTCAGAGAAGCAATACATCCAGTCTCATCTGGGGCCCTTGTTTGACCCTCAGGTTATCTGAAGCAACTCTTGCACGAGGGTGCCTGGACCAGACTGCCAGAGACGAAGCAAGCCCTGCATCCGGGTGGAGACGGTGCACAGGACCAGAGAGAGTCCAGTAGCCCATGCAGAGCTCGTGGAGGCAGGCTGTCTGCCCTCTGGGGGCGGGGGCGTGGAAGGGAGGGGAGCGCAGGACCACAGGAGAGTCCAGAGCTGGACGGTGATGCAGAGCTGGTGGAGGCAGGCCGTCTGCCCTCTAGGGGAGCAGGGAAGGGAGGGGAGCCAGGCCTCGGGGAGGCCACTGAGGCTAAGCCAGGCAGAGGAAGAGACCTCGATGTGAAGTGACGCGCAGAGGAAGCTACTTAAGTCAAGGAGTCATGGTGAGACCGCCACAGGCAGCAAAGAAGACAGAGAAAAACGTGGAAGACAGGGAGCCTTCTGGGAGCCCAGGGCCTGCCTGACTTCACACCAAGGCCCTCAGCTAGCGGACGGCCAGGAGGGCGGGGTGGAGTTGGGGAAATCAGTGGATCCAGCTTTGGGGAGCTGGTCAAGGGCTGCCTGAGCAGACCTCATAATTAAAAGGCTGGTCCCCAAAAGGACAGAGGTGAAGTCTCCTGGCCGGCAGCTGTAACAGCAGTCCCCACTCAACTAGGATGCTACCCCCGCCACGGCCTGGGCTCCTCCTGGCCCTGAATAGCTCGACATTCAGCCTGAGCTTGCAGAGGACTTTTCATGGGCCACTCCACTTACACTGTCCCTTTGATCAGGAATAGCCCAGGGCGGTCAGAATCACCGCATTGTAAATCTGACACTATACGTAGCTCACATGGCCACAGTTGAAGAATTTTTGTTGAGGTTCAGGTTTTGAGGAACAGCTCCATAACTTGCCCCTGAACGAGCCTCAGCAGAACCTGGAAGCAGACCAGCAGTCACCTCTGCCTTCCTCCAAGGTCACCACCCCGCCCTTGGGTACCTCGATCATTGGGGAAACCAATTTTGTGCCCAGACTGAGGCCGGAGGAAACTCTCCCCGAAACTGGCAAATTCTCTGAGATGGTTTCTTTGGAGATATTGCTCATAGTACTAAAGGGCACAGATGTGAAGCTTGCTGGGCTTTTACATGTGTATATACACCTAAGATCCAATCAAGGGTCACTTCCAGCCTGGGAGAGGGTGCCCCCACCCCCTAGAGGGCTCCACCCCTCAAAGCAGCGACCACTGTTCTGCCCCCTCTCACGGGCAGACGTCGTGGCTGCTTTGGACCTTTAAATTAATGCATTCCTACTCTGTACCTTTTCAAGTGTCTGGCTTCTCCCACTTAACTCTCAGCCTGACTCCCGGATTTTATAGTGAGTATAAAAATAGCCCATCCGCTCACCTGTCCTGGACTTCTATTGTGTGCTGGGCTCAGAGCTACCCTCGTGTTTAATCCTCACTGCAAACTCAGCAAATGGGAATTATTATTCCAGTTTCACTGATGAAAAAAGGTTAAGTGACCTGCTGCAAAATTCCAAACCTGGAAATCAGCATATTAGGATCAGGGATACAATTTGCTGTTGACTCTTGAGGCCAGGGTTGGGAAAAACGGACATGAAGGCCTCTTAACAGTGTTCAAGATACAGTACGTAGCCACAAATATTAGCACTGATGATGATAAAGATGATGATGCCAGGCCTTGTATTAGTGTTTGGGGAACAGAAAGGAACAAAACAGATGTAGCTCAGGGCCTCAGGGATCTGACACCCTGGCGCAAAGTACATGCAAAACACATTTTGTTGTGGTTCAGCCACTCAGTCACGTCCAACTCTGCAACCCCATGGACTGCAGCACTCCAGGCTTCCCTGTCCTTCACTATCAATACACAGACAAATACCTTTATAATGATAAACTGTGGTAACAAAGGGAAGAGACAGGTAGCTGTGGGCCACGGTGAAGCTCAGGCCACATGTCTGCAATGGGGGGTTTTCATCTTGAATTGTCAGAGAACAAGAAGGCTCGGGACCTTCAGCAATGTCACACAGCAGTTATTGAAGATGCCTAAAATATTCCCCCCCAAAGGTATGCAGCACTAACCAGCTTTGCTCTAATAAAACTCTTCACCAGAGAGGCTCAATTACATCGGCAGTGGACTCCTCAGAAAGAGCATTTAAGAGGCAGCTTCGCCCTTGACTCTTGATTCTGCGTGTCAAAAGCACTTAACTCAAAAACCTCTGGATTACTAACACCGGATCAGGGCGTCTGTTCCCAGAGCCGGACCGCCCCCTTCTGCTGCCCTGACACCAAAGGCGCTTGTATTATCATCATGCTGTCACCGAGTCAACTGCCGCTTGGGAAGACGACCCCGGGATTCCCTTCCAAGGGAGCGCTGCCAAATACATCTTTCCATAGAACCTACAATGCCTATTCCATTTTAGGACCCGGGATTCTGCTTCAGAAAAATGAAGCGAAACAAAAAACCAACAAACTCCTCTTGTTGGCTTCACGGTGATTCGAAGTTCCTCAGAAAATGCTAGAGTGGATCTCAGCTGACACTGACGTGCTTGATCCTACAGCTGGTGAGTACAGCAGACGTGAATACTGTCAGGGTTACTCCTGAAATGCCAACATACCCTTTGGCACTGGTTCTGTCTAACTAAGAGGGCCAGCGTTTGCTCCAGCATGGTCTCGGATCCATTCCACTGGCTGAACCACCAGTTACATCAGCAGCCTGGGTTGACGCTTCACATTCAAGATGCTCCAACTCAGGACACGAGGGCACAGATGCCAAAAATAAAAGATCTTCTTCTGCTTTGAGACCTCTGCTCAGTGAGAAAAAAGGAGAGAGTCCCTAGCGCTAGGTGAACCCTTGACTGTCTTACCTGAAGCTGAATCTCAGTAGGTTAAATGTCTGCCACTGAATCTCTGCTTAAGGCTGGGACAAGCCAACAAGGTCCTTCTCTGCGTCCTCTCATGTCCTCTGGGCAAGCAGGTACCAGGCGCAGAGAAGGTTCTTCTTCAGTGTCAGGGAACACCCTCTCATTATTAACCTACCAAACAGCAGGCCAGCAGGACTTTTTGCAGCCGGGGGTAGGGTAAGGATCTGTGGATGAGAGGAGCTGGGAGCCAGGGTCTGGCTCAACCTTTTGAAGAGTCTTCTAAGAACTATCGCTTTGCACAATAACAAGCTTACTACTAAGCAGGGGTCATTTGTCATCTACCAGAAATTACCCAGCAGAGAGAAACACACTGGGCTGAGGCTGGACTAGCCAGCAACTGATGGGACGACGGTATTTCTGTGAATGTGGTCAGTAGTCAGTAAGGAATGACAGATACAAGGACCATGTACAGTGTTTCATCACCTGGACTAGATCCCTATTTCCAAACTCTCCGTACACACTGAAAGACAATGTTTGCACACTGATCAAGGTCAACTCATACAGAGTAAGACTTCTGACTAAATAAATCTCACATGTAAGCAAGCACTAACACTTCCTGGTTGCAGAGAACTTGCTTGATGCCACATGCTCATCTATGTTGAGAGGATTAACATTTTCATCTGCATTCAACGGTAACCTCAGATGACAAATGTAACAAAAGCCGACAGCATTCGCTATCAAAAGAATAGATCTTACTTTATCTTTGCCCTCACCTGACATACTCTGGCCATGTACTGCCCGCTTAGGAATATCCTTCTGGCTGTGTATTCAGTCAATACCCCACTCGTGCGGAACATACAAGTGTGTGTTCTCTGCTCATGCAAACGGTTGGTGATGAGTGCCGATTCGGGGGCGGAGAACCAAAAGCACTCGTACGCCCAGCGCCCCTTCTTGGAGGACTGGCTGAGAACGATCCTCGTCCTGCCTGCAAATGAAATATTTAAAGCAGTGTTTGGATGCTCCGAGTTATACCTGACATATTTGTCGATTTTCCCAGGCGCTGGGAGTGATTAGATTTGGGGGTCAGTTGCTCTAAGGTCATGTGCAGACCACACATTTTAATTTCAAATGCAGGGTGACAAACCTGATAAGCGAAACTTTATAAAATAAAAGGATATGAAATCAACTTACACTGCTAGTTGGTATGGGGAAAACTTTTGTATTAAGCCCTGTCACCTAAAGGTACCGGACCTGGTGTTACAAGATGCAATTTTCCTGACAAATAACCTTGACAAGTTAAGGCACCTAGCAAGCACACTGGCATAAACTACTTTAAACCATGGAGAACACTTATGCTTGATGAGGTAGGGGAAGGGAGGGGTAAAGAGACTTTGGCTTCGTGTTTCCAGACACTTACTGGTAAAGAATATATTCTTAGGGTTCACAATAAATCTGGAAAGATCAGTACCATGAACATGCAGTGGACAAAACTGGCAGGCGGGCAGTCAGAACCGCGAAGGGTTAAACTATAGAGACAAAGAAATGGCCTGCAAGTGCTTTAAAACTCAATTAAAATAAAACCAGGTCCTGTTAGTTTTTCCAATCCAGATTTAAGACTCATTCTGTATTATCTATTCATATGAAACAGGGTACAGCAATTGAATTTTGAATTATGCTAACCCATTTTCTCAGCTATAGAAAATGTTGGCTTCCAGCCCAATGAATACAATGGCCACATGCTCGAGACCCTTAATTATCTAATTAATGTAGTGTCATTTCAGCAATTAGTTCAAATGACCATATGTAACTTTTTCCTTTTGTAAGATCACAACTGTAAATATTAAAAAAAAATACTTGTTATAACATGCCATATCCTGTATATGAAAAGATATGTAATTCTGATTAAAAACAGAAAATGACCAAGGAAGCTTTTAAATTAAAAAAAAAACAAAAAAGACAAACAAGACACCAAACTAACTCTAATATGAGCAATGGCTGATTTCCATAAAAGTAGACTCACATGGTAAAGATCACAGATACCCTACTAAACCTAGAGTTGTGACCAGGAATTACTATCCGGTTTTGCAGATGTTAACAAAAGAAAATTACTACGCATGTTTGGGGTGGGGTTAAGAGAAGTCATTCTAATGAAGGCCCTAATAAATGACATTATAAAATGAATAATAATTAGAAAAACTCTTCACAGAAGACTGCCCTTCCTTGCCATTTTCTCCCCACTGCCACCATGGAGCTGAATTTTAACTTTCCATTTTTCATTGATTCTGCAAATCAGACAGTGTCACTCGTTGCCTCTATAATCTAGCAATCCCAGAGCTTTCAGATTCCAAAACTAGAGCTGGAGAAAAGGTCACTCATTCTACAGAAATCATGACTGTGCCACTTGCTCCTGACCCTCCCTCCACTGGGCAATCTGTGCATCACGGGACCACCGGCTAACAACTCTGGACAACTGCCAGGATTGTTCTCGCTCCTGAAGAGCCAAACCTGGTTCCAAGGAGATGTTATTTATTTGGTATCACAGAGACAATCATTGGCGATCATTAATTGAAATCCATCGTTAGCCAAAAAAAAAAATAGTAAATATGACCTTTGCTTCTAAACAGCGTGCAGTCTGATGGAGAAAGCAAGTGAGCATGAGCACGTGGCCGCACGCACACGTGCACGCATGCATGCGCGCGCGCGCACACATACACACACACACACATGCAAGAGTAAGCACAGAGTTCTTGGAAGCCACTTTGCCTCCAACACTGCTTTATTTAGAAAACTCCTTCACAAGCCCTGGAGTTTNACGTGGCCGCACGCACATGTGCACGCGTGCATGCGCGCGCGCGCACACATACACACACACACACATGCAAGAGTAAGCACAGAGTTCTTGGAAGCCACTTTGCCTCCAACACTGCTTTATTTAGAAAACTCCTTCACAAGCCCTGGAGTTTTAATGCACACAACTGAAGTCTACGGTGTGGTGTGAAACAATGATGCTCTCCTTGGGTCTCAGGGAGTCTTCAAGGCAGTCTTAGTTCAAGTGGAGGAGAAACGGACATTTTTCAAGCACTATTAGAGTCCGGAGATCACGATAAGGGATTTAAAGCTGTTACTACCTTATTTCATGCCTCACAACTACCTTGCAAGGTCGATGGTGTTTGTTTTCTGTAGAGGTGGGAACTCAAATATTTCTCAGCCTGTTTCTCCATCTGTAATGGGTTAGAGGGAGAGGGTCTCCCAGACCTCAACAACTCTCAGATTGTAGACTCTGCAGCTTAGGGACTGCCAGGCTGGCTTCCCTCCTAACTGAAACTCCATCACCATGGTCCCACTGGACATCTCGAGCCTTCTCTTGAGACTCTTCTTCCTCACCAGCCTCATCATCTACTTCTTCCTACCCCACGGTGTATATTTGGTTAACAGTACATACCTGCATGGCTCTGAGAATCCCGTACTCTCCCCTCCTCTGGTCCTTCTGCCTGAGTAGCCATCCCTCCCTTTGCCTGACTGGTGATCCTGGTTAGCCATTCAGCTTAGTAGAGATACCACTTCTTCCTGGGAGCCTGCCTTGCCTCTCCCTCCCACTTCTTACTCTGAAGCACATTTGGGTTCAGTTCTGCTATAATTTATTTAACTATCTATCCCTTTGACTGAGCTGTACATTCCTTAAGACCAAAGTAAAACCCATCCCTTTATTCCTAGTGCTTAATACTGTAATATCCATAAAGCAAGAACTTCATAATTATTATCAAATCATTAAATGGTTTTTTTTAAAGCTCAAAAAAAAAAAATAGGACTGAGGTAAGCGAGCAAATATGATAAAACTCTTGACAATACGAAAAGAGAAAGTAACCAAAAGTATGAAAAGGCAAAAAAAAAAAAAAAAAAGCATAAGAGGATGATGACGTGACCATCTTACTGTTGTGACTTCTTTTGTGGTGCAGGTTTCCGAAGAGCAAGATATATCATGGGTATATTAACAATCAACAAAGCTGGAACAGTGTTACAGATGATATCCATTTATGGGGATGCACCCTCACCACGAAACTGGTTTACAAACAAGCATTCTTCAAGAGATAATACATGCTGTTGGTGTCAGAGATGCAATTCTGAAAGCCACACAGAAAACCAGGCTTTCAGAAAACCATAAGGTTGCATTCATTTTCATTTACTTATAATGCTGATATATCATATTGATTTTTTCCAAATGACCCACAGCTGGAAATGAGTTTCTTTCACATAGTTCATAACAACTACACATCTATCTATCCAGCCAGCCATCAGGACTGTATCAATGGATTTGGTGTATTCATACATACACCAAATTCCTGAATGGTTAGGAGACTAATCCAATGCCATGAGACTATTCTTAAATGTCGAAAAAGCAAGAAACCATCCACAAAAGCTTTGCTTGTCTCATGTAAAGGTCAGACAGTCCAAGTACTTTCTGAAGCGGGTGGTCAATAATGTATGCCTAGCTATATAATGAAGTGTCTACAGGAACAAAGGCTGTATATTTATTTCCCTCTGAAATCTAGACCCACGGGACAAATGTTCTTGTGAAAATAATAATTACCAAGTCTTGGCTGTTGAGGAAGAAGGGTGGCCAGGAGGGTACAAATGATATAAAGCTGTATTTGAGTACAGTCGGTCAAAGTGAAAGCCTGAAACTAAATTACCAATGGCACAAGCCCAAACAAGGTCACCTGTGCCTGTGCTAAACTGAAAGTCACACTGTTGCCATTCCCTTATGACAGATTCTCCACAACTGGCAGCTTCTCCAAGGAGGCTAGGGTACCACAAAAGAGGGCCAGCACACAGCATTCCAAAGCCGTGAAGCAGGACTTCTCCAAAGTGGGGGCGCAAAGCATGAACGTGGAGCACACTCGTCTCCACTGAAATGCTTTAGGGACTGAAGTCCAGAAAGGCTAAGCAAACTGTCCAAGGCCACAAAGCTGGGAAGTAGAAGAGTGTGGAGTCAAACTCCAGCACGTCTGACTCCAGAGTGAGGAGTCACTCCCAGTGATGCTTGAACTTCCCTCTTGGTGAACTCGAGCCTGGGTGAGAGGTGACGTGTTCTCAGGGCACCTGTGCTCACACAGGGGCAGGAAGAGAATTCGGGGACAGGTGATGGAGCCTCTAGTCTGAAGAAGGCTAACACATGAACAAGACATTAAAACGTTCATATTTAATTTCATAAAAGTATACTTTATGTATAAGAAATAAATCTAAAAGACTAGACAGAAAGTCAGTTCAGCAAATACTTTTTGTCCTCCTACCTCTGTGGAAGGTGTAAAATTCACCACCTGAAGTTGGCTTTGGCCAATGAAATGTCCGTGAGAGTGATGGGCCGTGCTGACCCCAAGTCAAGCCCATTTGAGGCGTCAGGAGCTCTGATTCCCACCATGGGAAGGATGTGCCCCAACTTGCCACTTGCATCCTGAGTCTGTAATGGACTCGTCACTCCATCTGGGGTGGTCTGTTACACAGCAATAGCACAGAGGAAAGTGAAAGTGAAGCCGTGTCCGACTCTTTGCGACCCCATGAACCCCATGGACTGTAGCCTACCAGGCTCCTCTACCCATGGGGTTCTCCAGGCAAGAAAACTGGAGTGGGTTGCCATTTCCTTCTCCAGGGGATCTTCCCGACCCAGGGATCAAACCTGGGTCTCCTGCATTGTAGGCAGACGCTTTACCGTCTGAGCCACCAGGGCACAGAGTAAAGATGGGATGAAAAAGACAAGGGTCCAGCGATGTAAGAGCAGAGGGACAGACATTGGAAACACTCTTGAGAAAGGAGTAAGGTGCTCAAATCCACATTTTAGGTTCCTGATCCCACAGTTTGCCACCTTCGCCACAACCATTTAAAGAATCTAACATAGAAAGACGCCTGCTTTGTGGAGAATGAGGAATATTAGTGCCTTTCAAGCCCAGTGCCTCCAAACAAGAAAAACATGCAAAAGGCAAAACCAAAAATCACATCAGAGGTCTATTCTGAACAGAGAGCAACATCTTTTGGGAGGAGAACTTCAATTGTTGGATATTCATTTTGGACCGAAAGAAGACAACTGGACATTTTATGGGTTCCAGAAAATCTTGGGAACATTATCGGTTGCAGAAAAGTTGGCGAAACACAGAAGAACTGGAAGCGAGGCCATTTAAAAGATTCCCCAAGATCACGGCGATTACTTCCTTCCCTTTCAAATGCAGAGTATATTGAAATTTCTTTTAAAAATTCATACGGGAGAATCACTCTATTGCAACTGTATGAGGGAAGCTGTCAGACAACATTCCAAATTCAATATTACATTGTGCTTCAAGAAAAGATTTCCATATATTCTAGATTAAAAAAGCCTCATAAATAAATGATAATCCAGTGGCATGTTCTGAAAAATGAAAAAATAATTTTGTGTTTGCATTTTACTCCACAGAGTAAAATTTAATCTCTCTTTTAATACACCATGTTTTATATAAAGAGGTAAAAGATGTAACCTTATGAAAATTGATTTTTTTTACATGCTTAAAAATGTCCCTTGCAGTATTTATCTAGGCATTTTCCATCAGAGAGTATAAAGAAATCAAAAGTTGATAACTTCACCATGTGGGGTTAAAAGTAACTGGAGTTATTGTGATTTGATGAAATTCTTCTTCAGAGTGTTAGGAAGAATTAAGACAAGACAGCAATGTTTGCAGTGTGCTTGTCCACAATCAAGGTTATGTTTTCAAAACTGCATCGTGATCTACACCAGTGCCAAGCACATGATAGGTGCTTCTGAAATGTTTGTTAAATGTGTGACTTGAAGGAAGCAGTGGAGAAAAATCCAATGCCCCATGCCCAAGCAAAGCTGACATCATGGATATTATAGGACAGGGTAAAGTTGGAGCATCTGGGTCTGCCATCAGTGTGGGAAACCCTCTTGGTTCTCTGAGCATCCTTCACAGAGAAGTGGATCTAATACTGATTGACACTGTCCTCTCAGGACATCTCATATTGTGGACACAAGCCAATCAGAGCCTGCTGGCCTCTCAACAAATGTTTCCTAAGCACCTACTTGAGAAGCCCCAGGGAAACCAAGCCAGACCAGTTGCTGTACTCTGTCCTCACCTCCAGGGGTGGAACTAGTCTACAGGTGATTTCTCATCCCTGCTGAAAAGAGGCTTGAGGACCGCACTGAACTCAGACAGAGTTTCTTCAAAATCTCCCTGCTTTAAATTGAAGGCTTTAGGTGGCAGCTTTGGAAGGCAGATCTGGCCCTGAGACTGCTGTCTTCTCTGCCAGTCCCAGAGAGACAGCAAGTATAGACAGCCTGGGGCCAGATTTGGGCTTGAGATGCAGACATTAACTATAGCAGCGAAGAAGAGCACGGATATCCCAGTTGCTGTGGGCAGAGTCTACTGAGGCTCCACAGGGTCCCTGCCTGGTGTTTACTCCTGTGGGTACTTGCCTGCCTGAGTGTGGGCAGGATCTGGGATGTGCTTCTTCCCAGCAGAACACAGCCAAGGTGACCTGATGAGACTCCTGAGATTACAGTATGTTACATATGACTTGCTCTAGCGTCTTGCTGCAATCGTGGGAAAGCCAGTCTGGTAAAGGAACTGCAGATGGCCTTGAGGAACTGAGGGCCACCTCCAGGAGCTGAGGGAAGGCCTCCAGCCCAGAGCCCACAGGCAGCAAGAAGCCAGGGGCCTGGAGGCAGCTCAGTAAAAGGAAGTCACCCATAAGCGGACTTTGTGACCTCAGAGGTGGGGGGTGACTTTGGAAGCGTATACTTCCCCAGTCGAACTCCTACATGAGAACACAGCCTGGCGGCCACCTTGACTGCAGTCCTTCGAGACCACAGGCAGAGGAGCCAGCTAAGTCAGGCCCAGGCTCCTGACCCAGGGGAACTATGAGATTTCAGAACTGCAAGAACTGCACACTGAGCATGACGCCCTTTTCCATTTTTGTTTTCACTGCACTGCCTGAAGACTGATGAGTATGAGACTGTTTTCCATAGGAGGATACTCTTAGCAGGACATTCAGAATGAGAAGACAGATGGGTGCTGCCCTTTAACATCTATATATCAAGTTGACAAAATAAGACATGAGGCAAGGAAAAGTCATTAATACAGCAGATAAAAGAATGCATCCTGTGTATATATATGTGTGTGAGTATATACACTTCACTGTATGTTTATATATAATGGGAAATATATATAACATATAATAGATAATAGATATTATATATTATATACATTTATATATAGAAAATGGAAGATTTCACAAAATCACAAATATATATATTTAAACTTTCAATATGATGCAATGCCCTGTACATATGTGCTAAGTCACTTCAGTCATGTCTGACCCTTTGCTATTCTATGGACTGTAGCCTGACAGTCTCCTCTGTCCATCGAATTTTCCAGGTAAGAATACTGGAGATGCCTTGCCATTTCCTTCTCCAGGGGATCTTCCTGACCCAGGGATCAAACCCACATCTCTTATATCTTCTGCATTGGCAGGGGGATTCTTTACCACTATGTTATAGATAGATAGATAGATAGATAGATAGATAGACAGATAGATAAAATGGAAAATTTCACGAAATCACACATGATTGATCCTGGTTCCCAAGAATATTGGCAGTATGACCTTGAGGGAGTCATTTATCTATCTAAGACATAAGAGGCACACAAAAAGCTATCTACAAATTAAGAAGAAAAGAAACAACTGAGGCAAAACGAGAAGAGTCCCTGTGTTCCTAACAGTTAGAAAGTATCACTGCCCCTTCTCCTCCTGGGCATTCAGAAATGTACATTTCTCTTCTGCTTTGAATAACACAGCTTTCCCAGCCCACTCAGACACAGAGAAAGGATCGATATTTCACATCAAGTGCAGACCTCAATTCTAAATTTAAAAATCACAGGGCAGATGAATGAACTCTCTGCTCAATGCCATCTCTTCGACAGTGTGTAACGCTTGCCTTCACAGGGCACCTTTGCACTTTTGGTCCCTTCTGCCTGAAACACTTTTCCTCTGGCTCTTCACATTCTTGAATCCTTCTTACCTGTGAAGCCTCAACCTCAGTGTCACCTGGGCATCCTTCCACAAGCCAGCCACACTCCACCTCGAACCTTCCTTCTGAACAGGCATCTCCATCAAAGGCATTTTCTTTAGTCCTTGACTTGTTTCTTGCCTGCCCCCATCCTCCCACAACTGAAATGCAAACCCTGTGAGGAGAAGCACCTGCTTGCCCGGGGGGTTCACACTTGGATCCTCAGCACCTTGAACAGCACCTCGTGTCTAACACGATGCTGGTAAATAAACAACTGTTGCATTAATTCATCTACCACTGAGTATCAGGAAAGACTTTGCAGTGGACCTGGAGAGTTATACATGAGCTTATATGTAAGTTAAGACTAGGACTCCAGATTCCTAACTCAGCAGTCATCACCTCCACTTCACTGCTTTCCCCCTGAGTTTCCTGCCAAGGGGGTCAACTTCTCCCAAGGCCAACAGGACCACAAGTCTTTCCTGGATTCTACTCATTTCTTCTTTACTATAAGCATCCACTAAAGAAACTACATGGAAATAAATCAACAGAAGACTCTGTTTTCTTTATCTTTATATCATCTACCTGACAGCTTTAGAGTTTCAGTCTTGCCAATAACCATTCCATAAGTGTGTAAGGATGGAAACCATCTCATTATATTGGAAATACAAAGAGGAAGTTCGGGGAACAGCACATGATAAGAGGTACCAATGGATATTTATGGTGAAGGAAGATGATCAGGAGCAGGAGCTTGTCAGTGAGGTCACACCATATCACAAATATGGTTTATTACCAGCACGCAAAGAAGTGCCCTCTCTTTGGTCAATAAGGTATGGATAAAAGATTCAAGATAAGGAAGAAGCACTTTATAAATGAAAACGTTCCCTAATGAAATTAGTATCGTTATTGCAGGAAGTGCTAATTTTCCTGCTCACTGAGAGTTTAATAAAAATGTTATGTCTACTCTATAACTGTGATTAATCAGTGTGGTATTGAGAAGTGCAGGGGTTCTTTCTCAACAAGGCAATTTTCGAAATTTGAAAAGGTGTAAATTTCATGCAAATTGCTTCATAATCATATATGTACAAAACGGAGCTGACAAAATTGCAGTTAGGAAAGAAATCATTAACATATAACATTTTTTTAAAATCTTTTTTTCCCCCAACTGCTCATGAAAAGGTAAATTGCAAAAGAAAAGATAATGACCAATTGAAAAGAGCACAGTTAGAAATGCCAATGAAATGGTTGACAGCTTCCAATGAACCCGGATGTGGATGTCAAGCTTGAGCAGCCATAGGAAATCCGAGGTTTCATCACGGCAAGCACTGCTTTGATGCACAGCAAACACGCCCCCTTGTTTTAATCATAGTGGTGGGGGTGGCTTCCGTCCTTAGGTTGTGTCCAACTCTTCGACTCCATAGACTGTGGCCTGCCAGGCTCCTCTGTCCATGGGACTTTCCAGGCAAGAGTTCTACCGTGGGTGGCCATTTCCTTCTTCAGGGGATCTTCTCAACCCAGGGATCGCACCTGGGTCTTGGCACTGGCAGGCAGGATCTTCACTGACTGGACCACCAGGGACGCCCTTAATCATAGCAGAGAGAGAAGATGAAATACTTGGCTGTGTCTGATTCTTTCTGTGGGAACAGTGCATTTGCCTGAGGAAAATCGCATTTCTGCACACAGGATTCCTTCTTAAAAAGTCCCAAGGTCTCCTGTCATTTTAAACAATGGTTTGCAAACCTGAGGGCTCCTCTGACAAAGCTGTCTATTTGGTGGCTCCTCTGGGAGGAGTTCCCCTCCCCGCAATAAACCTACCTGAGAGGCTCACACAGAACCCCCTCCCACCTCCTGGAGTCTGTAGCAGGCAGCATCTGGGTTAAGTCCCAAACAGGTTATTCATCTGTTTACACAGCTAAGGGAAGGATAATAAGACCTCGAGTGTAAATATGGCAGTGTTAAGATGATTAGACCCTTCTATGGATGGCCCTTTACACCTGCAAGGCAAAAGCAGAAAGCTAGTGGAAAGACAGTGACAGGCCACTAACAGCCAATTGTTTCTGGAGTTTAAGAAGTCGGAAGCCTACGCTTACGTTTTAATATATAACTTAGAAAGCAGTGGTTGGCAATTTCGAGGTAATAACTCACAGGGATTCTAAATGGACTAAGTACTGCCACGCTTCCTTGCATGGGGAGGACTGTTTTGTTTTGTTTTTTTTTTCCCGAGCAGGCATTTGGAGGGACAATGTCATGATAAGTGGGAACCATTTTCCTCCCTCGTGTTCATCCCGCGCCTCATACATTTTCTAAAATTACGGCCCTGCTCAAGGCAGTTATTATGTGCAGTCGATGTTCTTTAGGGGAGCTCTTCAGAGGACGAGCTTGGGTTAGAGCGGCCTGTTTGAGGACCATCTGGTCACATGCATTACTGCACACTTTGGAACTGTGCGCTGATTAATACGACGGTGAGCATCCACCCTGAGTGTGTCTCCCGTGGATGGCTCATAAATAAGACAGAGGCTCCTGCCGCCCACAACCCTTGCATGGAGAACGGTGCTGAGGTTAAGACTCCATTATACGCTAAGATTCATAAGCCTCGAAAGGCCCCAGACGAGCCGCTGGGGAGAAAGGGCATGGGTACTCGTTTCTGTCCTATTAGACACAGATGAGCCACAGGCGGTCACTCTCTGTCACTCCAGCCTCGTAACGGGCCCCGGGCGAGACCCCCATTGTGCGAGGGTGCCTGCCTAACTCTCCTGTTTTTCCTTCCCCTCGACTCGGCCACGGAGAAGGCGTGGGCCACGTGGAAGATTCCATTGTCAGCGAGGGGCACCCCAGTTTTGCAGCAAAGGCCACCCTTCAAAACAACATCAGGGCTGGGCATGGGGACTTCTGAGCACAAAACAAACCCCACTTCTTGGCAGAGGACGGGGGTCAGGAGATGGGGACTCCAATTCAGCTGCTGTCCATCACGGAGGTGGGGCTGGGGAGCATCCCTCTCAGAACCTCAGTTTCTTCATGAGAAACTGGGGACGGTGAGCTCACCTACCTCCTGGGTGGGAGAGGTGAAGAACGAGAGTCTAAATGTAGCTGAGCGCCTGGTGCACAGAAGAACCACAGTAAATGTGAGTTTTCCTATGAGCATTCTGGTAGCTCCTCTGATTTTACTGCCCAATATGACATTACCAAGAGAAGGCAATGGCACCCCACTCCAGTACTCGTGCCTGGTAAATCCCATGGACGGAGGAGCCTGGGAGGCTGCAGTCCATGGGGTCGCTAAAGGTCGGATGTGACTGAGCAACTTCACTTTCACTTTTCACTTTCATGCACTGGAGAAGGAAATGACAACCCACTCCAGTGTTCTTGCCTGGAGAATCCCAGGGATGGGGTAGCCTGGTGGACTGCCGACTATGGGGTCGCACAGAGTGGGACACGGCTGAAGCGACTTAGCAGCAGCAGTATGACATTATCAATGCCGTTACCACCACCACTACTCAGAGACCACATCCCAAGAGGCGTGTGCTCATAGGAAGGAAGGGGCAGGGGTCAAGGGAGGTGGAGTGCTAACAGCCACTCCCTGCCCCTTCCCTTGGACCCTCGTACGTGACCCCTGTGAGGGATGGACAAGGTCTGCAATGATTCTCCGCTTCTTGAATATCTACCGAGCCCTTAAGTTCCTCCATGGAACGGTCATGCTTCCTGCGATAAAACGCACTCGCTTCAGGGCATCAGCGGGGCTTCACTCACCAACTACTTGACTTCTCTCCCGTACTAGGCCCACAGCTGCGGAAAAGGACAGACTATGATTCATCGTGCTTTATAACACGATGTGCTTTTTCACTTTTCACTTTCATGCACTGGAGAAGGAAATTACAACCCACTCCAGTGTTCTTGCACTCCAGTGTTCTCTTCACACCCTGTGAAGAGTCCAATTCGTAAGTACAGTCTCTTTTCTCATAGGAAAAGTACTTGACTTTTCTTTTGCAAACAAGCATCCTCCAAAGGTGTGGTTAAAAAACAACAACTTCTTTTTAGCCCCTGATTTGATGAGTTGGCAATTTGGGCAAAGCTCGGCTCGGCTGTCAGTGAGGCCGTGTTGACCCGGGGTTGCTGGCTCGCAGTCAGGGCCAGGTGGCTGCCGTGTGGCTGTGTCTCTCACCACCCAGCAGGTCAGCCTGGGCTTGCATGAGCCCAGAAGTGGAAGGTTCCAGAGCAGCGAGCAGGCGAGTACTGATGCGGAAATATTTTGCAAGCCTCTGGTTGTGTCCTTGTTTACAAGTGCCCCAAAGCCATAGCAGGTTCTGGGAGGCCTGTTGATTCAAGGGGTGAAGACGCTGACTCTGCTGTTGTTTTTTTTTAATTAATTTTATTTATTATTTCTTTATTTTCAGTTGTGCTGGGTCTTCACTGCTGCGCAGGCTTTTCTCTGTGGCGAGGGGGGCTCCTCTCGAGTCGCGGTGCTCCGGCTTCTCACTGCAGCGGCTTTGCAGGGCGCGGGCCCCGGGGCGTGCAGGCTTCAAACGGCTGCGGCACATGTGCTCAGAAGCAGCTTCGGGGCTCCAGGGCACAAGCTCAACAGTTGTGCGGCATGCTCCATGGCACGTGCGATTTCCCTTGAACCAGGGATCGAACTCATGTCTCCTGCCTTAGCAGGCAGAGTCGTATCCACTGAGCCACCAGGGAATTCCCAACACTGCCTTTTGAAGGGAGGTTTAAGACATCACAGGCAGGGGCACAGGTGTGTGGGAGGAGCGGAAGGAATCGTGGTCGTGTTTACAATCCACCTCAGGAATGGACTGTTGGCATCAGTGGGCATCGTATCTGTCAACCAGGACACACTCAGAGACAGCTTCTAGTTCCAAGGGGTATTATTCGGATCAGATAACAAGTCAATTTTCTCGGATAATTTACTATCATTTAGCCCAAGGGCAGGTGGGCAGAAGAGAGACGGCTCCCTGAATTTTCTTGGTTCCAAAAGTCTGTAAGTCTTCATATAATAGGGGAAAAAAAAAAAAGAGCATGTGCATCCATGTGTGTGTGTGTATTTCACACATACGTGAGCATGTATCCTACATGTATTATCTTTGGACTCTTTCTTCTACGTTGGTATTGTTCATTTCGGGGGGCATTGCTGCTTGTCAGTTGCATTATTTAACCATCTCCCATGGCCCCAAAACTGCAACTGCTTCAATGATATTCAGAGCATTCAAAAGAAATAAATAAAAAAAATTTTAAAGGCAAGTTTCAGGAGGGCAGCACTTACCCATTCTCAGGAAAATAGACTGAAAGGAAAGGATTGGCAGAGTGTTCTGCGAGGGACATTTTCAGCCATATAAACTGTGATTTATTTTCCCATGTAATCATCGTGATTGCAGACATCCTTTCTAAGAGATCACACCGCTCTTGGCTAGCTTTTTCAAACCGCACAAGACAACTTTCAAACCTGATTAGTATGTATGATGGGAAATCAGATACATTATATTTAGCTTGAAGTGCAGAGCGCCGTGGGTGCAAAAAAAGAAAGATAGGGGGAGGGATAAAAAGGGGGGAAGAAAAAGAACATCTGTAATCCTTTTCAGAGGATTCTGCGTGGCCCAGGGTGGGGTGAGGAGTGGGGCTGGTGGGTGGCGTCTGCCCATGTAATTAACCGATTGGGGATCATCTCCTTATCTGGCGTCTCTCCAGGCTGGAAGCTTAGGGGCCGGAAGCTTCCATCCACGGGGCAGACACGTGCTTTCCCATGACAACATCTGAGAGCCTGTCACTCCCGTCAGCCAGGCTTCCACAGTGTCGGGGCTGTGGCGTGTGGTCAGCAGGCCTCCGTTCCCTTTGAGGGGCACTGGTGCCTAGTCCTGGGTGCAGAGGCCCGCAGGCAGGCTTGGGCCCAGCATGGCGGCCTGATCAAGAGCTGCTTCTCCGACTGCAGTGTGCGGGGCAAGCGGGCTGGCAGTGACGCACGCTGGGGCGCAGTGGGTGCAGGGCAGGGCTGCCCGAACCCGGAGGGGACGCCTCCTCCAACATCACCCAGGGTGTCCACCAGCCTCGGCCCAGCCCTAAGGCCTGAAAAGCAACAGGAAGGAAACATACACATCCCGGGGGGTGGGATAGGGGGAGGTGAACGGATCAAGCGGGTCATTAAAATCCTAGTTCTTACAGTAATAGGACACAGCTAGATAAGGAGTGCAATACAGAATGTGTGGGGTGGGGGGTGAGACTTGAAGGAATTTTGTGGGGAGACAAGGTGGGGGAAGCTTGGGGCAACACCCCCAGGCTCCTCAGGGCCCGCATTTCTCTCCTCTGCCTCCTGGACATCCACCACGGGAAAACGTGAGAAGTTTGCAATTTCCAGAGCACCTGCATTAAAGCTGGCTTTTCCCATCTGATCTGACCGGAGGACTCCATCCAGAAGGAAGGGCAGAGGGAGGGATGTGTGCTGAGTGCCGACTGTATGCCTAAGCAGGTCTAACAACTGAACGTCTGCTGACTGCTGCATCACCGTCTTAGGAATCCTGAATGCTGACAGCTCCTGGGTGGGGACACTGAGGCACAAGGAGCAATACAAGGTGAGCCAGGGCCGAGGAGGGATCGGACTGCTTCCACTCAGTCCTGTCCATGGAGACGTAAGCCCCTCTCCCTGACCCCGTCCTCCCAGGTGGGGACCCAGGCGGAGAAAGGCACGGCTGCCCACACCCAAACACTGCGTCTCTCCAGGAGGCTCTACCTAAGTTCCTGTCTCTGTGCATTCTATCCCTCCTAAACCTTCTGCCTCTGAAAATGTCTCTGAAAAGACCTAGGCTTTGTTGGGTCTAGGTCTTTTGGGTTCTATGAAGACCTACAAGACATTTTCGAACTAACACCCAAAAAAGTTGTCCTTTTCATTATAGAGGACTGGAATACAAAAGTAGGAAGTCAAGAAACAACCTGGAGTAACAGGCAAATATGGACTTGGAATATGGAATGAAGCAGGGCAAAGACTAATAGAGTTTTGCCAAGAAAATGCACTGGTCATAGCAAACGCCCTCTTCCAACAACACAAGAGAAGACTCTACACATGGACATCACCAGATGGTCAACACCAAAATCAGATTGATTATATTCTTTGCAGCCAAAGATGGAGAAGCTCTATACAGTCAATAAAAACAAGACCAGGAGCTGACTGTGGCTTAGATTATGAACTCCTTGGCTTTAGAAAAGGCAGAGGAACCAGAGATCAAATTGCCAACGTCCGCTGGATCATGGAAAAAGCAAGAGAGTTCCAGAAAAACATCTACTTCTGCTTTATCGACTATGCCAAAGCCTTTGACTGTGTGGATCACAATAAACTGTGGAAAATTCTGAAAGAGATGGGAATACCAGACCACCTAACCTGCCTCTTGAGAAATCTGTATGCAGGTCAGGAAGCAACAGTTAGGACTGGACATGGAACAACANTATTTTTTTGGGCTCCAAAATCACTGCAGATGGTGATTGCAGCCATGAAATTAAAAGACGCTTACTCCTTGGAAGAAAAGTTATGACCAATCTAGATAGCATATTCAAAAGCAGAGACATTACTTTGCTGACTAAGGTCTATCTAGTCAAGGCTATGGTTTTTCCTGTGGTCATGTATGGATGTGAGAGTTGGACTGTGAAGAAGGCTGAGCACCGAAGAACTGATGCTTTTGAACTGTGATGTTGGGGAAGACTCTTGAGAGTCCCTTGGACTGCAAGGAGATCCAATCAGTCCATTCTGAAGGAGATCAACCCTGGGATTTCTTTGGAATGAATGATGCTAAAGCTGAAACTCCAGTACTTTGGCCACCTCATGCGAAGAGTTGACTCATTGGAAAAGACTTTGATGCTGGGAGGGATTGGGGGCAGGAGAAGGAGATGACCGAGGATGAGATCGCTCGATGGCATCACTGACTCGATGAACATGTGTCTGAGTGAACTCTGGGAGTTGACGATGGACAGGGAGGCTTGACGTGCTGCGATTCATGGGGTCACAGAGTCGGACACGACTGAGCAACTGAACTGAACTGGGAAGGGACTTTGCAGATGTTAATTAAGCCTCCAAACCAGCTGACCTTCAGATAAGGAGACTCTGCTCCTGGGATGACCCACTCCAGTGTTCTTGCCTGGAGAATCCCAGGGATGGCAGAGCCCAATGGGCTGCCATCTGTGGGGTCGCACAGAGGGGACACGACTGATGTGACTTAGCAGCAGCAGCTCCTGGGGTGAGCCCTTTAAATACAGGTCTCGATATCAGCTGAAGGACAAGCAGAGAGACCCTACACATGAAGAGGATTCGGCGCACAGGCCAGGCTCTGACAGTGACTCTGGGATGGAGGGAGCCCTGTGGCAGGACTAGGGCGGCTCCTGGGAGTCAGGGAAGGCAGCAGCTGACAGAGACGGAGGCCCCAGACTCACAGCCGCAAGGGGCTGGGTTCTGCCGACAGCTGGGGTGAATGGAGGTGTCAGGGGGTAATTCTTCAGTGATTCCAAAACAATATTTCTCAGCGGTATTACTCAGGATAGTAGTATGATATTGGAGCCTGTGAATCTAGACCAGCAGCGATTGAAGTCATTTTTCTATGCCATGTCCTACACAGAGTCGAGTGAAACAAATTCCAGACCAAACAGCATTCGAAATGTCTTTGACAGAAGGCCCCTGGCTGGGGTGGCACTGACTTCTTTGAACACATCACATGGAGAAAAGCACTGCCGTGGGCACTTTCTACCAGATATCATGAATACAATCTTCCAAACTTCAGAGCTGGAAAGAATAAACAAGAGCAGCCCTGTAAATTTCTTCTTATAGCCAAAATCACACAGTACAAGATGAGAACCCCCCAAAGTTACTAATTTCTCTGAAGCAGTTTGACGGCAAACTCTTGAGACCCTGGCTATTGCAGACAAAACAGAAAAATGTAGATTCAGGAGGAAGCAGGGGACCTGGGCGTGCTGCTACAGATTTTGAGCCAGGCCATAAATTGAGGTAAAGTAGGAAATTAGGGGAGGGGGGAAAAAAAGGATGGAAGTTGTGGTTTTGCACCGGTCCGCTGGGGGATCTGAAAGATAAATGGGCTGAGGATGCTCCTGTCCGTTTTGGCTACACATTCACACCAGGCGCGTCATCAGTTAGAACACTCGACCCGAGAAGCTACTGTGGGAAGGAGGTTTCCCCTGAGGAGGCCAGTTGAAAAGAAGAGAAAGAAAGGCAAAGAAAATCCACGTGGAATACACAACAATATATAGCCACTAAAAACCCAGGCTGTGCTGGGAGCCATTGCTTCCTGCAATTCCTAGTATTATAATAAGAGGCTGTATTATCAAGGTGATATAGGTGATGCTGGAGGAGAAGCGGGGAAAAGTGAAGTAGTTATTTTTATAAACTCCTTGGCTAGGTAATGTCTTGCCTCCCCGCTCCCCATAGCGGACTGTCATCTACTTGCCCCCCTACACTCACACCAGTAGCCACATCTTATTTCTCCATCCCTCTCAGACTTTTGACCTCCGTGAAGTCTTGCCACAACTCCTCCGAGAGACCCTCTGCTCCAGTCCTGCAAATCCATCCTGCTCACTGAAGCTGGAGGACTCCTGGCTGCACCCTCAGCCCCCTTGCTATGTGCCGGGTACCAAGATCCCCGTGGGCCTTCCAGGGCTTTGCAGGGTCGTGAAGGTCAAATTCGGAATACTGCTGGGATGCCCCAGGCACCTCGGTCTCCCGCCTTGTTTCCCCTTGCCGGCTCATCTTTTGTCACCACTGGCCCTCACCCATGGAGGCTCCAGGCAGACAGAACCAAGCGTCCTTTCCCCCGGGAGCCAGATCTTGCCTGGATGCCCAGAATGTGGCCATGAGCAACCAAGTCCTCATTACGGGGAGGACAGTCTGGGGTGGCCCGCAGAGGCCAGACGGCCAGAGTGAGACTGTGGTCATAGAGGGTGTTATCAGGTCAACGGAGAGGCACCCTCCACACACTCAGAGTCTGTGTGGGGGCGGCGAGTGGGGAGAGTCATGGTCCAGGCCAGGCTTCTGGGAGTCAAAGCTAGTCTGGAGAAGGAAAAAAGGAACACTCTAGGCAGAAGCAGCTACACATACAAGGATTGCCTGCTCAGATCTGGGACTGGGAGAGCCAGGGCTGGCGAGCTCAATGACCCAGAGTCCCAGGGCTCCAGCACCCCAAGAATGAAGGGCAAAGAGCCGTGCTCTCCGCTGGCTTCCCGCTGGACCCTGGCATACAGAGCAGGGCGCGCGCACAGCCAGGGTCCAGCAGGCATCGGCCAAGGAAATCGGACAACGTGGAGTTCAGAAGCACTGCTGAAACTCAAGGCGGGGGAAACCAATCACTAGAGTTGGAATTGGACTTTGCACATCCCAAGTATTTCTCTTTTGCTTCCAGATCTCTATGTGATGGCAGATAGGGAGCTACCACCTCAAAGTAAAGAAATAAAAACAATACTGAAAGTAAGTCAGATAGAGAAAGACAAACACTGCATGATATCACTTGTATGTGGAGTCCTTAGGAAAACATACAACTAACTAGTGGATATAGCAACAGAAAAGGAGGCGTATTAATGTAGAGAACAAGTGGTTACCAGTGGCGGGGCAGGGGGCGGCGCACGGAAGGGACAGTGTGGGGCGGGGATGAAGAGGCACAAACTACAGGGTATCAAATAAGCTACAAGGTTATATTGTCCAACATAGGGAATATAGCCAATATTTTATAATAACTCTGAGCGGAGTATAGCCTTTAAAAGGACTTTCCAGGTGGGGCAGTGGTAAAGAATCCGCCTGCCAATGCAAGGGGACACGAGAAACATGATGCCTGAGTCTGGAGGTGAGGTGAGGTGAAGTCGCTCAGTCGTGTCCGACTCTTTGCGATCCATCCATGGGATTTTCCAGGCAAGAATACTGGAGTGGGTTGCCATTTCCTTTTCCAGGGGATCTTCCCGACCCAGGGATCGAACCCGGGTCTCCCGCATTAGAGGCAGATGCTTTAACCTCTGAGCCACCAGGGAAGCCCGCCTGAGTCTGGAAGATCCCCTAAATTAGGAAATGGCAACCCACTCCAGTATTCTTGCCTGGAAAATTCCATGGACAGAGGAGTCTTGCGGGCTATAGTCCATGGGGTCACAGAAAGTCAGACATGACTGAGCAGCAGCCTTTAAAGACTGTGGATCACTATACTGTACACCTGTAACTTACAGAACATCGAACAGCAACTACACCTCAATAATAAAAGAACAGTAGTGTGTGCATCCTTCTGTAACAAGGCTAGGTGTTCAGAAAGAACCAGAGTCTAAACCTAATACCCGGCTTCCAAAAAGTATGAGGCACAGTACCTGGGATTCTCCCCACCTTCCCCCCACCCCTCACCCCTGCCTCAGAACAACTCCCTTCCTCTTCTGACTTTATTCCAGGGTGTTTGAGATTTTGTCTCCGCTCCCTGGGAAAACAAATAAAAACTGGTGCCATGCAAAATCACACTAATATATACTTAGCTCAATTCTTTCCTAAGCATGGACAGAGGCTCATGGGGGGGCAATGGTGACCCCCATGTGCCCGTTGAATATCTACTTCAATTGATTTCAGGTACCCTTTCCCTTGTAGACACTTTATAATTGTGCCCTCACGCCAGTGCAGTTCAGATTGGGTCCAAGATAAATGAATTGCTGCAGGTATGGGAACAGACTGCTCCATCACAGAAATTCCCTGGCTGTTCCTGGGGCCCTGACCCCATGAGAGCCCTGCTCCACACAAGTCTCATGATAAGATTCCCCTCTGCCTCATGTGAACCACAGCCTGACAGCCAGCTGTATGCTAGCCAGGGTCAGCCACTTCCATTTCTCGTTTTGTTTTTTCTTTCTTCTTAAAGGAGGAGGAGGAGGAGGGTATCTTATGTTTATTTCCAAATTCCCTTGCATCTGATGTGCAAAGGGCTGGCATTTGCTGCTAAAGCAGAAAATTATAAGAAGGGCCTAATTGACCCTCCTGTGTCTTTGGAAAAGCCTGTCTGTGGTCTCTAATTGACCCTCTAGGTACCGATGGAACAATGAACGGATCTTCAGGAAATAATGGAGGGCGATGATTAATAGCCTGGGTCTGGCTGGACCTCTGTCTCTCCCAGCTCTTCCCCTGAACTATCCTTCCTCCCTTCCTGACACCTGGGTCCCCTGATTTCCTAACCTGCGGTTTATTATTATTGCTGAATAATAAATACTCTGCAGTCGACACTTGAAAAAAATCAGAAACACTGTGATTCTGCAGAGAGCAGGATAACACTGACATGAGCTGGCACTCTCATTTTTCTCCGAGGTGAGGCTTGGACGAGTTTCCCACTGGTACTTGTGGGCAGAGTCCAAAGAGGAGGCTTCACTTGGGTATCTGGTCAAGCAATTGGAAAATGAAGCCCTTGGGAGCTGGGAGGCTTTTTCCTACTCCCGCATGTCGAGAGGCCCCATTCTGTCTTGTTCACGTTGAGGAGCGAAAGCCCTTCAGGAGCACTTGGATGACAACACTAACCGGAGTAGCAACCACTGACCTCCCTTTAGCGTCACGGCCCCTCTTACCCATCACCTTCAAGCAACACTCCCGGAGAGATGCAGTCATATTATGACCCCCGTCATTCAGATGAGGGAGCTGAGGTGCAGAGAGCGCAAGCGACTCGCCCAGGGGGAGGAGTCTCCGGTTCTCTCTGTCTCACAATATTCAACTGTGCCGAGCGCACAATACTAAAGGGAAAACAGTTTGAGGTAACGGGAAAGAGAACAAAATGCCTTTCCTTTCTTCTTCTTTGGCTTTAAAAAAATGTAACTTTCCACCAGACAGGGCAGGAGAGTATACGCTTAAATTGAAAAATATGCCTGTCTCTCGAGGATTTTAAGAGGCCGGAGGGATTTTCTTTTCCTGTTTTGCAAGCTCATAGTATTAACTATCCCTTTAATTAAATATTATTAAAAAGGGAGGGAGGGAAGCAGGAAGGAAGGAAGGAAGGATGGATGGATGAAAGCCACTGAAATTCCCCTTTGCTCCTGCTGTGGCCTCCGCCTTCCTGGGGACCCCAAGTGGTGAGGGAGCCTCAAGCCGCCGGCCAGGCCCCTCGGGCGCTCCAGCCCCTTTCTTCACCAGTGCTTCGTGGGGAGCAGGCTGTCTGCACAGCAAAGGAGCTCCTGGGTGAGGACCACACCTCCTGTGAAAGGCGCAAGGCCTCTCCCTGATCGGGAAAGCTGGGGGCCGCCATTCAGGGTCATGAGCTGCAGGAGACAGTGGGCTTCTGGGAGCCGTCAAATCTGCAGGTCTCTCCCCCAGAGAACTCAGCTGAATAATTAAATCCGCGGGGGCTGGATGGAGGACAGCTGTAGGTCGCCTCTGTGGTCCTACATTCCATTCAGGGTCATGATTTTAAAATCAAACAAGACTGTCTTAAGGATCTTTGGCCTTCCGGGGTTAGTCAATTTACAGAGGCAGGAAACAAACAATCCATCTGGGAGCTCCCCTTTCAAATGGAAGCCAGCCCCTCCCGAATCCACACCCCCCAAAGCCCCAACTCTAGACTCTCACACTCCCTGCCCCACCACCCTGAGGCCAGCTCCAAACACCCAAGGGCAGTCCATATAGCCCAGAGCCTGCAGAGGCATGCACATCAGTCAATCCCAAGACTGCTTGCCCTGCCTCGCCGGTTCCTTCCTACAGACCCCACAGTAAAGACTCCTGCCCACCACCCGCTCAAGCCCAGCCTCTGCCTTCTGACCAGTGCCCGTGCCTCCCAGGAAACCCCCTATGGCACGGTCTGGGCCCTCTTGCTTGAGATCTGTGAGTACAATAAACCATCTTTTTGAGGGTAGTTGTCTCCTGATCTCTATATCTAGATGAAAACAAAATTTACTAAAACAGGAAGAAAGGAAAAAGGAAAGGACTAAAAAGTGAGCAAATGATAGTTAAAACCCACTTTTCTTTTTGAAGGGGAACAATTATCAGAGCTATAGAAGAAACCTTCTTCCCCTCTGGGTGGGTGGTGACAGGCTCATTAAAGACACGTGAGTACTGGGCGTGCAGGAATTCCTAACGGGAACCCTGACCTGCCGTCCAGCGCTCAGTGTCCAGTGGGATCCCAGGCCCTCCCGGCTGCCTCACTGACCATGGCTGCCTTACTCAGGAAGCTAGCAGAGAAGATAATTTCCTTGCGTGGCTGATGGTAAACACCCAAGGCGGGGCTGGATTGTGAAATGGTATCAGACTATAAATAGAATCCTGCTAGTCCCTTTTAAATCCCTCTGGGTGCTTTTGTTTATTAAGATTCAGACACCACGGAGGATACAGATGCGCCTTGGATCCCAAATACAAAGCCCTGTACGCAGGCAGATGGGTCTGTGTAAGTCAGATGACAGTTTACAGGGTGCTATGCGGCTTCCTCTGAACAGCACTGCAGTCCGACCCGCTTCAGGCAGATGGCAGGGTGGGGTGGGGGACAGGTGGGACAGGGTTAAGCAAATCCAGCTTTAACTGGAGGCCACATTTACATGTGAAATCTCACGTGCCTGTAAGGAATGCCCTGGTCTTTGGGCCACCCCACCAGTGCCCTCTACATCACTTCCCTCCCAGAGGGAGCCCCCGGAGCTGCCTAAGGAAGTAAGCCTGGTAGGAAGCCAAGGATGGCTGGCCCCCTAGTAAAAGCTGGTCCTGTTAACAGCCCAGAACCCTCGCCCATTCAGTTTCCAAACCCCCTGTGCTTGCTGGCTGCAAAAGCGGGTGGTTCTGCTGACTGGGAACCACGTGACTGCAACAGCTGCCTGGGCGCTCAACCTGGGAACGGGAAAGGTGAAAGGGTGTCTGCTTCTTTTTATCTGACTGTAAAATGGAAGCACGGTCACATCCGAAAAAGCAGAGCCTGCTTTTTCAGGGGTGCGTCGTGGGAGGCTGGGGCGCTGAGTGCTTCTCAGGGACAGCGGAGGCCAGCGCCCGTCTCATGCTTTTGGTGTTCACCATCCAGGGCAGAGCTGCGGGGAGCACACGGCTACCCAGCACACTCATCTAACTCTAGGACATTCCTCTCCTTGGGAAGAGGACAGGAACCGACCAGCTGAGACCTGCCTCCCTGGACCACTGAAGTACCAGTGGCAGTCTGATGGATAGCCCTGCCTCCAAGAGACTGGGGATCTGCTTGCCCAGGTCCTTACTACCCTGGGTCAATTTCAGGGTTAACATTTTAAGTAAAACACAAATAAATATGAGTTCAAATGACCACGAGTCCCCTTCTGCTGACATAACTCAGGCACTAATACTGAAGACAAGCCACGGAAATAATACCCAGGAAAAAGCCTGGGCACACTCTGTTTTCCTTAGGTTTCTTCCAAAACCAAGAGCACAGTTCCTTAGTATCTGAATCATGGAACATACTGCCCGCTATTCGGAATCCTAATGATGCAATATCTGTCCTCAAAAGGCTTTGTAACATCCTAGTAACACACTCATCAATTCACGCTGAGCCTCCAGCTAGGTGAGAGAGTAAATCATCTCCCCCTACTCCCTTTTCTCTTATCTCTTAAAAAATAAAATGATGTCAGCTCTTAGCCTTTTTGTTCCTAACTCTCACTCCAAACTTTCCCCCCAAGTTGCCCAAGCATGAAAAATATCATCTCCAAGCTGGTCCCTGCCCTCAAATCCAGCCATTCCAGACCTGCTGCCATTCCCCACAGATTCAATGGGTAGGGCATCTAACAAGAAGTTCCAGGGTTAATAAGAAATTCCAAAGCAAGGGCCTCCAGTGATGTTAGAAAGAAACAAAAACTCAAAAGATGAGCACTTATCCATAGTTGAAAATGTGTTCTCAGACCATAAAAATTAAATAAAAACAAAGATTTTTGAAATTATATATTTCAAACATGTGCTCCAGCTTTCAGCAGACATCAACGCACAGGCCAAATCCAGCCCACTGCTTGCTTTTGTAAATAAAGTCTTATTGGCACAAAGCCACGTCCATTTGTTTATATGTTATCTACAGTTGTTTCCATGATACATCACAGCTTGGTAGTTGTTATGGATGCCTTAGGGCCACAAAAGTTAAAAATAGTTACTATCTGGCCCTTTATAAACAAAGCCTTCAGACTCTGTTCTAGACCAAAAATTAGTTTCTGTGACCCTGAAGTCCTTGTGCCTGCTTTGTCATCCTTTGACTATAAATGGAATGGCCAAATAAGAATATTTTAATGACAATATCAATGAATTATTAATTTGGGTTAGGGTAGAAGAGAAAGCCAAAGAATTCTTAAAGACCCACAACCATTATTTTTTGAAATAAAAATGAGATCTACACCAGGTTAACTCAATTCAGCCACAAATATTTCTTCCGTAACATGCGTCAGGCATTCTCAACATAGGTATTTTCCTTGATTAAGGGGGAAAAGTATTTCAGTTCTCCCCTCCTTTTCCTTTAATCTGTTATGCCCTTGTTTACCTTGCCTGATCAAATGAAAGATGCTTTAAAGAGTCCCCATCTCAGAAAGGTGTCCTGCACAACACAGGTTGTATGTATCTGAGTAACGCAGGTCATCTGAGAAGTTCGTTTTATCCCCTAGACTTAGAATTCAAACTGCAGGATTAAGCCATTTAGGATGTACTTGATTCCTATAACATGTAGTGATTCTGCTAATGTTGCTCAGGTTTATTTCCTCTCCCAGAATGATTTCCATTAGCTGGCTTACAGATTAGCCGCCTAATCTCCTAACAAGAGCTCTTCGATCAAATGGTCTGGGGTGGCCCCATGTCCTGCCGCTGCCAAGTGACCGATCTGAGTGAGCGAGTGAAGTCGCTCAGTCGTGTCTGACTCTTTGCGATCCCATGGACTGCAGTCTACCATGCTTCTCTATCCATGAGATTTTTCCAGGCAAGAGTACTGGAGTGGACCGATCCGAGAGACAGACAAAAAGGAGATACACAGAAGTCCACGTTGTGTGCCTAATGGTCGATCCAACTTTCTCTGAACCATGTATCATGACTTAATGGGAAACTGTGAAGAATGAAAGGGTGGGGGGATTGCATTACCATGAATAATATAAAAAAGTGATATTCTGCCGAAAAAAGCTTTTGAGTGCAAGCGACTCGAACAAATGTATTAACAGAGCTTAAAGCAGATTCAATCAGGTTGAACGCTCCCTGGAATTTATTTTGAAATAAGCTTTATATACCAGAGATGTGAAGAATGAATCTACTGGTGACTGGCAGGAAAGCTATTGGCATGTAGATTTTAACTCTGCCTGATTCTGAACTGGTTCCACTCTCCCCTCTCTTATTTCTGGCTACCTGTCCTAATTATAGACAGAACACACCTCCACAAATCTCGGTGCCACAATTATGCTACAAGGAGCTAAGATTTATTTTTCTCACTTTAACTTCTAAAAATTGTTTCAAATATGTATTATCAAGGCACTGATAAAGCTACTATGTTTAAAAGTAGAAGTTATGTCACTCCAATCCATCTATTAGTTGGAAACGCCAACAGAGGGGTATGTTCTGGGGACAAAACTGAGCCGTGAGGAGAGAAAAATCTGTTTTATAAAACCTGGGCTCACATTAACTGACAATTAAGCCAGGATGTTAATGAGGTGACGGGGTGTGACAGGTTAACGGGCTGCAGCCAAAAGGCAAATATCGAAATGAAGGCGTTTATTTTCGAACCAACAAGCCAGAACTGAACCATTACAATAAGTCCCATCAGCATTCTCGTTATTGGGCAAAATAATTTCATTTCTGAAATTAATTAAATAAATGGGAATGACCTGCAGTTGTTTCCATGGCAGGCGGACAGGGCAACACTGCATGAAAGGCAAACCCATCTGGAGCCAACAGGCCCGTCGGTCCCTGGGGAGGCTACCTGAAGCTGACGGGAAGGGAGGTGACAAAGCGGATGCGTCCAGCAAGGCCGTGGCAGGCTCTGAAGGGGCTGGCAAAGCAGTTTTTACAATAATGTCAATTTTTATCATTATTATTTTAAAATTTAGAGGTAGAATGCTTTTGGATTGAGATGCAAACTAGGTAGAATTTAGAAAATTCTGATTCTGCCCCGAGTTATCCATGCTTGTTTCTCCAAGCCATCTGGATTTTTTTTTTTTTAAATGATGAAGATTCATAAACTATATGGCAAGAAGGACTTAGGGATGAGGTCAAGGGCTGCTGCCGGGTTCTGAAGAGAATCAACAGTGAACCCGCGGTTCAAGTCAGGTCCTCTCCCCAGGCATTCCGGGATCACCTAATGAACGAGGAACGGAGGTGCAGGAGCACCCATCAGCAGCGGCTGCACCAGGGCTGTCGCGGCACCTCAAGGGCACACGCATCGCAGGGGGGCTTAAACCCGGGGTCTGGGTGCCCACTGTCCCTCACAAGCTGTGTGACCTGAGAAATGCACCTGGCCTCTCTGTCCCTCGCTCTACCTGTGAAGCAGGGGTCCTTATGCCTCCTCTCCAGCCAGACTGTCTATTAAATACCAGACTATTAAATGTAAAGGGCTGATATACACAAAGCACTAACTACAGGGTCTGCAGTGCAAAGGCTTGAAAAGGACTAGACTGGCCCGTGCCCGTGGGCCAAATCAGGTAGATCCTCCAACAGACCTGGTGATCCTCTGCCGAAGTCATCACGTCCAACCTTTCTGGGCAATGCTTGCTGAAGCAGATCAGGCTTTCTCAAAATGTGTCCTGTGGACCACCTGCAACCAACAGTACCAGAAGGGCTTGCCTGACACACAGATTCCTGGATCCCATCCTGGATGGGTCCAGTCAGAATCTCTGGGGAGAGGGGGACCCAGGAATTGATGCTCTTAAAATAAGTTCTTGATCCAGTCTTAGGGATCTAGAAGTTTGGACAAGTTCTTGCTTCAACACACAGGATCTAAACAACAGAATCGCAGACTTCTCCTGAACAAATGTGCTGCACTCTCGCAGCATTAGACAGGATCACAGAGCGCTGCAGCTGCGGATCTGGTATTCTTTTGAACTCTCTCGCCCCCGCTGTCTAGGCATGGGGACTCGCTGGACGCAGGGCCATGCCTTGAAGTCCTGACCACACCGACTGCTTGCTCTCCTCCTGGCCCCAGGCTCCTCTCCCGGCAGACAGCCTGCTTCCCTCTTTCCTGCCTAGTACCAACCTCGCCTCCTCCTCGGGAAGACTTTTCTATCCCTAGACAAGGTGAGCGGAGAAGGCAATGGCACCCACTCCAGTACTCTTGCCTGGAAAATCCCATGGACAGAGGAGCCTGGTGGGCTGCAGTCTATGGGGGTCGCACAGAGTCGGACACGACTGAGCAACTTCACTTTCACTTTTTACTTTCATGCACTGGAGAAGGAAATGGCAACCCACTCCAGTGTTCTTGCCTGGAGAATCCCAGGGATGGGGGAGCCTGGTGGGCTGCCATCTATGGGGTCGCACAGAGTCGGGCACGACTGAAGCAACTTAGCAGCAGCAGACAAGGTGAGAGTGGTTTATTTATTGTAAGCCATACTGTTTATAGCCTTACATTCTTTGTCACAGCCTTAACCATCTTGCAGTTATTCAATTATGGGATTAAAAAAATTGTCTTTCCTGAAAAGTGATGGAGGGTATGGACTGTTCTTCCTGATCCACCACAAGATCCCTGACGTCCAGCACGGAGGGTTTGAGGACTGAACCGCGTCCCTCCCAGATTCCTATGTGGAAGCCCTAACCCCTAATGCGTCTGTCTGTGAAGACAGGCCCTTTAAAGAGATAATTCAGGTCATAATGAGGATGGACTCATAAGGATGGACTCTGACCCAGCAGGACTGGCAGCTTTATCAGGAGAATATACGCTGGGCAGGGGGTGGGGGGGCACCCAACACACAGAGGGATGACTGTGGGAAGACAAAGTGAGAAGGCTGCTACCTGCAAGCTGAGCGTCGTCTCAGGAGAAACCAACTCTGCCCGCACCTCGATCTCGGACTTAAAGCCTCCAAAGCCACAAAGAACCGAATTCGCAGTGTTGGAGGCAGCCAGCCTGTGGTATTCTGCACACTAACACAGGGCTCATTGCAGAGGGCGCAGTCAAGAGCTGCTGAACGGCCAGCCAGGACCACTGGTGCTCTCCCCACCCTCAGCAGGCCTGGGGGAGTCGGGCCAGCCAAACCGCTCACGGGGGAGGTGAACGAAACCGTCGGCAGACATGCCGCAAGCAGAAGGCCGCGGTGGGCATGCATGCGGTAACAGTTTCTTCAGGAGCAGAGCACAGGGCTGTGCTCTGGAAATGGACACGAGGAGGAGGTTCACGCTCACGTGGGGGGACTGGCTGCCAGTAACGCCCCATGCAGGGCCCCATGTAGAGTCTGCTGGCTGTGTGCCCAAGCCAGTGCCCCCTCCCTCAGCCCTGCTGATGGCGTTCCTGCACCCCTGAGCAGGCACCTGGACTGTCCCTAAGACCAAACAGCCCTCCTGGCTCTTGCAAATGGCACCCCGGGCCTGAAAGCAGCTCATGGAAAGCAAGTCACCACCTAATCAAACCACACTGTCCAGTTCTGGGGAGCTGAGACTCAGCCTTCTCGGCAGTCAGCACACGCTGACGATGCTTTGGTGCTTGCTTAGCAAGAGAATCAAAGTGAAAATGAAACTGGATCCCTGTTTAGGTCACCACCTTAATCTAGAAGTCATCTCATTCTTAATAATCTCATTTGAACCCAGTGTGTATTGCAGTAAATTAGAAAATGCCTTTGATGCCACACTGTTCTGTGTTCCGATTACAGTCCTGCCACACACCATCTCTGAGACTCGGGCAGTCACTTTATTCAGCCAAGGTTTCCTCGCCTGTTAATGAGGAGCCGTTTATAAGTTGGAGATGACATCTACTTAATAAGGCTAAGAGAGAAGGTTAAATCAAAGTTGTTCACCACAACTGTCAGTAAATCATAAATGGTGGATACATTATTTTTGAGTCAATTTCATTATTAATAATTAAATTAATAAACGTTAGCACTTACTGAAAGATGTCTACTGTTTAACAATTGAAATCAGAGAGAATACTAGTCCCGGTTTTCTGTTTCCTTACCAAAATATCTGCTCTCAGAGCTCAACTTTTTTTTCACTGCAAAGAGCTTGTGCCAGATCTCAGTCAAAATGTTAATTAAGTCACTTTTTTTTCCCCCTGAAAGCAGGCAACATGGATTTCTGATCCCAAGCCTTTTCTTACTGCAGTAACCCCTGAGCTATACTACTGGAGGTTTAAATAAGCTGAGATGGAGATTATCTTTCATCACAGTCTTCTAATAATAATCTCTCCTTTGACAAGAAATTTATGGCAGGCTGCTAAAATGCTAGTTTATTGATGATGAAAGTATCAACTGTCCTTGATACAAATAAACAGGGGTTTTTGATTCATAAGCAGGGAGACCGGGCACCTCCTGGGCCCTGGGGGCTATGCAATTTATAGGCATTCAATTCTCATCAATGTATTGTCAGTATATCCAGGGCATCTGACAGGTTCCTGTTTGCAGGATGGATGTTCCCTCCACAACCCAGGGAGCACAGAAGGAGAGGTCTGGCCTCGCAGGCTTAAAGCCGCCATTATCACTGAGGATTTCATAATGGGAACTGCCCCTGGGTCCAGATTTTTCTATTCCAGGTCATTCAGGATTGGGTACATTCAATACAGTACTCAGACAAGACAAGGCAAACACTAAAGCTTGCAAGTCAAGGTCCAGACCTCTGTTGCAGGTGCTAGATTCAAGTACCAAAGACCAAGCTGTAACCCTTAGAGGTGATGGTAAAAAGGAGGCTCATTCTCACATGGAGGGGGCTGGGTGCAATATGGACACCATAGAGGACCCTGTGGCAGAGGCTACCGGCTGCCTGTCCAACAGCCATCATTCCTGCCTTCACCCTTGCTAACAAAATCTGAGGTCCCTCCCAGGCCCAAAGAAAGAGTCTTGACTTGTGGTAGACAGCTGTGGTACTCTCATTTTTCTTGCAGAGACACAGGCAGATGTGAGCCACCATTCTGGTCCATGTGTCACAAGGAAGGGTCTACTGGCAGAGGCATCTGGGAAGATGTTCTTTACCTTTAGATGGTGCACAAGACGAGCACATTCCTATCTCTTTCTGCCTCTGGTCATGCTTGTCTGCAAGTGATTCCTGGGACTGGGCAATCATTTTGTGACCATGAGGCAAACCTGACGAAGAGGATAAACCAATGTGTGGTGAAAGCAGAAAAGAAAGTCAGAGCTCCCCCAGGGACTCAAAGATGAAGCCCTTGAATTAACCAAATCAGAAACTGCTTGGCCTCCAGACTTCTTCCCATGTGAGATAATGTATTTTGTTGTGGTTGTTATTGTTCAAACCACTTTTACCAGTTTTCTGTTGGCCAGTATCACTTATTGAGGGCCTAAAAAGGACCTACATCTCACATCCTCAACATTCAATGATGAAGGAAATCAGGAGACTGCTCTAGAAAGCACTACTTCCAGAAAAACTGCAAAGATTAAACCCAGGTGCATAGCTGGGACCCACCTAATTCAAACTTTTTCTATCCCCCGTTTAAAGAGGCTCCTTGGTAAGTGGCTTCAAGCAAAAGGCAAATCTGTTAAAAAAAAAAAAAAAAAAACACAGTCCCATCAGTCCTTGGCTGATTCTTAACAATGAAACAAAAAGCTTTTCTTTTTATTTTTCACATTATAAAAGCAACATGCGTGCATGCATGCATGCTAAGTGAATTCAGTCATGTCTGATTCTGTGTGAACCCACGGACTGTAGCCCGCCAGGCTCCTCTGTTCATGGGCTTCTTCAGGCAAGAATGCTAGAGTGGGTTGCCATTCCCTTCTCCAGGAAATATGTGTGTGTGCTTGTAATGGAAGTAGGTTTAGACAGTATATGCAATTTTGTTGACTGTTTTTTACACTTAAATTGAAGTTCTCAAACAATATTATGTTCTCTTGAGTATTTTTAAAGGCCTTACAAACGCCTAAATTAATTTGATCTACTCACCCCTCCAACTCAGCCGACAGTGATCAATTGTGTAATAGTGGGGTACCTCACTCCTATGAAACTCTCCATTGGATGAAATAAGTGAGAGTTCACAGGAGCCCACAGAAACTCACTGCTCCTGCAGGATTTAATAATCAGAACCTGAAGAGGAGTCACCACATGCAGATGTGAACAAAGGTACTTTCCACGGTGAGTGACCGTCAGCATGAATCAACCACTAGCAAGACACCTTGCGGGTAAACCAAAAACAAAAGTCATTCTTGTTCTTTCATCCCACATCAGTGGCTTTCACGGATACCAATCATGTCCAGGATCAAGGACTAACATACTTGCAATCAGCAAATGTGTTTGAATACCACACACTACACATCTGTGGGAGAACCATGGCCCAGTCAGGACCAAAGCTCAGAGTCAAGGTTGTGCTGAAATGAGTAAATGATCACTGTTCACAACCGGCATATAAAAAGCTCTTAGGTTCGTCATTCTTTTTTCCAGGGTTCCCTGCCAAAGCATAGTAGCCCTGTGTGTTATCACGCTTCTCCTTTTTTACAAACATACCTACATATATCGATCTGTCACTTTCTCAGACAGACTGACCACGGATCAGAAGTGACAGGACTTGTGTTGGTGGAAACAGAAGCAGACTGTTCACACTACTTACTAGGCTGCTATGTGGCTTGGGGCGTGTGGGTGTTTATATGTGTATTTATTCAGTTCAGTCAGTTCAGTCACTCAGTCATGTCTGACTCTTTGCGACTCCATGGACTGCAGCACGCCAGGCTTCCCTGTCCATCACCAACTCCCAGAGTTACTCAAACTCATATCCATTGAGTCAGTGATGCCATCCAACCATCTCATCCTCTGTTGTCCCCTTCTCCTCCTGCCTTCAATCTTTCCCAGCATCAGGGTCTTTTCCAGTGAGTCAGTTCTTCACATCAGGTGGCCAAACTACTGGAGTTTCAGCTCAGCATCAGTCCTTCTGATGAATATTCAGGACTGATTTCCTTAAGGATGGACTGGTTGGATCTCCTTGCAGTGCAAGGGACTCTCAAGAGTCTTCTCCAACACCACAGCCCAAAAGCATCAAGTCTTTGGCACNCTACTGGAGTTTCAGCTCAGCATCAGTCCTTCTGATGAATATTCAGGACTGATTTCCTTAAGGATGGACTGGTTGGATCTCCTTGCAGTGCAAGGGACTCTCAAGAGTCTTCTCCAACACCACAGCCCAAAAGCATCAAGTCTTTGGCACTCAGCTTTCTCTACAGTCCAACTCTCACATCCATACACGACTACTGGAAAAACCATAGCTCTAACTAGACAGATCTTTGTTGGCAAAGTAATGCCTTTGCTTTTTAATATGCTGTCTAGGTTGGTCATAGCTTTTCTTCCAAGGAGCAAAAGTCTTTTAATTTCATGGCTGCAGTAACCATCTGCAGCGATTTTGGAGCCCCCCAAAATAAAGTCTGTCACTGTTTTCATTGTTTCCCCATCTATTTGCCATAAAGTGATGGGACTGGATGCCATGATTTTAGTTTTCTGAATGCTGAGCTTTAAGCCAACTTTTTCACTCTCCTCTTTCACTGTCATCAAGAGGCTTTTTAGTTCCTCTTCACTTTCTGCCATAAGGGTGGTGTTATCTGCATATCTGAGGTTATTGATATTTCTCCTGGCAATCTTGATTCCAGCTTGGGCTTCTTCCAGCCCAGCGTTTCTCATGATGTACTCTGCATATAAGTTAAATAAGCAGGGTGACAATATACAGCCTTGATATACTCCTTTCTTGAATTGGAACCAGCCTGTTGTTTCATGTCCAGTTCTAACTGTCGCTTTTTGACCTGCATACAGATTCCTCAGGAGACAGGTCAGGTGGTCTGGTATTCCCATCTCTTTCAGAATTTTCCACAGTTTGTTGTGATCCACACGGTCAAAGGCTTTGGCATAGTCAATGAAGCAGAAGTAGATGTTTTTCTGGAGCTCTCTTGCTTTTTCGACGATCCAAAGGATGTTGGCAATTTGGTCTCTGGTTCCTCTGGAGTCAGAAAGACGGTGAATTGGGAAATGCATGTATTTAAATCAAAGTGTGGTGTTATAAACTTATACTGGAGCTGATCCTATCTATGATGAGAGCGCAGACTGCTCAACAGAGGTGCATTAATAGTGAGATAAAGAAAACGAACACGTTTCAGCAACAAGCATCCATGCTCTGGGGGTCATCGCCTGTATGGATCATCTGTTGCACCTCGCCCCGACATCAGCATTCGTAATTACCAGCAGCCTCTCTCTAGAGGGAAAGCATGCTTTGGTGAAGTACAGAAGCTTGATCTCCCAGAGAGCCCCGGCAGGTACAGTGTGTACAGATATCATGCGTGCAAATATCTGTCCAGATGTGGAAGAGAGTTGAGAAATTTTTCAAAATGCATCTGTGTGCCCCCCTAAAATATAATGCCTTTGGACTTGAAGTCCTACTTCTGTCAACAAGAATTAACTAAATATTTGGCACTTATTCTGTGTCCACTTCTTATCAATGCAGAACTGCTTACCAGAAGAGAAACAGACCCTTTAAAATTCCACTGTAATTTCTCCCCCTAAATAATGTGTTAAGTTTTCTTCCTAGAATTACAATAGGTTCTGGGACAAGAGTGCTTGTCACATGCTGAGCAGAGAGGCAGAGGGCGGAGTATTTTTGTGACTCATTTCAATTAATCTTTGCAAAAATCCTTCAGGAGTTTGAGGTTCACCGAGGCTTCAACATGAGTCCTCGAGTCTGAGAGCTGCGTGAGTTTGCACTGAATTATTAACTTGAAAGCCATGGTTCAGGTCATACAAGAGTGCTTGTCACATGCTGAGCAGAGAGGCAGAGGGCGGAGTATTTTTGTGACTCATTTCAATTAATCTTTGCAAAAATCCTTCAGGAGTTTGAGGTTCACCGAGGCTTCAACATGAGTCCTCGAGTCTGAGAGCTGCGTGAGTTTGCACTGAATTATTAACCTGAAAGCCATGGTTCGGGTCAACACGTATTCACTGGGCACACACCATGTGACACACACTGAGAAGCAAGCAGAGAAATGAAACAATTTCAAAACAACACGGTTAAGGGGCTGCAAGACAGGCAGACATGAGGCGCAAGGGGTACCACTCCTCTAAATGTTTTGCAACAGAAGATGGTAACTCCTGCCTCGAGGTGCTTCTATGGTCTCCAAACTGCTTCCTCATCAAGACTCCTTCACCTGTTCACCTCTCCCCAGCCCAGTCCCCCCAGCAAAAGGACACGGCTTTGCTCGCTGTCCAGAGCGTCTATTTCAGCTACTGGAAGAAACTGCAACAGAAGAAAACATAGAAAACAGGCTAAGTTTTCAAATGCATCTCTCAGGGACTATTTAGGACAAAACGAACAGAAATAAACAATCCTCCACTCTCAGGTGACATATTTTACACGCTCCACCCTGCGCTGGAGGAAGGGAGCAGACAGAAAAGCGCTCCTAAATCAGGGTTTCAAAATCAGACGCTGGTATAGAAAGAAGATTAACCCGGTCCCTTAACAATCAGATTTATAACTAGTAAAGGGCTATGAAAAATTCTATCTCTGTGTCGAGCACAGGCAAAGTACAAAGTCTTTGGAGGCGAGGGATGATAAACTATAGCTTGGGCAATAAGCTGGGAAGGGAATGGGCAGTTCAAGAGTTCAGCACATGTGTGCTGGGAAGGTGTTTAGTTAAAGAGAAGGGCCGGCTCCAGACAAAGGCACAGAAAGGTCATCCTGAGAGTCGTTCCATCTTTATTACAATGGGGAGGACCACGGGCCAGAGTGCACATGCCAGGCCTCCACGTGCGCCCTGCATGGAGGCTTCAGACTTGCGGGGACATTAAAATATGCAACAGAAGTAAAGACCCAGTGCTGGCAGCGGGGCCTGGACACTGTGGTCCGGGCACCGGACGCAGCCCCGGCCAGCCAACGTAAATGTGATTTGAATGTTCCCACCGCAACCAGCACCCTGAAGTTTTTTTTCAGGGTGAGTGATAGATTAATTAAAGATTACAATCTATCTTCTTCAGAAGGCCAGAGAATTGAACTTGCAATCAGTGACTTAATTTTCTTCCAGGTAACTGCCAAACTTGAGTGTGTTCACCCAAATAAAATAATTTCCCCCGACTGTGCAGCTCGAAATTTCCGTGCTCGCTTAAGAGCTGCCCTGTGACTCAACCCTCATCTTTCACTTTTCAGGAACTGGGGGAAAGGTGAATTTCATTTACTGATTATCAGCAGGCTGTGGAGAGATAGGCCCGGGCTGTCGTAATGGGAAAGCGGGCCCTGACTCATACTTTGTACAACCTTCCTGAGGTGGCCACAGCCAGCGGATTTCCATGCTGGAGTGATGTCCGCAGGGGCAGAGGAGTGTAACCTTTTCTCCTCCACGCCCTCCAAACCCATACAGGCCCACCTGCCCTAATGCAGCCTCTACTCCAGTCAAAAGGACACCTGTCCATCCCTGCCTGCCCCTGTCCCACATGACCTGTGGCAGTGGGGTCCTGATTCATTACAAGAGGGTGTAATAACAAAACATAATTAACTCCCTTTCCCTGCCAGTGCGTGAGGAGGGTTTTAATAGGTGGGTTTGTTTCCAGTTACAAAGGACATGGTTTTTCCTCCTCCTACCTCCCCGTTGCCATAACCAATCAGACGGCATGACACAGACAAAGAGCAACTCGCCTAAGGGCAGCTGAGGAGGACCAAAAGAAGAGCAGGTTGAGTGGGCCCAGCAGAGACAGCTTCATTGTCTACAGTGAGTGAGAAGACCAACCGACTCTACTGCTTCGGAGCTGTGTGACTTAGGAAAGGGAGTATCTTAAACCTCCATCCACCCATCTGGAAAATGCACACCACTTACCACTGGATGTCTGGGGATGAAAGACTAAGTAGAATGATGGATACAAGGAAAAATGAGTAGATGGATGGATGAATGGGTAGATGGAAGGAAGGAAGGTACAGACGTCAATATTTTAAAGACTTGGCTGCCAACCAGCATCAACTGAGGGCTCAATAAAAGGATTCTGTTGTCCTTATGATGAGAAATCTGATCAGACCACACAGACATGAAAATTAAGAGACAAGATAATCCACACAAGCCAGAGGCAACTCACCTGCTCCCCCTCCTCACTGTCCTCATTCTGTTCCCTCTGCCCCCACGACCTCCAGCATCAGAAGCCAGGCCTTGGCTGACTAAGCAGGCCCTGCCCTAACGCCTGCAAGGGGCCGCACCGCGTGCCCGGAACTGCACTGATTCCATGGGGAGGAGTGGAAGAGGAGGAAGACTTGACTAGCCCTGCCCTTGGCCACTGTCTGCACCAGCGTCTGTAGGAGCAGCAGGAAGGTGCTGAAAGGGAAGAAGAATCAGAGCAGGCCTTGAAGTGGGCACCACATGGCTCAGTGGATGAAGCCGCTTCCTAAGGTGACCTGGGCAGCCGATTTCTCAAATGACAAGGGGTCACAACCTCCCAGACCAGCCCACAGCACAAGCCCAGTGGGGGCAGCTTCTGTCTCACGTGAAAAATCACCCTCCTTCTGGAAGGATTCAGTCATCATGAACTCATCTGGCTGAGAAGGTCAGACACTGAAATCGACTGTAAGTGAAAACACTGAATTCCAGGAAGGATAAGACATTTACACTCAAAACTTCATTTGGTGGAAGAGGAAGTGAGGGGAACAGGGCCCAGTCATACCCAATGACACTTTCCAATGCACGTGTCCTCCATGGGGGGAAAACGTCTAACGATGATGTTTATATCAGGCTGTGTGCCTGGTAAACTTATGGATAATAATACCAGCCAGCATTTAATAACTGCCTGGTGTATGCAAGGCACAGTGGTGGGCACTCGAGAAACTCGACCTACGAACCCTGGGAGGGGTCCCACTGTTTCTGTGGACACCGGGTATATTGAGAGCTATCGTTTACGGAATGCTTGGTGTGTACCAGGTGCTGAGCCAGACAGAAGACTCTGCCCTCGGGATGCCCCGGCCACGCCCAGTGTCCCATCCCAGCTTTACCACGGAGGAAACCACGTCTTGCAAAGCCTGCACTCCTTGCTCAAGGTCACACCTTGGGGAAGTGATTGAGATGGATTCCATCTAACCCATGTCTGATTCTTTTCTTTCCTTGCTGTGGCTGCCCATGGACGTAGCACCCTCGGAATTCCTGAAGGTACACTGTAACAAAAACTATGTACTTAACAATTACTGGGAAGAAGAGGTCACTGGTTCTGACCAGTTGACCTAATCTTCATAATTGTCTCAGGAAAATAGGACTTCTCCAATTTTGATACAGGAAGAGGCTCAGAGAGGTGAAGCCTTCTGCCCAAGTATGAACAGCCAGGAGAGCTGGGATGTCCACACTCAGGTCAACTGCCTATATTCAACGGCCAGGAGGTACCAGCCAGGGCAGGGCTTCTCTTAGAAACTCAAACGTCAAGACCCAAACGCACGAAGCATCAGGCGCAGATGAAGTCGCGCGTCTGAGGGCCCCTGACATCCCCTTTCCCTGCTGCTCCAAGCCGAGTGTGTGCGTACACGTCCCTGAGGTGGCGACACCGGGCACTCCACTCCTGACTTCTCTTCAGAGAAAGAGAATCCTACCATTAGCTCCTGCACCATGCAAGAGAGTCGCTGGAGCTGCAGGAAAGAGATGAGGAAGACAAAGCGGGGTGATTACGCGCATCCTCTGTCTCCCAGGCTCAGAAAGCAGGGGCCCTGGAGACCTGATTCAGCCTTGGCCCCGTCACTGATCACTCAGATGCTGACGCTCGCGGCAGAGTTAGCAGGAGATGCGATCTCCTTGAGCAGACCCCGTCTATCTGCAGCCTCTGCTTGTGGAATAAGATGCCCCACGAAACGCCGGCTTCGTGCAGGGAGGGAGCCGATGGTGCAGGGAGAGAATGAGACACAAACTGTCTTGGCAACCTCTCCCCGCTGATGTGAACCTGGGGTCTGGGGTGGTGGTGGTCTGCAGTCATGACATAAAAGAGTATCACAGGGCGTGCTCTCAAACTGTGTGGCTTTGAGCCTAGAGGGCGAGCGGCAGTGGGCCGACACACAGGGACCCCCCAGTTCACCTGGACTCCCTTCTGAGATCCCGGGGCACCCTTCTTGCCTGTGCCACGTTTCCTTCTGCTCTTGGGTCAAACCGCACCCAAAGGACCATTTTTGTTGTGTGTGTGTGTGTGTTTTTTTTCCAGTAGCGAAAATTAGATGCTTCAGATATTCAAATCAAAATTGAGTCTCCAGGAAAATGACAATAGTTCTCTCTCACCATGAGTATGTTGATAGCTTTCAGTTGGTGGTGTCAATTAGTGAGGATTTAAAAATGCAAGTGGGATTTACAGTAACAACAACAATAAGAAAAATCCAGCTAGTATTTATCTGACACCACTATCATGTGTCCTGACTGGCTGACATAATCTTCATAATATTCTGAGGAAAGCAGAGTTTCTCCAATTATGATAAAGGAAGAGGCTCAGAGAGGTGAAACCTTCTGCTCAAGTTTAGGTCAGGAACACGCAGACAGTTCTAAATCTCTTTTTAACTTAATAGAGATTCCATGATTCTAACATTCAATTTCCCAGTATAACCTGAATTTCAACACTGCCTTATACCCACCTTTCAAGGAACTCTTTCAGCATTCACCTTTTAATTTTAGCAAATATCTGTAGGGCTACTATTTTGCATCTGACCTTCTACTCATTACCAGGGATCAAGCTGTTAATGAGACTGGTGCCTGTCTGCCTTCAATGAGGCTCACGGAGAAGAGAGACGTATAGATAAACATGATGAACAAGTGTGCTATGAGTGATGGGGATCTAGAAAGTTCTGAAGGAACGCTCAGGAGTGACCCAGCTCAGGTCCTACAACACGAGGAAAGTCTTTCTGGAGGAACGACAATTAAGCTGAGACCCAAAAGAAAAGTTGGAGGTAGACCTGTGGACAATGGGGATCCAAGGACCACATTCACGGAGTAGAAAAACCACAGGTGTTCCCTCCTGAAGAGCCTGGCTACCTCTCACCCTAGGAGTCTTTTAGACACTCAAGTGCACCTTGGAAAATCGGTTACAATAATGTATGAGCTGTGTCACTAGTTCATTTGGAATCTCAGATACTGGAGGTGCACAATGAGAAGTGACCCCTCTGTCTGGTCCCAAGAGGAAAAGGTGGAATGCAGCCTGCAGGGCCAGCTCTGTGTCATTTACCAGCCAGTTCCAAAGGCCACCTGGTCCACAGCTGCCGCCACAGCTCAGGGACCTGACCACACCAATCCAAAACACAGGGGCTGCCAGACAAGAGGCGCTCCTGGCATCAGCCCCTCTCCCCTGCTGGTTTTCTATGTGTAGTCTGCGTGCACTAAGTCGCTTCAGTCGTGTCCAGCTCTGTGTGACCCCATGGCCTGCAGCCCACCAGGCTCTTCTGTCCCTGGGATTCTACAGGCAAGAACACTGGAGTGGGTTGCTGTGCCCGTCTGCAGTGGACATGCTGAACCCAGGGATGGAACGCTCGTCTCTCACGTCTAACCTGCATCGGCAGCAGGGCTCTTTATCACTAGTGCTACCTGGGAAGCCTCAATGCACAGTCTATGAAAGAATAACAACCAGCTGTTAGTCCAAACCACGCAGTTCGAGTATTCTGCTTCCTGGTGCTCTTGTCTGTTCTGAAGATCAATGTTAGAAGATAAAGCGGGGGAGAGGGGGAGATGGATTCTCCTCGAGTAAAGTAAACGTCTGATCAATGCGAGAGTGCAGGGGCCTAAGTTATAACCCCTGGCAAGAGCTGCCGGTGCAGAGAGGGGCTCTGTTGCCAAACATGGGCAGAAGCCATGAGCATTTGGCAACCCAATAAACGGAGGGACGATTAATAACCTCTTAAGAAAATTAAAGAGGCTAAGCCAGAATATGCACTTCTATCGANTGCAGGGGCCTAAGTTATAACCCCTGGCAAGAGCTGCCGGTGCAGAGGGGCTCTGTTGCCAAACACGGGCAGAAGCCATGAGCATTTGGCAACCCAATAAACGGAGGGACGATTAATAACCTCTTAAGAAAATTAAAGAGGCTAAGCCAGAATATGCACTTCTATCGATCACCCACCCATTTCCACAAGGAGGTGCCCAGACAGAGTGCTCCTGAATTCCCCAAGTTTTATTTCAGAAGCAGCTCCTCCCTAACTCAGCACAGCCACCTGGTGAGATGCGAAAGAGCAGACAGCTCATCCCCAAGTCCAGACACTCTGCTTCAACAGATTAGAAGCAGGATCCTAACAAGCACCTTCACGCAGTTCTAATTTAAATCCAAGTTTAAAAGACAGCCAGGGTTCCAGGTGATTTTCTTTGAAGGGTGGGGCAATGAATAACTTGCCTGGTATTTTCTGCACTGGCAAACATCCTTTTGTTTAGCATGTTATTAATGAGACTGCATCTGCAAGCATGTATTTTTAAGATGTTGACTGTGTATACTCATAAGTCATAGTACTGTGCCGGGCATGTCACGCTTCACAATGCTTTCTTAACCTTAAGAAGCCCTTTCCTCTCTAGATAGGGAATTCACAAAGAAAACTCCAACATTCCTTAACTAACAGAGGCCATGCCTATTATTAGCTATCGCAACTTCTGCAAAACATTCCGAATGTGGGGACTGACTGGCTCATAGATCCATCTATTACTTTAGTCCTTCTCTGTTCCCTTGAGAAAAAGAACAATATGTTTTGAAAACACAGAAATGCATAACAGTAAAAACAAGGGCCCCCGAAGACCTAGATCATGTTCTTCTAAATTCAGCTACTCAATATTCACATGTATTCTGCTGATCATTTTGTCCAAACAAACACCTGTACCTGGAAATCTAGGCCAAAATCCATGACTTGACTTTGCTGGCGGAGTTAATAAGAGCAGTGAGGTTGTGGACAGTCACTGTCACTGGTGGGCTTCGACAATCTGTCTCTAATCATCCAACTTCAGACATCGGAGGAAAACAGAAAGACTTGGTAGCAAATTATAAAATGTACTTTTTGGTGTAAGATAATAATATATTGGATTCGGTAGCAATGTTAATAATCACATTCAAGATGTGCAACTGCTTTAACCAAGCAGGTGGTATAATTCAGTCAGAGGAAGCAACCTAAGGGAGGTCAGGAAAAGGGTTCACACCCTTCCTTCTTATGCTAGGGAGAAACACAAAGGAGACAGTCAGAAAAGCATCCGTCCTGGAGACCAGAAATCCTTTCTTGCCTTCTGCTGTCCTTCAAGGTAGATCCGTTAGGATTTCTGAACATCGAAGCCTGCACAAGGGGTAGGAAGCCAAATGGAGACCTTTGCTTTGGTTTGTCTGATTTCTGTCTATCAACAACACTGTGGGAACCTGGGAATTTTCTCTAATAAACATACGGGAAACTCCTAAGATATAAACAATTCCAAAGAACCACACCAAAATAAAACATACAGTGTTAATGAAATGAAGACAACAGAAGAGATGAAGACTGAGCAAAGGTTTGAAAGTCAACTATGTTATTTCTCTGAGCCTACATTTCCTGCCCTGTGGAATGAGCATAACCTATCTTACAGAGATGAGAAAATGAAATGACATAATTTAGCACAGCAACCAAAATATTATAAGCAGTCTATAAATTAAAAATCATTATTGTCATCAATAGCTGGACCAAACTGAAGTTTATAGGGTGAAGAATTTCAGATATTAACATAGAAACATCCACGAATCTTCTCTTGGATTTCAATTTCTAAAGCCATGATTACATCACATGGTGGTTTTGCTTCCATACAAGCCTTGGGGCCAAAGACACAACCCTACTGAAGTATAATCTGTGCCTTTTATTATCCTAGGTATTTTATAGTAAACATTTTAAAACACTCTGAGAAGACTCCATCAGACTGTCAAGGGACAAAAAAAATAAAATAAAATAAAATAAAACATACCTAACCAATGCCAAAAAATTCAATAGCTGAGCATACCTGTACAAAGCTATGTTAGGATGCATTTGATGGGCAGAGGTCGCTTAATAGCAATTTTTATTAAAATGTTTATGACAGAAAGTCCTTCTCTGAGCAACTGATTCTTCATTGGTCGTGTGAGGAAGTGGGGGTCTGAGACCTGCTAGGTCCCAGGTGGCCTGCCTTCCACTGCTTCCTAAGACTCAACATGAAAAACCAGCTACGGAAGAACAAATAGGCCATCCCATTCTCCTTAAACTCCTAACTAAAGTTCATTTTCACAAGCCAAATTTAAAAATCAATTAATAAATTACCGCTGCCAAAGAATGTTAAAAAGCCCAGAGGCACCTAAGAAGAGCTTAGAAGCAACAACAAAGCATTAAGCCCGAGATAAATGGGCTTGCGAGGAGTTTACTGCAGTGTTGACTTAGGATCCCGAAGCAGAAATTCTCTCCCCTCTACTTACCAGTGCGTTGTGTAATAGGAGCAGCATTAACTTTAACCTCATCATGAATCAATCATGAAATCTGGATGCTTGTTTTCCTGGCAACAGAACACTGCAATTAGCAACCTTGAATAGGAGTGCCTTCTAGATGGGCAACAGCGAGGGCGACCTCCTGCAGTTAATTCTTTCCTAATCGGCCAGAGCAAGGGAGGCTGAAATACCACTGCCCGCCTTAAAAACTCCCACCCCCACCCAGTCATCCATCCTGTGACTTCGCCTTGAATCTTTCAGGACTGGTCAGAGTGGGGTTGCTCAATCGTGGTGTGACTGACATTTTGTCAAGGGGGCTTTCCTGTGCATTGGAGAACGTCCAGCAGTGTCCCTGGGCTTGATTTCTACCCTCTCCTCCCACTCTTGGTTGAGCGGGGCCCTCCCTAGGGGAGCTCCATCCCTCTGCCCTAGTGCAGACCCAGAAGCGTATGTTCACAACCAAGGCCTTGGGTGCCAGTGCAAAAATCCTATTACAGAAGCTCCTTCATCAAAATCACAGAAGCCAGAACCCCACCTGCTGCATGCTGGAGGGAGATCTGACGATACATGCACTCTGGAAAGCAAAATGGAATGTCCCAACCAAATGATACATCCCATGCAGACAACTTTCATATCTCCAGTAAGGAGGGAAAGAGTTATACTTTTCTTCCCTCAGAGCTTTTTCTTAAAGCAGTGATCATCTTGCTGAAACTTCTGGTGAGTCTCAAGCCAGGATGGCCCGTGTCAGAGTCCACACAACTGGGGACAAGAAAGAGGAGCTGGAAGACGTGTTGTCTGTACACCTTGTGATGGGTTCCAGACAGTGAAGGGCCCGGCCCAGTAAACCACAGCCCCAGCCCGTGGGTCCTAGGAGTAGAGAAGTATTAAAGATAGCAAACGAAGCAACTGACAGAGAATTAATCTCAAAAATATACAAGCAGTTCATGCAGCTCAATACCAGAAAAATAAATGACCCAATCAAAAAATGGCCAAAGAACTAAACAGACATTTCTCCAAAGACATACAGATGGCTAACAAACACGTGAATAGATGCTCAGCATCACTCCTTATCAGAGAAATGCAAATCAAAACCACAATGAGGTACCATCTCATGCTGGTCAGAATGGCTGCTATCAAAAAGTCTACAAACAATAAATGCTGGAGAGGATGCGAAGAAAAAGGAACCCTCTTACACTGTTGGTAGGAATGCAAACTAGTACAGCCACTATGGAGAACAGTGTGGAGATTTCTTAAAAAACTGGAAATAAAACTGCCATACAACCCAGCAATCCCACTGCTGGGCATACACATCAAGGAAACCAGAATTGAAAGAGACATGTGTACCCCAGTGTTCATCGCAGCACTGATCATAGCTAGACATGAAAGCAACCTAGATGTCCATTGGTAGACAAATGGATAAGAAAGCTGTGGTACATATACACAATGAAATATTGCTCAGCTATTAAAAAGAACACATTTGAATCAGTTCTAATGAGGTGGATGAAACTGGAGCCTATTATACAGAGTGAAATGTCAAAGAAAAACACCAATACAGTATATTAACACATATATATGGAATTTAGAAAGCTGGTAACGATGACCCTATACGTGAGGCAGCAAAAGAGACACAGATGTAAAGAAAAGACTTTTGGACTCTGTGGGAGAAGGCAAGGGTGGGATGATTTGAGAAAATAGCATTGAAACATGTATATTATCATATGTGAAACAACTCACCAGTCCAAGTTCGATGCATGAAACAGGGCATTTAAAGTTGGTGCACTGGGACAACCCAGAGGGATGGGAAGGGGAGGTGGGGGGGGTGTTCAGGATGGGGGACACATGTACACCCGTGGCTGATTCATGTCAATGTATGGCAAAAACCACCACAATACTGTAAAGTAATTAGCCTCCAATTAAAATAAGTAATTTTATTTTTTAATTTTTTTACTTACAATACTGTATTGGTTTTTCTATACATTGACATGAATCCACCGCAGGTATACATGAGTTCCCAACCCTGAACCCCTCTTCCCACCACCCTCCCCATATCATCTCTCTGGGTCATCCCAGTGCACCAGCACCAAGCATCCTGCATCCTGTATCCTGCATCAAACCTAGACTGGCGATTCGTTTCTTACATGATAGTATACATGTTTCGATGCCATTCTCCCAAATCATCCCACCCCTCTCCCTCTCCCACTGCTCTCTCGGGGCAGAGCAGTGATAAAATAAGTAATTTTAAAAATTAAAAAAAAAAAGAAAAGACAACATAGTGTGCACAGCTTCATCGTCTCTGTCCCTGGCAGAATGCAGTGGACACTGCAAAGCATTTTGCCACTCATATGTCTGGTCCCTGACTGCAAAGCAAGAACTACAAGAACTATTTCTTTTTTTGCCATCCCAACAGGCACGATCTTAGTTCCCCGACCAGGGGTCAGACCTGAGCCCCCTGCACTGGAAGCTCGGAGTCTTAACCACTGGACCGCCAGGGAAGTCCCACAGGGACTGCTTCTCAAAGACAAGTATTTTCTATTTGGCTTGATAAGAAAACATGTGTGTTGTCAAAAGAAACGAAACAGTTCTTATATTTCAGTGTCCACTGACAGATATTTTATATTATCTGATAAAATGCTGATAATTCATTAAAGGGCAAATGTGAACTCTCCAATCAATCACATTTTGCTAAGCTAGATTTTAATGGAGAGAGAGATTGAGAAGAAAGTGATGGAAAACAATTTTAAACAACGTCAAATAAGAGCAGTACGTGTGGCTGCATCCCTGAGGGCCATGCCTGGTTCCCACATCAGGCATCTCATGACAAACCCCCTTAAAAAGCAACAATAACAGTGCCTGAGCAATATAAACGGAGCTTAGTAAAGAGAAGGGCGCACAGAAAAGGGAGTCAGCCCAAATACATCAGAGATTTCCAAGGTGAGGTTTGCAGGCAGAAAGACAGTCCGCAGTCTTGGATGTCGACTTGATAACTGCATGAATTGGAACTGCCACAGTTTAACGGAAATCCCCATGTGATGCTCGGGAAACTCAGGCCTACGTGAACTGGGCTTGAGTACAGTAGCAAATGCTAATAAAATACTCATGGAGAGAAAAGAAAAACCCACGGCTTATTTCTGAAAATGGTGGTATGTTCTCACCTGCAATTTGTTAGCCTAAAAGCCCTGCTCCTGGCTGGAGTCAGGGCTTCCCAGGAGAGCCCAACCTCCTGCAGGGAGAGCCCGGGCAGCAGTTTTCTGACGCCCGAGAGTCCTGGTCTCCTGGACTAGACACCCCATGTCGGACACCAGGTATGAGGGGAAACGCCGTCTCTCTGCGCAAGGAGGCCTGAGGCATGTGCCAGAAGCACCTGCACTCACTGAAGGCCAGGCCCCACTATACTACAAACAACAGAAAGTCTTCTCACTCAAGATGAAGAAAAATCAGTATGGAAGAAGAATCTTCTCTCTTCCCATCAGACTGTCCAGTGGGAATTAAAATACCACTACCCGGATATGGAATGCAGACATTTAAAATGCATAAGGACAGATGAAACTTGCCACCAAGCCCGTGACCTCCAGCCCCCCAAACATTGATGATTTGGTAATGGCCGGACGGTATTATTCCTGATGGCTGAGGTACTTCCTCTCTTCCACGATGATTTGAATACAGTGGGGTGAGTGGAATTCTCAGCCTTTGCTGGGTTCTGCTGCGTCTCCAGCGTAACCCTGACTTTATAGGTAATGCTACATATTAAATACGGTAAGAATTCACATTTTAGCTCCATTTGCTTTAGATATGTTACTTTCAACAAAGGCAGTAATTATTACTATTACAACAACTACTGTCAGTAAAATGAAACAGGTAAGCCACCGCTCAAAGAAGGATTCAGTACTGGTTCCTGCTCACACCAGTGGTGGATTTTAAGCCCCCAGACACTCGCGTTACACACCTGACTTTATTATCTCGAGCTCTCCGCCTGTAACCTTGCCTGTTCTTTTCACCAAAGCCAGCAGGAACATCTCATCTGCTCAATTACTTATTAGTGTTGCTACAGAATACCATTTCCTCTTGCGGCTGATAAAATATTAATCAAAAACAGGAACTGAGCGATTTCCCAGTGTGGATGTCTTCTAATGGTAATACAGGGAGTCAGAGAGAGATCTGGAGGTCATGTAACAGCTTCTGAGGAAGGCAGAGGGGAGTGACGTCGGAGCCAGAGGCGGAGGCTTCAGCTGGAGACCAGGACTCGGGTGATTTCTCAGCATTCGCCGTGGGAGAAAACTTCTAGAGTATGAGGATGGAGGTAGCTTGTGGGGAAAAGCCAAGTCTGAGAAACACTCAGAAAAGAAGGTTTTTTGTGTTTTCTTTAATATAGAACAAGCCTTCAATGAACCAGAACGGTGTCCTGATTTCACTGGTTTTTTTTCTAATTTTCAAATTCTAACCCTCATTTTCCACCACTTCCAGGTTTCAGGAATGCACATCATGCCTTGGTAAAGAGAACAGCACTTGAGTGAATCAAGAAGCTGAGATCAACTTCTGAAATGGAAAAAATTCAGAAGAACTCTGCCCAGATGTTAAAAGAGGAGGCCTAACCAGCAGACATTGAGGTTGGAATTTGCCTTTTTACTCACTCTGGCCCCTCCCACATACTCCTAACTCTCTGATGCACTCCTGGAATCGCCCGCATCACCACTTACTGGACCCCAGTTAAAAGTAATTACTAAAAGCAGAGGAGATGCACACAACGTCTGGAGGACTCTCCAAGATCCAACGGGATCAAGAATTACGCTACGGAAGGAAGCCATCCAACAGTTTAAATCAAGGAAAAGGTTCAACTGCTGAACGCTTAAACATAACAACTTGATTCTCCTCCAAGATGAAGGAGGGGTTTCTGGAAGGGTGTGAAGGCTCTCGCCCTTGCCCTAGAAGGTCGGTCCTCCATCCAGTTCTGCTCGATCTGATGACCCCCACCACCACCACCCCACTGACACTATTATTTATTCTGGGCTCTTCTGGTTCTTCCTGCTTGCTAACACCATGGGTAAAATGCAAACTCATGGCTCACCCGTCAAGTATCAACAAGTTCCTCCTTGAGCTTACAAATGCTGGGCCTCTAGGCAGTAGGTGATTGGCCCTATGGAGATGTGGAGGAAGGCAGTCCACATCACAGAACGTTCCACTATCAGCTCTGAGATCTGGGAGGTGAAATGCCCACTCTGCTCATGGGAAGCAAACGTATGAATGCTTGATGCTTTCCCATACACCCTGTCCTTCATGACAAACCAACCCACTAGGGTTCTCAGGACCCTGATGCCCTAGCCTGGACTAAGCCTCAACGGCCCAATCCACTGGACAATCTGGACAAACACCAATCACCTGTGCATGACATCTAAGTCAACACACTAGCAATGTTTGTCCTATGAAACTCCAAGCAAAGATAAGCTAGCTGCTTCCAGACACTTGTGTGCAAAAATCTGTGGGTGTAACTGGCGGAGATTCCACCTGCTTCCTCGCCGTCAGATACTGGAATCGAAAGTCTTCCAGACATTATAATCAATTAATATTATGATACGCTGGTCAAATTACTCTTTTTTAACGTGTGGGTGCTTAATTACCATCCACTTTTACATCTAAAAAATTCACTCTCAGCTGAGTGTTTCTATCAGGGCTTTGGCTCTCGTCAGCACAGTCCATTAGATTGATAAAAATCCATTTAAAAAATTTAGAGTCTGGCCCAGCGATCCCACACCTGGGAATCTATCCCACTGAAATAAAAGCATCGGTCTGGACATAGGAAAAAAGATGCTTATCCTGTCATTATTTGTGGCCAGGCGGGAGTGTGTGGAGAAACCTTTGGAAACTGAATGGATGCCCTGCAACCCGTCTGAGACAGGGAATGACTGTGTAAATCGTGGTACGTCCACACTGTGGGATATCACACCACCGTGGGATGAGAAACGAAAGACACAGGACAGTGTGCATAGTGTGATTCCACAGTCTATCGCACAGAACTATCAAAAAGAAAAAAAAATCCCCCAAAACCCCAAGTATATACATGTATGTATATATACCCACATGGGGGATTCATATAAATGTATATGAGCACAGATAAAAATTCAGAAGGAAACAGATTGTTAACCTGATTAATCTTATATGGATGGGTTTGATGGGGGAGATGGGGCACAGAGAGAGAGAGAAGGTGGAACTAAGCCAAAATGTGATTTAAAATGTCCCCGAGATGAGTATGATCAGAACGACGCATTTACTCACAAGAAGCAGCAGCAAAAGCAAGGAGCTGCGTAGCCCTAACTGCATCTGGCTTTCCCTGGGCATTCTAACGCGTGAAACCTCTCATCGTTACCGGCCACTGAGGTCTGCGACTCTGTGGTCCCCATTTACACAGGTGACAGAAAGTGAGGCACGGCTAACAGGCCCAGCGGCCGCGCTCCAGGCTGCACCTGCGTCTATGGTCCAATCTAGCGTATGGGGCTAAACTGGGAAAAGAGCTAAGCGAGAATCAGACTCGCCAACTCTGCTTAAGTGCTGAGACATTCAGCACAGGAAGCCGGCATCAAAGGAGTTTCTGCCAGGCGCTCCTGAGAGCACAAGCCACGCCACGGCACGCCGTGGGGGAGAGCTGCACGGCCCGCGGGCAGGGGTCAGCTGGCGGCGGCGGCAATGGCGCTCTGTGCACAGTGGCGCGGGAGCCACGCATTCCTCCAGCCCCCCCGGAAGCCACGCCCTCGCAGGAGGCAGCCACCACGCTGGGGAGATGCAGACCTCCTTCTGGCCGGGATATGCTCCTCAGAATCGCCCCCTCTAAGCAGGTGGGGTACGCGTCCGCTCCCCTGGAAGTCCGTGACCTCCATGCTGGGGGCCGGGGGCACTGGTCGGGAGTGGCGGGCTGTCTCTCAGGGCCCAGCACTAGGCCTCCTGCACAACTGGCATTCGGTAAATACCCCTGCAATGAGTGAAATCAGGGTGCTTGGCAAACACATGGTCCTGATGCTAACATGGTGAGTCCCCATTGTGTAAAACTTGGGGGAAAATGACTCCTCACGGAACCGTGTGTGCTCTATATAGAGAGAACATTCATGCTAATAATAGAGGCAGCCCATAGAGCCGTGCCAGCGGCCACGGGTTTAGCCATAACTCAGAAGCCACTTGCTAGCCTTTAACGTTCCCAGTGACTGTGAGTCTCCCGAGCATACTGGAGAGTACAGAGCACTGCTGGTGCCCGGGCAGCGCCAGGGAGCTGGAGCTCAAAGCGTTTACTCACCTGGCTCCAGGGCACACAGCTGGCGAGGGGGCACCGAAACCAAACTCAGGACCAACCCTCTCTCCTCACGCCACCTCTGCGGTCTGCACAACCACATGCTCACGCACAAAATAAAGACTAAATAATAAGTCCGTTCATTTCAAGTTGGCATTCAGAATAAGAAAGGAAAAAAAAAAGTTAAAAAGTCTGCACAACGTAATTCTTAGTCCAGATTAAAGCAGACCCACAGCCACGCCAGGCAGCTCCATGACCTGACTGGCGATTTCACACCTGTCCCGTCACACAGAGCCTCCTCCGGCCACCCCGCCTCTCACCCCCAAGAGATGAAGCTCGCATAGAGGACAGCGGAGGCTTGACAGATGTGTTAATGCGGGGGGGTGGGGGGAGGAATACGTCAGTTTTCACCCTTCTCGGACTGCAGTGTGACAGTTACAGAATTCAAGTCCATTTGTATCCCCTGCTGAATCTCCCATAATTCAGCAGACGATCATTACCATGCCATAATGATACCACACGTCCATAAATACATATGCTAAGAGTCGAACAAGACATTCATATTTAAACATAGCTGGAAATAATTTCAACTCTGGCGATTTTCTATTGCTCATTCTATTACTTTTCGGTGGATGTTTAAAATGTTGAAACCAAGAATGAGGGTGTGTGTGTGTGTGTGTGTGTGTGTGTGTCACAGCTTCTGGTTAAGCAAGGAAAGGAATTTGGGGATCAAGTTACATCTGATAAATATTTTGTTTGAGGAAAAGTTAAGTTAATAATAGATGAGAAGCTCCTTGATATGTCAGTTTCAGAAGAAATCATTCATGCTGTTATAAATGCAGGCCAAGATGTTACTATTCCAAGACTTCTGGTTAAGCAAGGAAAGGAATTTGGGGATCAAGTTACATCTGATAAATATTTTGTTTGAGGAAAAGTTAAGTTAATAATAGATGAGAAGCTCCTTGATATGTCAGTTTCAGAAGAAATCATTCATGCTGTTATAAACGCAGGCCAAGATGTTAATATTCCAAGATAGCTGCTTTATATTTGAAGGACAGTTGCCCTGAATAAGAAACGTCATGTACGACTTTTTCATAAAACTTAAAAAAAATACATATGGCAAACAAATAACACAGCTCAAATTTAGACCACTGCAAATTTGCCATTCCTAAAGAGCAGGAGAAATGATTTCACAGGAATCAGACTGGTGCCTCCAGAAAGGAACAGGTGACTCAGATAACATACCACCAGAGATGACAATGTTAATCTTGATCTCTATCTTAGACTCTTCAGCTGCAGACGGAATAACACAGTTTGTCTTCAGCCTCGATGATGTTTCCATTAACAGCTCTCTTCCCTTCCTATTCAGACACCTTGCTACAGCTTTCTGAATTATTTAAATGGAAGTAGCATTAGAAAACCCTCATGTTTAAATTATGCTAAATAAGTATTCTTTCAGCTGGACTTCTGCCCATGCCAAAAAAAAAAAGATATATTCTGCGGGCATGTAGGAAGGGCTCAGAGGAATACGAGGAGTCGGCACATGTATAAAGCGGAGACAAATGTTTGGGGAATAAGAGTGTACGAACAAGCCACGTGTGCAGGGCATTCTAAGTATCAGGATGTTCGAGAGGGAATTCAAGTTCGTACGTTTACAGACATGATGTCAATTTTCTAAAACACTTCCACATGTCTGGAAAGCTCTGAACATTAGAATTTAAAATGGATGGAAGTCTAATTGTAACAAATCATGCAACATGCATACTATGGAGTATTACGCAGCTATTAGAAGAAAGAAGTTCGCTCTTCCACCTCCTGGACCTGGAGTGATGTCCCTGATCACTGGCTGGGGCAGCGCTCCTGTGAGAGCAACCAGCAGGCCCTCCGAGCTTGCCTGCGGAGTCCCTGTAAGGACGGAAGAGCTCCGGGCAGAGCAAGGGCTCCTGGCCGCTGCCAGCTGTGGTCACTGGGAGGTGGGCACAGCTGGGGGCCCCACAGGGAAACAGGGGGTGTCCTGGAGGCTGTTTAGTGTTATTCGTCAGGGCGGTTTCCCTGACTGTGGTGAGCACGCGCTACTGCTTAGCCTGTGGGAAAATTCTCTTCTTAGGCGAAAAAAGGGGGGAGGCTGGGAAGGAAAGACAGGGAGAAAAGAGACAAAAGTGGGGAGAAAGAGAGACAGACAGACTGACTGACAGAACTAACAAAGCCAAAAACTCCTGCTAGCCAAAGGCGGCCACTGTCAGGAACCTTTCTGCTTCGCCAGGATGCCACGCTTAGAGGGTTTTCTTCTTTTCTATTTTCGTTTTTTTTTTCTAAAGCAAAAGCGCTGATGTGTTTGGGAGAAAGCTCCCTACCCTCTGTGAAGCCTCCTTTTCAGAAGAAACTTGCCATAGTGCTGAGCACGCCGTCTTGCTGGGCTTGGAGCCCGGCAGGTAGGAAGGTAGGTGCAGGGGGAGCTGCAGGGGGGAAGCTCGGAGAGACCACACTTGACCCGGCTGACAGAGGCCTGACACCTCCCTCACCAGGGCACCGCCGGGCCTGGCCAGAGAGGGGGACAGGGGCCCGCAAGACCTCATCGGTGGTCTTCAGAGGACCAGTCTGGAGAGGATGTGCCTGTCACCCTCCCAGGGGGTACCTCCAGGGCAATGAACGATTGCAAAAGGGCAAACAAATCACACACACACACACACACACACACAAACTTAAAGCTGGTGTTAGATCTCAGTGTTGCTTTCAAATGCAACTATAATTCCTCTTAACTCAAGAAGTGTTTACTGAGCCCCAGCTATGTGCCTGCTGCAGCTGCTGCTAAGTCGCTTCAGTCGTATCCGACTCTGTGCAACCCCATAGACAGCCTCCTACCAGGCTCCTCTGTCCCTGGGATTCTCCAGGCAAGAACACTGGAGTGGGTTGCCATTTCCTTCTCCAATGTATGAAAGTGAAAAGTGAAAGTGACGTCGCTCAGTCGTGTCCGACCCTCAGCGACCCCATGGACTGCAGCCTTCCAGGCTCCTCTGTCCATGGAACTTTCCAGGCAAGAGTACTGGAGTGGGGTGCCATTGCCTTCTCCTAGCCTCAGGCTTATTAGGAAATAATAGACAGTATATTGAAAAGCAGGGACATTGTCAACAAAGGTCTGTCTAGTCAAGGCTATGGTTTTTCCAATGGTCATGTATGGATGTGAGACTTGGACTGTGAAGAAAGCTGAGTGCCGAAGAATTAATGCTTTTGAACTGTGGTGTTGAAGACTCTTGAGACTCCCTTGGACTGCAAGGAGATCCAACCAGTCCATCCTAAAGCAGATCAGTCCTGGGTGTTCATTGGAAGGACTGATGTTGAAGCTGAAACTCCAATACTTTGGCCACCTGATGTGAAGAGCTGACTCCTTAAAAAGACCCTGATGCTGGGAAAGATTGAAGGCAGGAGGAGAAGGAGATGACACAGGATGAGATGGTTGGATGGCATCACCGACTCAATGGACATGGGTTCGGGTGGACTCCGGGAGTTGGTATGGACAGGGAGGCCTGGCGTGCTGCGGTTCATGGGGTTGCAAAGAGTCAGACATAACTGAGCGACTGAACTGAACTGACAGTATCTTCAACTTTCCCAAGCAATTTGAAGGCTTTTTTTTTTTTTTTTCCTGAGGATACAAGTGACAAATTCATTCCAGAAAATGATCAACTTTAGGAAAATATTTTTTGTGCTCAGTTGCTCAGTCATGTTCTACTCTTTGCAATCCCCATGAACTTGTAGCCTGCCAGGCTCCCCTGTCCATGGGATTTTCCAAGCAAAAACAGTGGAGTGGGTTGCCATTCATCTTTAGGAAAACAGTTTTTTTTTTTAAAAAAAAGCCTTCCATCTCCAAGTCACAGATGGTGACCGTCTTGTTATTTGATATAGTCGAAGCACCAGGATGGCGAGTGGTACTTATCAATAGCACATCAATGTTTCTCGAGGACAGGCAGGCAGGCAGCTAACTTATGGTAATATTATTTATGTCAATCCATTTTCCGTTTTTATATAACAAGGAAACCACTCTGTACATATGATTTTTTAAACTGCTCAGTCCACTTAATAATATATAATAAGCCTTTTGCCAAACAATAAGTGCATACTTTAAATGCGTCGGAAACCCCCAGCTCCCTGCCTCCAGGGCAGACGGTCACCTGGGGAACCCGGGAACTGGCGAGGGTGGTGTTACCAGCGCTGGGCGCCCCAGCAGGAGGTGATGATACTCTCCTCCTAACCTACAGCTAGAGCAGGGCAGGATCATCTCATCTTTGTCAACTATTTAGTTCACCTCACTGTCTTTCACCTCCACGCTCAAGGGAAAAAATGTGAAAACATGCCAAGGAGAAAAATTTCACAGGTCTAATGGTGAACTCACAAGCTGTTGCCAAGCGGTTGTATACACACACGCACACACGCACACACACAATCAACTCCAGCTGTTGCACGTAATTAATGTGTTAATTATACATAATTATCTAATTACTAAAGGAGAGAGTTACAGCAAATGCATTAGTAAAGATATTAAAATTGGCTCTTTTTAGAATACAGTATAGACAATCTTGGTATTTCTGAAAGTCACCCTGAATTTTTGTCTGATAGTTGAGGGCTCTGTCAACAGAGAAAAAGTCTTTCTAAATGTTTTAATGGTATTATGGGTTGGATGATTTTGAGTCACTCCATTAACAGGGTTTTAAAAATATATAACATATGGGGAAAAAATGTGTTACACAATTAATCTTTGCAGTGTTGTGTCGGTCAGGACTTGCAACAGACTCCCTTGAGTAAAGTCAGTCCCCAAAAAAATGATCCAAAGAAAGCTGGACCCACAAAATGATACGAGGAGAGGGGAAAGCAGGAGCTAAGTGGCGATATAAATTTGGAAAACACTATCTCTCCCTTGGGTGTTCTACTGGGTTGGCTGAAAAAGTTCATTTGGGTTTTTCCATGAGCTACTACAGTAAAACCCGAACAAACTTTTTGGCTAGCCCAATATATAATACTGTCCTACGTAACAGACAACAAAATGTGGGGTGGGTGGTAAGTGGTCATGATGCAAAGTTTGAAAACAAGATGATTCTTTCCCTTTCTTAGGTATGAGACATTTGAAGGCTCTGATAAGTACTGCATTTCTGAAACAGTTTTGACCACAGAATCCTTCTTTATTTGCCTGCTCTGTGCATCCATAAATATCAGTGGATTCCACAGACAATCCTCAGTTCAAGACCAGGCTACCACGGTAACTACCTCCACTAGATCTCTCTTCATCACACAGTGAAGCTCCATTCTGAACCTGGTCCCTGCCCAACAGGAACTACCTTAAAATAAAGCATTTCAGCATCTAAAACAATCCTTTGGATGAACCTTCAGGAAGCACTATTGTAGCCTGCCAGGCTCCCCTGTCCATGGGATTTTCCAAGCAAAAACAGTGGAGTGGGTTGCCATTCATCTTTAGGAAAACAGTTTTTTTTTTTAAAAAAAAGCCTTCCATCTCCAAGTCACAGATGGTGACCGTCTTGTTATTTGATATAGTCGAAGCACCAGGATGGCGAGTGGTACTTATCAATAGCACATCAATGTTTCTCGAGGACAGGCAGGCAGGCAGCTAACTTATGGTAATATTATTTATGTCAATCCATTTTCCGTTTTTATATAACAAGGAAACCACTCTGTACATATGATTTTTTAAACTGCTCAGTCCACTTAATAATATATAATAAGCCTTTTGCCAAACAATAAGTGCATACTTTAAATGCGTCGGAAACCCCCAGCTCCCTGCCTCCAGGGCAGACGGTCACCTGGGGAACCCGGGAACTGGCGAGGGTGGTGTTACCAGCGCTGGGCGCCCCAGCAGGAGGTGATGATACTCTCCTCCTAACCTACAGCTAGAGCAGGGCAGGATCATCTCATCTTTGTCAACTATTTAGTTCACCTCACTGTCTTTCACCTCCACGCTCAAGGGAAAAAATGTGAAAACATGCCAAGGAGAAAAATTTCACAGGTCTAATGGTGAACTCACAAGCTGTTGCCAAGCGGTTGTATATACACACGCACACACGCACACACACAATCAACTCCAGCTGTTGCACGTAATTAATGTGTTAATTATACATAATTATCTAATTACTAAAGGAGAGAGTTACAGCAAATGCATTAGTAAAGATATTAAAATTGGCTCTTTTTAGAATACAGTATAGACAATCTTGGTATTTCTGAAAGTCACCCTGAATTTTTGTCTGATAGTTGAGGGCTCTGTCAACAGAGAAAAAGTCTTTCTAAATGTTTTAATGGTATTATGGGTTGGATGATTTTGAGTCACTCCATTAACAGGGTTTTAAAAATATATAACATATGGGGAAAAAATGTGTTACACAATTAATCTTTGCAGTGTTGTGTCGGTCAGGACTTGCAACAGACTCCCTTGAGTAAAGTCAGTCCCCAAAAAAATGATCCAAAGAAAGCTGGACCCACAAAATGATACGAGGAGAGGGGAAAGCAGGAGCTAAGTGGCGATATAAATTTGGAAAACACTATCTCTCCCTTGGGTGTTCTACTGGGTTGGCTGAAAAAGTTCATTTGGGTTTTTCCATGAGCTACTACAGTAAAACCCGAACAAACTTTTTGGCTAGCCCAATATATAATACTGTCCTACGTAACAGACAACAAAATGTGGGGTGGGTGGTAAGTGGTCATGATGCAAAGTTTGAAAACAAGATGATTCTTTCCCTTTCTTAGGTATGAGACATTTGAAGGCTCTGATAAGTACTGCATTTCTGAAACAGTTTTGACCACAGAATCCTTCTTTATTTGCCTGCTCTGTGCATCCATAAATATCAGTGGATTCCACAGACAATCCTCAGTTCAAGACCAGGCTACCACGGTAACTACCTCCACTAGATCTCTCTTCATCACACAGTGAAGCTCCATTCTGAACCTGGTCCCTGCCCAACAGGAACTACCTTAAAATAAAGCATTTCAGCATCTAAAACAATCCTTTGGATGAACCTTCAGGAAGCACTGTTTTCTACTGGTCACTTCTCTCAGGGCTGTGGATGCACTACCTAGATATTTATTTTCTATGATCAAACAATTAAATGTTTTATCAGATGTTGCCCACAGTATTTCCTGAGAATGTTAAAGATGCCACAAATAAATTCCACATCAGAAAAGCCTGCTACTTACAGAGAAGATATAAATTAGCATCTTTGGAGTCTAGGCTTATTTTATTAATTTGCTAATTCATACACTGTCTCCTTCCAAAGATGAATCGAGGCATCCCTTTTTTTCTTCTTTTAATGCTATCATCAAAATTCAATGGGCCTTGACAAGCGGAGGGAACGAAAACACAAACCAGCTGGATCCTCCAAAGGCCCGTCTTCATTACTTTTACTATTTAACTTTTAACTTTTAATCTTGGGCCATAAAAACTGTCCTAATAAAAGATCCATAAATATCTCTTGAATGTGCAAAGGAGTGACTTTGACGAGCCACGAGCATATGCTGGGCTCTTCTCGCTGATGGGCCTCAGTACCTGCGACTTGTCTGAGAAAAGACACTGAGCAAGATGTAGATCTTGATTCTCCCAGGAAGCGAAGGGAACTGCCTCTGTTTCCATCTCAAAACTTCCATTATAGAAGGAATGAAACTACAGCCTTCATTTATCTTTAAGCCAGTTGGGCAGATGTGGGCATCATCAGTTCAAGCATTTTTTAAAAATTGATGAAAGTATAAGTGAGTATATAATATTATTACATATTATATTATTAAATATTATTATACATTATAATTTATTATATGTATGACATATATATAATAAAAATATTATCATATATATATATGATACACATAAATGACAGGGTAGCCTGGGACATGGGTCATTGGAGTCCCCAGCTAGGAATTTCTTCTCACCCAGTTTTGCTTTGCACAGAGAAGGGCTCACTTCTTATTTGCCAGAGGAATGAAGAAAGGCACCCCTTTGAATACTGCTCTTTCCAATGCTGTTTCTAATCACACATCGAATCCTAAAGTAAATACAATTAATTGCCCAATAAACAGCCTCAGATTATAAAATGGGTTTTCCTGCACACGGTTAATTCAACTGAACGACACATTTTTAAAATTAAAAAACACTCAAATCTCCACACTATTTTCCCTCATACCTTTTTTCAAATTAAACTCTAAAAACAAATATACTTTTAAAATTGTGTTATCATCACAGTGCATTTCTGCATGAACAATACATAAGGATAATGGCTTTTATAATGTGATGCCTAAATGCGAGTTTACAGGAACCGGCAATTCATTATATTAAATACTGGGATTTTTCACCCACATACATGGCTTTTTTCTCTTTTCCACAACACACTGTTCTAAGGAGACACTTAGAGGCTGTGATAGTCGATGACGCCACCTTGATTACCATTATTTTTCTAGCTTTCAATTAGATCCAAGGAGCATTTCTAGATTTAGAATATTGGACAGAATATCCCGTGTTTGAAGCCAGCCTTTCTAGAACTCTTTATTTCTTATGCCCAGAGAGTTTCATACAACTTCTTTTCATATGTAAAGTAGATCCATGTGATCCTATCTTACACATTCAATGGAGAAGAATGTGTAAAGAGAAGTAGCTGTGTTTTAGCACTGAAGGAATCATCTGTCATAAACAGCACGCCGTATTTAATATTCAGATCAAGACAGCTCTGTCTCATTCCAGCAGACCCTTCTGACAAAAGCCGTCCCCCGGCTGCCAGGCGTATCGAGTCCAGCTGAGGACAAATTTCAAGATGAACCTGAAATCAATTTGCCATCAAATTTTCATGCCTCTCCCGGACTATCTGTGGCATTTTAATTACAAGCACCCTAGGCGGGGGGTACAACAGATATTGACACGCGGCTCCTACAATAAACTTTATTGGCAACCTCTGTCTGAATGCAGTACTCAACTGGAATAACAAGAAATAGAGCAGGATGTGGGAGCCAGGAGGTACCGCGATCACTCTGGAATGGTTTTGTTCCAGGGGCCTGGGCTTGCTGTACGCAACAGGCCTGGGAACCAGGACGCGAGCCTCTCAGAAATAGAAATGACCTGCAAGTTCAAAGAGCCCGCAATGCCTAGGAGCTCTGCCAGGGCCCGGGCTTTCTCCACGGGGTGGCCAGGTGTCGTCATTTTCCTTTTGTTTTTCAGGTGAACATTTCAGGTTCGCATCATTTCAGAGCTCTTAAAAGACTTCAGATCCTTCTGGAAAGGTCAGGGTCTCTGGGCAGAAGGGGTACCTGTAAACCATGCTGAAAAGGCTTGGTTTAAGGAGACAGAAATGGTCCCTGACTGTTGGTGGAGAGGTGGGAGGTGACTAGCGGCCTTTACCTGAACAACAGCCACCGCACCCCCTGCTTCTTCCTGGCTTATGGCCTGTAACAGAGCCAGTAGTATCGAGAGAAAGGGGAGGACTTGCAATCTGCCTGGCACAAGGGATTTTTGCGCTGGGGAAATGAACATCCTGGGACCACAGGCATGCAGTCTCGAGCAGACCAGCCGGGCAGCCCATCAGTAGGGATGAGTCTGCTCTCGGACTCAGTGCAGGCACATGTCACCTTGCTCCCTCCAACGGTCACTGGGACTGAGACAGCGCTGACGACCACAGCCGTCTTGGCGACACCGCACCAGGCACTGGAGCAGACCTGTCTGCACACGCCATCTCAGTGAATCCTCCAACATTTTCCCAAGTGGGCAGCTGACTGACTCCAGTATTCCTGCTTTCCAATAATGAAGGCATGCCTATAAATGTACACACAGCTGGCCCTTGGATCCTCCTCGGATTGCCTGCAGGACCCCCGTGTACAGGCGTATCCCAGGATGCTCAAGGTTTTTACATAAAATAGCACTGTATCTGCATATAACCTAAGCACATTCAATGCTCCTCCACTTTAATCTCCAGATTACTTGTAATACCTAATACAATGCAAATACTATACAAATAGCTGTAAATGCAATACAAATGCTCTGTTAATAGTTGCCAGCATGTGGCCAACTCAACCTTTGCTTTTCAGCCATTTCTGGAGCTCTTATCCCCCAAGTATTTATGATCTGAGTTAGCTGAATCTCGAGATGGGGGACCCACAGATAAGGAGAACCACCTCTACACATGTTCATTATAAATTTTACTGATATAAAAGATGTCGGCACACTATTTAAAAATGAATCATGCAACATTCTTCATTATAAATTTCACAGGACTAGCTTACTCTCACCCAATGCTTTCAGTGCTTCTTGCCTAACTCTTGCATCCAAGGTCAAGATGCAGCTAATGAACACCGCTTGATGCTTTTAAGTTAACCGGTAAGATGAAAGTAAAATAACTGAGACAGTCATTATTTTGAAATGTCACTCATTCTTCAGTGACACAAATGGCTTCTGTGCCGAGTTGGATAATAGTCTTTTTTTTTTTTAATTAATGTGCTAAGGAAATACTTCCTCTTTTTTATAATATTCATAAGGTAATGACTACAATCATGATACCCATATACTTAACCTGCACAATTAACACTATAGTTACTTTTCTTCCACCAAGACAATATAAACAATCAACCAAGGCTTGGTTTATAGCTTTTGCCTATTTCTGTGGTGTAAATACTCCCAAGGTGGCTTCAGGCTAGCAAGGTCACCTTCCGGTGCAGGGCTGAGGACCACGTGCAGCTGATCGCCGGCCTGTGGCATTTCTGCCATCCAGACCCAGACAGACTCAGGAGCACAGATAAAAACAGGCAGAGGTCATAAAAGGGCTAGCAACTGAGGCACTGTGAGTATTCAACAGCTTTGTTTTGAATATAATTTATTAAAAAGTTAAGTTTATGTAATTTAAGTATTACTAGTATCTGTGTTTAACAACTGGGTCACGACATTTCTTCCAGCTCACTGCTGGTTCCAGGGAGATGGGCCGGGAGGACTCACTGGCTGCTGCTGCTGCTAAGTCACTTCAGTCGTGTCCGACTCTGTGCAACCCCATAGATGGCAGCCCACCAGGCTCCCCTGTCCCTGGGATTCTCCAGGCAAGACGTGGGTTGCCATTGCTTCTCCAGGACTCATTGGAAATGGTGCCAAAGAGCCTGCAAGCACAGACATGCATGTGCACAAACACCACACGCACACACAGGCACACCAAAGAGAGATGCTCCTGCCTTAATCCCCTTGTTTTCTTTGAGAAGGAGGTAGTTCGAAGACAGCCAGGGGATCCCAGGATCAAGAGGTAACCACAGCAGATAATGAAATATGTGTTCCTGGAAAGAGTCGGGAGGTTTCACAAAGACACAGGAGGCAGAGAGACCCGCACCCGCCCTTCCGCCAGGAGAACGGCAGCACGGAGACGGCCACGCGGAGGGAGCCCCGCCGCCCGACCCACACAGCAACACCTGCGCGGACCAGCTCCCGTCAGCATCCGCACTCACTTCTCCCTTCCTCCCTGCGACCACCCACCAGCTCTTTTGTTCACTTGACCCGGACAGCATGGCCCACGTTTCACTACACATGAGAGACAAGCCACCTTCTTATTCTCTGAAACCCGTTACTTCCAAGGCAAAAACTGATTTGAGAAATAAGAGAATGAGAATCGGGGTGGGCGTTGAGTCTGGAAAACAGTGATACCCTGACGTCCAGGCAAGGTCAGCCAGGTCTCTTCTGCAGGGCAGTCAGCTGTGCCCTGCAGTCAGAGGGCCGGGTCATTCTGCTCAGTCCAAGCAGGCGAGAATACGGAGGCTCCCCCACACCTTATTAAGCAAGGGGGAGACACAGAAAGCAGCATCAGTACCTGATGGGGTGGCCAGGCAGCGTTTCCCCTGATACATATTGCAATTCAGACGCATTCCCAGACTGTTCAAGGTGCGTACAGGAAGCACAGAGCTCACCTGGCTGGACAGCCCAGGACATTTCTCAAAGGGTGTCAAGGGCAGGGATGGCTCGTGGGTGACACCGATGCTGTGTGGTGTTAACTCAAGGATGAGACACCTAACGGGACATGACAGTCTCTGCCCGTCTTTTCAAAACATAAAACACAGGCAGCTTCTTATGGACGGACTGGACCAAAAGTATTCCAAAGTGCTCCCTGGAAATGCCAGAGTTGTAAAAGAGCTGCGAGATATAAAATAGAACATCCTATCGCTTGTCAGTAGTACGGCTTGTTTGTTTCCCTTTTCCCTTTTTTATCTCTATCCCTGAGGGTCAGTCGCTTAAAATGAACATCGGTGTTTCCCAGGCAAGATTTACATTTTCAACATGAAATCTAATCTGTGGTGCCCAGCCAGAAAGAAATATTTATATGTATGTCTTGCTGTTAAGTGTGTGTGTGTGTGTGTGTGTGTGTTTAAAGGAGTCAACACACAGAGATCATTCATACTTTCTCCACTCCCTTTCTGACTCTTGTCCTTCTCTGCTGTTGGCCGAATATGAGAGCGCTCTCAGTATCATGTTATTCGAGATAACGTTGCCCTTGCTAGAAAGAGCTGGCTTCTTGCATATTTACTGCAATGACACAGATGAAGAGGCACCTGACCTGAAGGAACTGGGGCTTTGCTTAAAACAGGACCTGGGTAAGAGAGAAACAGTCATCATCCAACCTCCAGAGAGTCTGCCCCCTAACGCCCAAGCCCTCCCTGCCAAGCAGTGTAGCAGCCCCTACATCCAGGTATCATGGGGCAGGGGCTGGAAAAAGGACCACCTGGAAAGAGGTCTCTAACTTGCCCATCAGCACATGGGTGGGTGGGTGGATGCTTTTTTTTTTTTTTGAAGAGATGCTAGCTGGACCTTCTAGGCAGCCAGGGGTGGAGGGAATCGAGAAGGAAGAGGCTCAGACCCTTTCCTCTTGCCTTTTGTTAGGTTAAAATAAAATATTATGAGCATCCGAGTGCTGCTCTTCATTGCGGAGAGTGGCCAAGTCACAGGCCGGAGTCGTTTCCGGGGCGGGAGCCGTTTCGGGGGCGGGAGCGATACAGAAAGTGTGCGCGAGCCAAGAGCGCGCGTGGGCGCGGGGCCGGGGCATGCAGCCCTCCCGTCCGCAGGGAGAGCGCGGGGCCAAGTTATGTTTGGAGGGGCGCCTCCGGCCTCGGTGTCCTTCGCTCATGGCCATGAAGCCACACGCCCGCCCTTGAAGCTCCTGGCTTCTCTCTCGAGGCAGCCACCCCGCTAGTCGATCCACCTTCTCTGGGGCACAGACCGACCCGAGCCCGGCAGAGGGCCCGGGAGCGCGGCGTGTGAGGGGCTGAGTGGACGCGGCGTGCCTCTGCCGGACCTCCAGAGCCTTCCTCCCCTCTGGAGCCTAGCCAAGGAAACGCAGGTTCCCGAGCCAAGCCCCGGCTTCTCTCTCCAAATCACATCGCTCATGATTAGGGGGAGAGAGGCCGAATCTTCCTCCGCGGCCTCTCCACCCACTCCCGATACAGAATCAGTTCATCTGGGTAATTTTTAAAGCGCGGCGCTGGGGCCAGCTGGAACCGGTCGCCTCCTCCCAGCCAAATGCTTCGTTTCTTTCAGCCTCGAGCCGACGTGCTCTGGGTACGGGGAGAGCCCAAGACCCAGCCAGGCCGGGAATGAGGCACTGGCTCCCCACGCTGCCCAGCAGCTGCCCCGGTGGGGAGCAAGCAGAAAGCCTGGGCTCTGAGTGTGGCTCCCTGGCTCGGAAACGAGGGTCCCTGAGATCCCAGCGCCCTGAAAGCCCCGGAGGACTGGGGTATCCGGTCTTGACCCAGGCTCCCCGGCTGCCAGGGCCAAATGTGCGTCCCAGCCCAGAAAGAAGATGATTTTCACGGAGCAGCAGATTCACCGTATTTGCTTTGGCCTCCTCCAGCTCTGGGGTGACCTGAGTGCCACTGAGCAGGGCCCAGGGGGACCCTCTGACTTTATTCTAGAAACTAGGCTGGTTAAATAAGGCATTGTCAGGCCAGGAGCTGCCTCGGACTCTTGGCAAGGGTGTTGACTCAGTATGAAATAATATCAACAGAAAAGAACAATGTTCCCTGTTTTCTCACTCCAGGCATTCTCAAGGCTGGGAGTCGGTATTCGTTTGGAATGGGCCAGGCGCTTTCAAAACTCAGTTCTGTGTATTTAAAAGATCTTTAGATCTGAAGTTCTAGGGCATGAGGGCTGCCTGATGTGATGGCTCCTAAGGGTACCTACTGCGCTCCGGAGACTCAGAAACCCTCAGGAGTGACAACCCTGCGTGGGAGAGAAGGGATTGTGCAAGAAACACCACTTGTCTCTTTTCAGGCACAAAAACATACACGTTTATACACGCTTCTTCTGGGAGCCCTGCATCTCTGCCCAGTCATTACTCATGTTAATTAACGGGTGTTTGGTTTCTAAACCATTCAGCTTTGGAACTCCAGTTGAGGTGTTCTAGAAAGTAAAGAATCCAGCTGTGCCTACAGCGGAGGGCCCGAGGCATGAACCTGCAGGCCCCTTGAAGCGGGGTGTTTCAGAGTCCGCACTGAGCCTGCAAGCCCCTGACGAGCCTCCCTTCTGCTGTTTGGAATCTAGAATTAATTCTTTCTCTCCTCCCCGATTCACAGAGATGCTCTGAGGATGAACTGAGTCATATTCCATCAGTTCTGAGTGCAAAAGGAAGGAAAAAAATAAGACAGTATTACTAAAAGTCTGCCACCGCTATTCCCAGTTCTGGGACCAGCCCGTCCTTTGAGTATTTATACAACAACCAAGCAACACGGGCCCTTTTCGTGCTGGGGGAGCCCAGGAAGAAAATCGTGACCAGAAACTCCTGAGAAATTCCTGAAATTTTGTCCAAAGATGTTTAACAAACCCACAATGGAGAAGTGCATTCTGAGAGAACAACTGTCTTGCTGATAAATATTGGTTAGGAAAAAATTATATTTGTGAATCTTGGAGAGTATCTTTCTCATAGGATTTTCTCTAAGAAAGACAATCTTCTTGAATTCACTGTTTTTAAACTTTCCCCCCCCTTTGGGGATATTTGACTCTCTCCACTTGCCAAAGAGCTGTTTCCTAGTACATCCTAGAGAATATATGAGTTCATTTTTCCACAGATGCATTTCTATACACCTGGTATTTCAGTTATTTATTAACCATGCCTAGTTTTGTGGTTTCTAGCTTTATATCTTTAAAGTCATTAAAACTTAATAGAATTAATCATAAAAGAAATCTATCAAATACAGTTGCCAAGCACTTTCTTTTTCCCCCTGACTGACATCTTTAAAATGTATTTCAATGTTATTTATTTCATCACACCCAGGGAATAAAAAAAAAAAAAAAATAACTTGCAGCTTCCAAGTTCAGAGAAAGCATAAAAATGTGATTTACTATTTATTGTACAGTTAGGCACATGCATATTATATATTGCATGTTAATCTTCAACTGCTAAATTTAGCAAATTTGACAACACTACCGTTTGCTAGTGAGGAAAAAGAATCGACATCTGTTCTCCTCCAGATACGATTCCTTCCTGGAAGGAATCAGAAATAGGCCCAGGCCTCCTCTTTTCTGGGTAAACTGATAGAATGCGGGCTGTTTAAATGGACAGTCAAACCACAATGCCCCCTGGTGGTAAGATGATGCATAAACATTTATCAGAATGAAGGCACACGGAATATTTTCAAGAGAAACTTCATTTTTAATGAGGCAGAGATTCTAGTTTTAAAAATGCAAATGCAAAAAGCACAGCACATTGATGGTGCTTTAAGTAGAATATAAAGAGTCATCTGACAGTTAAGTCAGAGGCATATTTAGTTTATCTAAACCACCTTGACAGAATTGTTTTTTTTTACAATATATTTTAATCCACAGTGAAGACTTGGGAGTAGGGAGGAAAATGACAAGTGCAGCATAGATAGTTTTTAGACTAAATTTACAAAAATGAAACCATCAGCGGAGGTGGCCCTGTGAGTCTGCTGGCTTAGTGTTTATTACTCCAGGTAAAATGGGAGTGAGAACAGACTCCAGATTTTACAGAAAGATGGGGACCCCATCTTTCCAGCATGCTCTCAGCGGGCACCTCCTATAAGCAGCTTAGAGGGAATTTCCTCGGGTCAGACATAAATAGCGATTCTCAGGTTCCCTTAATCCAGACAGACATTGCTTGTGAGTTAGGCCTCATCAATTTCGAAAAGAGTCAGTTAACACATGAAAGGCAGGGCTGTGGGAAGGTGCACACGCGTGTTCAATGGGAATGTGTGAGATGTGGACTCATGAATCACGCAGACAACACTGACGCCTTGTACGAATTACAGAGCACGACGCCTTCCTTTCTCAGGAAGCTGCGCTTTGCTATCTGTAGAAGCGGGGATGGGAGAGCAAGAGGAGGAATCGGGACACTTTTCTTTCTTCTCCGGAGAAGCTGAGCAATTCACAGCTTCAAGTCACACCGCAGGTACCGAGTGAGAGTCCCCCAGATACCTGGGCCCATGACCCAGAGCTGCCTGCTTTGCTAATTATGACTTGTTTCTGATGCAAGACACTACCCTGATGGTTAAGATGATACTGCCCAAGAGATGACACAGAAGGATGCTGCAATGAAAGTCTAATCCACACTAAAACCTGCACACGGATGTTCAACACAGCATTATTCACAGGAGCCAGGAACTGGAAACGATGCAGTTGTCCATCAGCTGATGAACGGATCCATGAAATGTGGTCTATCCATACAATGAAATATTACAGCCTTAAAAAGAAAAAGTATTCATATATGCTACAGCACTGATGAGCTTTGAGAACATGATGCTGAATAAAAGAACCCAGAGACAAAAGACCATGGATTCAGTTCAGTTCAGTCGCTCAGTCATGTCCAGCTCTTTGCAACCCCATGGACTACAGCACGCCAGGCCTCCCTGTCCATCACCAACTCCTGGAGTTTACTGAAACTCATGTCCATTGAGTCGGTGACACCATCCAACCATCTGATCCTGTCATCCCCTTCTCCTCCCATCTTCAATCTTTCCTAGCATCAGGGTCTTTTCCAATGAGTCAGTTCTTCATGTTGGGTGGCTAAGGTCTCGGAGTTTCAGCTTTAGCATCAGTTCTTCCAATGAATATTTAGGACAGATTTCCTTTAGGACAGACTGACTGGATCTCCTTGCAGTCCAAGGGACTCTCAAGAGTCTTCTCCAATAGCACAGTTCAGAAGCCATCAATTCCTCAGCACTCAGTTTCCTTTATAGTCCATCTCTCACATCCATACATAACTACTGGAAAAACCATAGCTTTGACTACACGGACCTTTGTTGAAAAAGTAATGTCTCTGCTTTTTAATACGCTGTCTAGGTTGGTCATAGCTTTTCTTCCAAGGAGCAAGCATCTTTTTATTTCATGGCTGCAGTCACCATCTGCAGTGATTTGGGAGCCCAAGAAAATAAAGTCTGCCTCTGTTTTCATTGTTTCCCCATCTATTTGCCATGAAGTGATGGGACCAGATGCCATGATCTCAATTTTCTGAATGCTGAGTGTTAAGCCAACTTTTCCACCCTCCTCTTTCATTTTCATCAAGAGGCTCTTTAATTCTTCTTCACTTTCTGCCATAAGGGTGGTGTCATCTGCATGTCTGAGGTTATTGATATTTCTCCCAGCAATCTTGATTTTAACTTGTGCTTCATCCTGCATATAAGTTAAATAAGCAGGGTGACAATATACAGCCTTGACGTACTCCTTTCCCGATTTGGAACCAAGTCTGTTGTTCAACGTCCAGCTCTAACTGTTGCTTCCTGACCTGCATACAGATTTCTCAGGAGGCAGGTGGTCTGGTATTCCCATCTCTTGAAGAATTTTCCACAGTTTGCTGTGGTCTACACAGTCAAAGAGCATAGTCAATAGAGCAAAAGTAAATATTTTTCTGGAACTCTCTCACTTTTTCGATGATCCAATGGATGTTTGTAATTTGATTACATGGATTACATAACTCCATTTATAGGAAATGTCCAGAACTGGCAAACCCATCAAGACAGATTCCAAGGGCTGGAAGAAGGGGTGTTTGGGATGATGGCTAGGGAGTGTGGATCTTCTTGGGCTAATTAAAATGTTCTAAAATTGATGGTGGTGATGGATGGCTGCACAATGCTGTGGATATACCAAGAAAATACTGAAGTTTACACTTTACATGGATGAACTGTGGACTGGTGCATTGTGTGTGAATAAAGCTGTTTTGGTTTTTTTGTTGTTGTTGTTAATGGATATCGGAGAGAAAAGGGCAGGCAGGCCCTGCAAAGTTCTAATGGACATAAAAGTGTTCCAGGGAGACAGAAGGTGAGGAAAGGGTAACAGCCTCCAGAGAAGCACAGAAAAACTGCATCAAGCAGGAAGTCCAATGTGGCTTTTTCAAAGGGGAACTGACTCTGCTCCACGCTCCCAAAAACTTTCCACAGAAAACTCCAGGAGGACATCTCTCTCTCTCTCTCTCTGAGAGATCTGGATTCAATCAGCCTGGAACATCACTATTTATAAAGAATTTCCCAGCGGTCTTAGTGCACAGCCAAAGCTGAGTACCACTGTTTGGGAAGAGAGCCAGCTACAAAGCCGGAGTACAATGAGGAGGGAAGCTGGGCGAAGCGGAGCCGGCATTCATTCGACCCTGCACTGTGTGTCTACTTTCCATTCCGCCCCACCTCCCACGTTCCTATCCAGACCCCTGTGTGTGGCTGTGGCCGGCGGTCTGAGGTCATCCTCAGCTCCACCATCTGATGGTTTGTACCAATAATGCCGAAATGTTTACACAAACACAGATATCTGAACTGACCTGTCTGCCTATTTCTTCTTTTACAATAGACAGGCAGTCTTCCAAAAACTTCATGATACAAAAAAAAAAAATCTATGCAGAGGGGAGGGTGTTATGTTCCAAGCTTAAAATTCTATGGGCACTGATTGAGAACTCAGTCGTTAGCACTCAGCTGACCCTCTGCCCTGCCCGACACTGCTGACCACTTGAGGATAAAAAGCCTCACCCCATCCCCACCCCCGCAGGGCTGCGCACATCTCCCTGGCTGGGTTTTAATCCAGCCTAAACATCAGCAAGCCTGAGTGTGGTACCTCCCTTGCTCACTGCCTAGAGGAGGACAGCCCCTGGCTTTGAATCCTTTCTTCTGGAACTTCTTGGAGCCAGAAAACACCAATTCCTCTCGGGGCCCGCGTGGGTGTGGTCGCACACGTTCTCTCTGGGTCTGTCCTGGTTGATGACAACTTTGGAAAACATTGCCTGAATACTTCATCATACAGAGAAAAAAAAAAAAGCTTTGGGATTAAATGATATGACTGGAGCGTCCAGCACAAACATCCGTGTGTTCTCAAAAGAGTCAGTCCAGCTGGATGGCGGCAGTTGGGAAATAATCGAGGACACCCAAAATGAACCCCCCCTTTTGTGATCTGTCATGAGGCATCCGCTCACCCTGTCACAAGGACGCTCGGGTATCTCAGCCAGGTGCTCTGATACCATGTACCTGGAACATCTTGCCGGGGGTTTGCCTGACTTAGTGGAATGGCACCCTCTTAGTGAGCAGCATGTAATATGTTCTTTAACAAGACAGAAGGGGAAAAGAAAGGAACGAGAGAAGGAGAGGTGAGAGGGAGGGAGAAGTGTGAAAATGTTGGCTACGTTTTCTGTGCAGTGAGGCTGAACGGCCACGGGGGCCGATTCAATTTAATCTCAGCAACCAGGATGGAGATTTAACACCCACGCTAAATGCCAAGCAACCCATACAGTTGTTTCAAAGGCCTGTCTTTTCCCCGCTGCACACACTCTCGCAAACACAATTAGTATCGCAGTGACTGTCAGCAGAAGCTCACCCAGGCTGCCACTGCAAAGCTGCAGTGGGTTCAGCTGGAGCTCTCGCGTTGGCACCACGCACCAGACCCTCAGGAGGCAATTCCCACCTCTCTTGCCTGCTCTTCTGTTTTACTGTTTTGTTTGGGGTTTTTTTTTTTTTGCTTGTTTTTCTTTATCCTTGTGCGAAATCAAAGTTTCGAGCCACCTCCTCCCTTCTGCCTGTCTTAGCTTCATTCTAAAAGACTCAAGGCAGTGAAACCTCAAAATGGCCAGGATGTAGGACTACTTAATCCCAGCTAGCCAAAAGCAGGAATGGCTGTTTACAGCACATAGAGACGAAAAGTGAGGGAAGAACCCAGCCCCAAGGCATGAAACCCCAAGGTCTCGACGTCCAGAGAAAACGGCCCTGGGCTGGTGGACTGGAGTCTCCTCCCAGGCCCACTCCACGGATATGGTTTACCCCTGCTGCTGTCGAGTCCCGTGCTGGAGACGGGCGGATGAAGCCCGGCCCTCACTCGCGACGACGCTGAGCCTGGAGGCGAGAGGGTGGCGTGTGAAGCCGCCCGGCACGGGGCGAGCAGCGGTCCGAGGGGAGCTGGGATGCAGGGGGCCCTCCATACCCAGCACCCGAGTCTCGCCGCTTGCCACAGGTCAGCAAAGCCCCACCAGCCCCACCTGGTCCTTCAGGAGAGCCAGCTCAGGTGAAAGGCAGAGAGGTGGCACAGGGGCCAAGAGGAAGAAAAACAGAAGGGGCTGGTGGAGAGCCAGGGCCTCCCGGAGGGCCAGTCCCTCCTACCCAGCACCCGAGTCTCGCCGCTTGCCACAGGTCAGCAAAGCCCCACCAGCCCCACCTGGTCCTTCAGGAGAGCCAGCTCAGGTGAAAGGCAGAGAGGTGGCACAGGGGCCAAGAGGAAGAAAAACAGAAGGGGCTGGCGGAGAGCCAGGGCCTCCCCGAGGGCCAGTCCCTCCCGGAGAGACAGCACCACGTGTGGGAGGCCCCTCTGGGGTGGCAAGGCAGGTGCCAAAGAACACCACCGCCTCCCCAAGCACAGGGCCCCGAGGCCCACGCCCCGCCCTGGACCCCGTGAACTGTTCCCAGGGAAGAACGCGCCATTTCTCATACGGAAGGAAAGAGGCCCAGATGGTTGCTATACTTGGTAAAATTCAGTTTTAATCAAACTCGGTTAATTATTGACTCAACGAGGATGAAACTAGAATAAAATCATTTTTGCCTTGAGCCAAACTATTAAGAAGCCTCATATAGTTAATAGACTAAAAGGCCTCAGAATTATTCCTTTCGCCTCCGTGATATTCAATCTTAACTCAATCATTATTGCGCTTATCTCTCAATGCCAATGAAGGAGAGACGGATGGCTGAGGACTTTGAATTTAAGAGAAAAAAGAACGCGGAATCACCATACCAAACACCGCCATGCTCTTCCACTGAATCAACAAGACAACATAGCATCCCTGCTAGGTTTTTCTTATCATAGAAAGCTCCCAATTTTTGCATGTCACTTAACTTCCCTTTAAGCTGAATGTATGCAGCCTTTTCTGTCTCTGAACCATTCCCTCACCCAGCACTAGCATTATACATATGCCATGCGAAGAGAAACGGCAAGAGTTTCATTTTATCACAAATGCTGTGGGCAGGGCGTGTAAAGCTTGGAAAAGTTGTCCCTCCAGCAAACCTTGCCCCAAGGTGGGTGGAGACGTGTTACCTTCATCCCTTACTTTATAAGCTCTGATAGTCCTAGAGTGAGCCCCACCGATGACGGGGTAAAATTTACAAAGCAGTATGAGTAAACCATAAATTACAAGGTAGAAAGTCTAACAAAGTTGTTTCTATTCTCTTTAGGTCGATGACCCTTGACAATTTCCTAAAAATATCACATTTTCTTGAAACATCTTTTTCGCAAGTTTTACTACTTGCAGCATATAATTAGTCTACCTGTTATTTTATTTTTTGCCTTTTTTGAAACGTAACACTTCAGTGTCTGGAGAAAGACAGTCAAGAGTGATGCCTTGGGACCCAGGCACTGCCCCCGCAATGCAGTGCTGAGCATCCACACCAAGGGGACGCTATAATTATGAAGACGGCTAGATTCAATCAAGTAAGTACATCAAATATGCAGTAAGGTGTTAGTGGAGGGCAATAATAAGGTACTATTTCTTCCTACAAGCCAATTATCCTAATGTCCATTTGCTATTTCAATAATTATTGTCATTGGCATAACCCCCAAACAGACCCATGGCTTAAAATTAGGTGGCCTCATGAGCATAAAACATATGAACTGAGAACCCACTACCTTAGTCTCAGATCTCTCCTGATGGCCAGTGGTCACAGTAAGATGTTACCAGTGAAAAATTCCAGCTTCAGTTCCCAGCAAACTGCCAGACTCCGCACAGATGTGCTTGTTTCAGAGGTAAATGTGCTTCTCCACTTATCTCAGACTTTCATATAAGTGTGATGATTTAAAACTCACAATGAAAAACAAACCTTGGTAAATCAAGCAGATACCGCTACACTGCTATTTAGGATGACAACAAGCCAGAACACTGCCTGCCCAAGTGATGGCAAGGGTGTGGGGTAAGGACAACCCTTGCTCACTGCTTGAGGGGATGCGAAATTGGCCAGCCGTTGTCAAAGAGGCAGTCTGGCACTTTCTTACAAAACTAAACATACTCTCAGCATATAAACCAGCAACTGTGCCCTTCTGTATTTACACAAATGAGCTGAAAACTTATGTCCACACAGAAACCTACACAGGGATATTTACAGACAGTTTATTCATAATTGCCCAAACATGGAAGCAACAAAAATGTCCTCAGTAGGCAAATGGATGAGCGCCCTTGGGTACATCCAGACAGCGGAGTACTGCTTGGTGCTAGACAACAAGAGCACAAGCGCATATCTATGAACCCGCGAGGAGGCATGGAGGAGACGCCAATGCCTGTTTCTAAGTGAAAGAAGGCAGTCTGAAAACGCTCCCAACGACAGTTGTATGCTTCCAACTACGTGACGTTCTGGAAAGGGCAAAACCGTGGAGACAGTCAAGGCATCAGTGGTTGCCACAGGTTAGAGGTGAAGGAAGGATGAAGAAAGGGAGTCCAGAGGACTCAGGGCAGCGACTCTATTCCAGGCAATAGTACACGGATGGGTACATGCCACCAGACCTTTGTCCAGACGCATAAACGTACAAAACAAACGCTGAGCACTAAGGCAAACCATGGCCTGGAGGTGACAGTGATGTGGCACCGTGGGCTCGTCGACGGTAAGAATCGTGCCCTCGGGGTGCGGGGCGCGGGCAGGGCAGGAGTATGTGGGCAATCTCTGCCCTTTTCTCAGTCTTGTTGCAACCTTAAAACTGATCTAAACAAATAAAGCCTATTAGAAAAAGAAAAACTTGCAAAGGAGCAAATTCTGAGTGACACTAGGGAGAAACCCTGCTGCCGGCGGGTCTTTGGGTGCTCGTACACAGCTCTGGAATCAAACCGCTTCGTCCAGTCTCCTGCGCGCATGCGCCCTCACCCCATACTCCGCTCACCACCACGGGTAGAAACATACCTATCAGAGGGTTGCCAGCTCTTACACGCCAGGGCCACAGGCATACGGACACACAGGTTTGAGGCCTCAGCATTCGATACCCCACAGCTCCCAGCAGAACCTTTCCAGGTCGCACCTCCTTCCAGCATTTGCTACTGACATCATTCTTGGCAGAAGTGAGCTTCCTTGATTTCTGGGCACTCTATTCTCCTTCCTGAAGGTTCCACAGAGGCTGACAGGAGAGAAGGGGGTACGTGAAGGCCTGTGCCTTCAGCAGTGACCTGTCTGCTTTTGTGCAGATGGCTCAGGGAAAGGTGTCCTGGGAAAGATGGGGTGACCTGTCCACATCTCAGACCCTGGCCCTCAAAGAGCCTCCCATCTTCCAGGGTACAGCAGTCACCAGCCCGTAACGGCAAAGCCAACGGGGTGGCTTTATGCAGTGTACTGTCAGTGACATGGTCCAAAGGGGCCTAGGTTAGAAGCCACCCAGTAACCTGGGGTGTGCAAAGCACATCTTTCCTTGCCTTCCATGGCCACATGCACAAAGCACATGGGATGCACCCACCCATCTACCACCACCCACCTGGGGACATGCAACAGTCCTGGGACAGCACGGACACCTCTAACAGTGGCCAAGAGAGCCAAAGAGACCCACAGGATGCCAGCCCTACTGATGGATGCGACTCCACCCTTCAGTTCGTCAGAGACACGGCATTCTCTCCTAGGACTGCACTCCACAAGGACATCTTCATGTGTTTATAGCTTTACGAAGGCAGAGTGCCAAACGTGACTACAAACATGTGCTTGGCTTTCAGCTGCAGGGAAATGGAGAATGAATGTGGGGAGGCAGGGTACCCCCTTCAGAGGAAAGAGACTGTGCCCGAAGCTTGCAGAAGGTGTGACAAGGATGGGGGATAAGCCTGGGATCCTGGGGAAGCAAAAGAAAAACAGAGGGGCTGACGGCCAAGATGAGCTGGTGAAGCAAAGGAACACCAAGTGGAAAAACAGTCCAAAACAGCAATGAGCTCTAACTGGTCCAAAATTCCAAGAGCAAAGATGAAAACCCATCTTTCAGATCCAGACCCTCAGGCAAGTGTTCAGAAGACTTGGTGATTTTTCCAGCTAAAATGTTCCTGTCTTAGGGAATTTCTGATAATGAGAAACAAGTTTACTCATTTTGATTCTTCGACGACACAGAGTCATCTGAAATCACAAGAGTCGTCCCTGGTTATTAAAAAAATGAAAAGAAAGAAAACCAAGTACAGGCTGGCCTAAGGTAAAATGTGATTCTTTGCCCATCGCTTCCCACCCAAGCCCACCCCCAGGGGCAGTGCCTGACAAACTGCCGGCCACACGTCTTCCGAAATCTTTTCCTATGCGCACACAGATGCATATTTTTTTTAATGATTCTTAATTAAAAACAATACAGATCAATGAAGCATCTCTACTTTGCAGTACATCATGTCTGAGGTCCTGACCCGCGGGGCTTGGCCATGGAATAAGACTGCTCTGTCCACGTGGTGGAGGCAAACGGGGTTGGGGTAAAGCAGCGGAGGAGGAAATAACAAGGCTCTTTAAGGACGGGCCTGAAGCCCTCGGAACCGGCTGTCACCCGCGATGGACAGCAGCCTCTTACTCCACTGACAGGCCTTCCTCTGGCTATAGCGTCTCAACTGTAATTACAGGAAAGGCCATACCATAAAGATGGGGGGAGGAGCTAATTGACCAAAAGTTCAATGTGCTGACTCAGGGACCACCCGATGGCCGAGCCTTACGGTTCTTTTCCTCCCAAAGCCACTGATGTATAGTCCATTAAGTGGCGACCATTCTGACCCAGGAGGTGGGGTACTTCCTGTCGAAGCACACACACGAGCGCCCCCAGAGCCCCCTGGCCTGTGCAGCACAAACGTCTCTGGGTGGTGCCAGACCAGGGCGCTCTCCCCAGGCTCCTAAGCTATTGCTGCTGGCTCTGTGCTCTTTGGGGTGCTTGCCGCTTCGTGTTTGTCTCATGTTTATTTACTGACCTGTCCAAAATCCAAAAGCAAAGACATGGCCTTGAGATCCAGACCTCCTCTAAGGCTCTGGCTCCCAACTCTGTTACCTTCTGACCATCATAAAAGTCCAGAATTCTCACCCTGCTTAGGAAAGAAGGGTTACCTTAATCGATCCAAATGGAGAGAAATTTCTGGATGATGCCATGCCTTGCTGTGGGTAAGAACACAGACTTTAGAGGGTCAGACAACTATTTCAGCTGTGTGCTCTCAGCCTGCTTACTTACCTTCTGTGTGTCTCGGTTTTCTCATATCCAAAATGTGTATAAGATAGTGTTGAGGTGTTCATTTATGTAAAGCACACACAAGGAGTGTCATGGTTATGCAGATTTATCTACATATAAGTGCATACCAAGTGCTATACAGGTCTCAGCTACATGTATTATGTTGTTTTCACGGTGATGTCATTTATCACAACTTGTAAAGAATGACTTTCTTTAAACACCCTGAGGATATTTTACAAATAACCCACCTGACACTCTAAGGGCCTGGCATGACCGAATGCATCTTCTCTGCTGTGAGGGAGCAACAGACACACATTATATACCCACTCAGGTGCCACAGCTTGATGCAGCAGACATGTTCCTGAAACTGTGCATAAATCAAGCCACACTTCCACACCTAGGTACACCTGCCTCTCTGTATGGGAATCCTTTCCCCTCCAGGAAAGCTTCTAGACCAGAACAACACGAACTACCAGTCCTAATACACAAATTCCTAACAGAGGACATTTCATTACGCAGCCCCAGCTTATGGTTGGAGAGTGAGGGTCACATCCGGGCAGGCAATGGACCTCTAAGACATGCATTATCCCTTTAGGTAACTGGCTCCAAGTCTTCCCAGCCACCTGCCAGGAGGCGGGCCAAGCTCTGACAGCACAACATCACTAGGAATAAGATACCCAGAGGTGTGACTGCTGCACGGGTGGCCTGTTTGTCCTCTTCAGGAAGAACTGTGATGCTTTCATCAAAACACCACACTGCAAGGACGGCAGATAAAGAGTATCTCCTGCACCGACTGCAGACGGTCAGTGACGGCCACCTGGAGTCCTGTGCTGAGCACAACTCTGATTGACTAGTGGGGTCTGCCATGGTTAAAGGACTTGGGAGTGCATGCAAGCACGCTGGTCCTCCCCATTCCCATACTTACGGTGCACAAGTACTCAGTGATAACAGCGCTAAAGCTCCTGGTAATTTGTCAAGAAGGCTACAGATTAAGGGAAAATACACATTTGGGTATGACACTGCAAATTCTCTCACAACCACTTACTCCCTGAATTATAACTCTGTAAGTTGCTGCAAATTATTCAGGGCACATAAGCACCACAATAAAACTTCCCTCCAGCCCCAAACACATACAGAAAATCTCCACATAATCCCAGTCTCCCTTAGGAGGGAAGGGAAACATGGGCCCTGGGTTGTGTCGCCAAGGTCAGAGATCACGTTGCAGTCACTGTCAAGGTTCCAGACAAAGCGGAAGTGCTGACATGAGTGACAATCCATCCAGTGTGGACTGGCTGTTGCATATGCTTGATTCCAACACACTGTGCAGCCGGGCTTTATATACGACGATAAAAGTGCCACTAGGAAGTCAGAGTAAAGGCCTTGATTGCCCAAGAGTCACTAGGGTGGACTGTCCAGTGGACCACGTCATGGGTGACCTGCCCACTGGCTAGACGGGAAAAATCAGTAATGTCAAATAAGCCTAGAGACACCCATGTACACACATATGTGCGTGCACACCTTCAGAAGACACGTGTCCTTCAAGACTGTGTGGTTGATGACACAGGCCGCGTTCACTGGCCTTCAACTTAAAAACCTCCCCCCATCAGCTGTACATACATCACTGTCACCTGAGGGGACCGTCTGCTGCCCTCGCTGTGGAAATGTCACCCACCCCCTGGGTGCTCATCTAACTGTGACGTGAAAGCGGCCAGCTGGGGATCTCCAGGGGAGAAGGCCAAGCTTCAGAAGTCTAGAGGAGGACACCCCACAGCTCTGGCTCTGCGCACTTAGAGGGGCACCCCCACCGCGCGTCAGACGTTTCAGCTCCAGGGAGAAAGGCAGGGGAGATGCAGATGGGCAAAGCTGGGAGCCCCAGAGCCTCGAGGCAGGCAACGGAGCGAGGAGGGCGGCGGAGAGGGACACTCGGGCCCCCGGAGGCATCTGCTGCCTGCCGCCCCCATCCCCAGACGACTGCTATTCAGAACAGCTTCGTAGGCTCAGATTTTCCAGGCGGGTCAAGATCAGCTCTCATCTTCCAGCTTGCAAATAAAGAAACTTCAGGGGTGAGTCAGCCATTTCCAGTGTGACTGGACTTTGTAATTGCTCCCACACACGTGCAATGCACCCTCTTACACTTCACCCCAAAACAAAACACCAAAAGCCATTACATCGTAAGTAGAGGCCAGCAGGAGGGGAAAGAGAGAATTATATCCAACCACTGTTCACTGAGCACCTATTAGGTTCCCAGCCTGGGGTCGAAATGGAATAAAACACACTTCTTACCCCCGTGAACCACGCCATCTGATGGGAATGAAGGAGGTGTAACTGAACGATCAGGATACAGAAACGCCCACACCACTGAGGGAGGAGGCGATGCTGCCTAGGTGAGCAGAGGTCTGGGAAGGTTTCAGGGAAGAGGTGACACCAAGAGCTGAGTTCTGAAGGATGGAGAGCAGTCTGATGACAGACGGGTGAGTCCGGGAAGCCTGGGCAGAAAGCGCAGCTGGCACTGAGGCTTCTGCCTGGTGAACCCAGTTCAGTTTGGCTGAGCACAAAGCTGCCCCCAGAGGGAAAGAGGCTGCAGCCGTCAGCAGGCCAGGTCAGGGGCTTGCAAGCCACGCTGGGCAGCTCCGCAGGGCTCTCACAGGAGCTCACAGCGAGTTTCATTCAGAGACACACATACACCCCTGCTCATGAGTCCTGTCTTGGAATAAAGCAAATGGCAATGGGGGAGGTTCTGCAGCTCCTTCATGAACACTTAGTTTAGAGGAGAGATGCTCCATCCTATGCAGTGGAGGACAGGATGACAAGGGAACCCCAACTCTGGAAGAGGCACCAAGGGCAAGACAGGAGTGGACTTGGTTCGCCACACGGTACGGTAGCAGAGTGCAAAACGGCTGGATGTTCAGTTGGGCACGCTCTGCAACCCAAAGATGGGCCTCTGAGCCACAAGAGGGACCTGCGCTCCCTCTGGCCTCCGCACAACCTCAGAGGGCCCTGGCCCTCTGTTCTCTGTCCCCGACAAGCCAGAAGCCAGAAATTGGACCACTGCTGGAAACAAGTGGGTGCAGCTGACCTTCGCGGGCAGACTGTAAATCAGTTTACAGGGACCACGGCAGAGAGCACAAGAGGGTACCACTAACGATGGGTGCAGAAGGGGCCCGTGCGACGACGGGAGACAGAGGGGACCCGTGCAAGGACGAGTCAGTCACACGTCTGTTACTTATGCGTCAGCAACAGATCACGTCCCCGCAGAAGCCGCTCATTATACCCCAAAGTTAGTGCGGTAACGAAATCATTCCAATGTCAAACAATTCCGAGCCCTTTCAGGACGCTTCTACTGGTTCCTGATGGATGGTCATCATGACCCCTGTATTATCACCTCACCACTGACCTTGTGTGTCCTTGATTAGGAAAAGTTGACCAGCCCTAAATAAAGGCAAACCCACCCCACCAAAAAAAAAAAAAAAATTTCCCCCCAATCTGAACAAATCGTTTAGTGTAAAAATAAACAGAACTAGAAATTGTCTCTAATAAACTAATATTAGTCTCCCCAGAGGGTTAATTATGTCGCTCCGTATTTTAAGAAGAATGTAAATTGCCAGTTTCAACAGATGTTCTTTTAAAAGAATTGGTTATCTGGGAAATGATGGGTCTTTGTTAGAGCTTACCCCAGTGGAATATAAACATTAAAATCATCTGACTATCTGTCAGCCCCCCTCCACCAACAACTGTTACCCACACCAGTGATACACCCTTTGGTTATCGGCAGCTTTAGGGACAAGGCTTGGCAGCAAGAACTGAGGTCTCAGACACCAGACGACCAGCTTTGAGATTTCTAATTCCCCTCGACCACTGCCAAGACCTCGATAAGGCCTCTGCCCATCATTACAGGCCCCTGCTTGGATGTCAAGCCAAGGGCATTTCCTCCCTCACCTTTTATCCTAAAGAGGGAGACTAGGAGATCCCAGAGAACCAGGATTAGAGTGCTCTAGAAACATGAGGTAGAGAAGGAAATGGCAACCCACTCCAGTGTTCTTGCCTGGAGAATCCCAGGGACGGAGGAGCCTGGTGGGCTGCTGTCTATGCGGTCGCACAGAGCCGGACATGACTGAAGCGACTTGCAGCACAAGCAGCAGCAGAAACATGAGGCTTGTCCAAATTCAGTTTCAACATTCCAACATGCATAACGCACATGACACACATGCACACATACGGGTTTGGAAACTTCCTCTAAGGGAGGAACGAGAGCTTAAGCATCACTGTGAAAAAGTTGTTAGAAAAAGAAAATAGAGATCACAAATGTTCCTATCGCTTTCTCCCAAAGGGCATTCTGTAGACACTGAGAGGTATGTTATCAGGAACACAGAGGGGGCACTTCAGCCAAGTAATGAGAGAGAAAGCCCTCCATGAGTTAGTTATTCCAACTCACACAACCGCCCCAGGCCTGGGAGTATGGAGAGACCCTGGGCTTCTCGTGCCTGAGTGTCAACCTCACTTAATCTAAAGCTTCCTTGTCACCCTGCTTAGACCCACTTCACAGACAAGGCGACTGAGCCTGGGGGAGATTAATGGCGCCTCCCTGAAATTCCACAGAAAGTGTATGCATTATTAACCTGTTGGCAACAAGCATGAAATCTCATCTCAGTTAGAAAAGTAGGCCAAGAATGATGACTCTTCTCAATAGTTTCTGCAAAGATCGGGCACTCTGCAGAGACTAGGCATGCATGTCCCTGTCCCCCAGGCAGGATGGGACCTGGCGGCCGAGGGCCACTCTCCGAGGAGATGACCTCGATGGCCTTAAGATAAAAGGACAGCAAGAGCAGGTGGGGCTTCCTGAAGGCCTGCTCTGCATCTGAGCTAAGAAAGACACCCACTGTTCACTGTTTAATTTGAACACTCAGCTACTCTGCCATAAGAGATCACCATGTCTACTGAGCAGGCAAGGAAAATAAGACTCGGAGAGGTGAATCCCACTGCCCCGGGGACACTCAGCTCCTAGGCGGCCCAGAAAGCACAGTCCAGGCCTGCCTGGTACACAGCCCAGCCCCATCCACACACTCGCTGCCGCAGCTGGCGCCCCAAAACACAGAACACCGACGGCACCTCCGCACCAGCTCCAAAGGCCCTGGGCCCAGGGAAAGGCTGGCCCAGCAGAGTCCATCCGGCCACGCAGGGGACGTAAGGGCAGACCCGGCAGAAGAGTCAAAGCGCCCCCTGTCTGCAGAGAGAAACTCAAGGAAAGCCCTCTTGGGCCTGAAAAGGGGGCTTGGGTGTAGCACTATGCAGGTGGAACATGATACAATTTCCAGGGGGTGCCCTTCACCTAGACTGGATATGAAGGGCCCCTAGAGGTGAGTTGCGCTGAACCTGCTTCTCTGCTGGGAAGGAGCGATCCTGAAATCCGTCCCGTGCTGACTGCTCAGACTGTGTCACCTTAAAGGCTACTGGGTTAAAGCACTTCCTCCAAACAAAGAAGCGCTGCTCCCATCCCCTGCACGCCCAGCCGAGGGCAGGGGGAACCTTTCAGGGCTCCCACAAGCACGCTGCCCAGGCCCCAGTGAGACCCCCACCTGTCACACAGCTGAGAAACGAGCCTGTGACCACAACCAACAAGAGTCAGAGGAAGAAAAGGCCTGGCCCCAGCCACTCTAGAGACCCCCTTTCTTCCTCGGGAGCCCGGCACCCGTGGAAGGGTGGTTCTTAGGTAGAAACACTGCTTGGCTCCTTCCGGGCTAGGACCCTGTGCAGAAACTGACCTGGTTGACATAAGGATGCCTTATTTACAAGTCTAGTGTTCTGGGAGGTCTGGCTGTCTCTGGAAGCCAGAGAAAGAGGGGGTTAGATACAATGGGAACATCTCTATTCTTCCTTTCCTGTCCTTGTAATAAGAGCTGGGGCTCTGGAATAGAGGTTCTCAGCCCCAGGGCAAGTGTATCCCTCAGTATTTGGATACAGTTTTTATCATCCCTTCTCATATAAAGGTTGCTACGGTGTTCAGTGGGCCTAAGCCAGGGATGCTGCTAAGTAACCTACAATGCACAGGACAGGGTCCCGCAGAGAGAAGGATCCCGCGCCCACTGTCAACAGCTCCTGGGTTAAGAAACCCTGGCTTAGAAAGAACAACTACAAGACATCCCCAACAGACAACTGGAGGGGCCGTGACTCTTTGATTGTTCCAAAACCTCAGCATAGGCAACCCTGATGTCATAATGACAGGCAAGCATGTCACTTCAGTGAGTGACTCCCTTCAAACGTGGGGGCTGATCCTAATATGTCTCATTAGTCCGAATCAGTCGATGGGATACGGAAATGTAAAACAATTCCCAGAAGCTCAATTCTGCTGATGCATCTGTTTCCCCACCCCACCCCCCTGGGGGAGAAAATAACCAAATTCTTACTTAAGTCATTCAGGGAAAACTAGCACCTGTCTATATCAACATGCTGGAGATGAAAAAAAAAAAAAAAAAAAAAACTGAAAAAAAGAGATAAATTATTTATCCAGCATAAATATTAAAGAAAATTGCAAAACAGAGCCTGGTGTCACCATGCTGCTATTACAAAATCATCTCGTTATAGCTTCTGGCAAAATGCTGTTGTCCTTAATATCAGTACAACAGAACTGTCTAGGATGTACCAGGTGGGGTGTGTGCGTCTGCTCGCTGTCGAGGACGCTTTAGCAGCCTGACAACCGACTCATCACGCCCCAGCAGAAAACTGCACAGGGATGGCCTGTTAGGAGGGAGCCCGAGTCAGGAATAGACTGTGAGTGTCATCTGAACCCAGGACGCAGCTGGAGACTGGTGGTCCACCAAACACACACAGGGGTGTGGCTGCAGCCTGCTCTGAGTCACTCGAGGCAGCCAAGACTTGCACCAGCTGTTTGTTGGATACACACATTGTTAAGCTTTAAATTATGTCAACTGTCAAGTAAACAAGCTATACAATAAAAAAGTAAGAGAGACTCAAAATCCAATATATCTGAATAATTTTAGTATGTTTATACTGAGAATTGAGTGTAATTTTTAGTATGCTAATACTTTTAGCCTATTGCCTATACTCTGTCATTTGCATATCTGTATAATGTGTCTGTACAGTGGAATTATACATACACGTATTTATATATATAAGTATAATATGTATGTTGGTCGCTCAGTCATGTCTGACTCTTTGCAACCCCATGGACTTAGCCCTCCAGGCTCCTCTGTCAATGGGATTCTCCAGGCAAGAATACTGGAGTGGGTGCCCATTCCTCCCTCCAGGGGAGCTTCCTGACCCAGGGATCAAACCCAGGTCTCCTGCATTGCAGGCAGATGCTTTACTGCCTGAGCCACCAGTTTTAACATATATGAAATGATATGGGACTGCACATCCCATTTTTTGCTAAAAAAAACTTAAATTTCTTTTTACTAAACTTACTACAGTTTTTACATAATTTTTAGTATGCTAATAATTTTAACATATTATCTATGCTCTTGAGGTCACTTATGTGTATTTACACTGTGTATAGTGAACATTTTACATAAATATATATGAGATATAAATACATAATAATCTGTTTTTAATATATATAGAATGGTATGGGACCACACATTCCATCCCAGCTCTGTTTCCTAACTTCCTGCTGGCCACGGTGTGAGTATTTATCCTGCAGTAATCAGCAAACACTAAAAATCAGGGCTGGCTGCCCTCCCCAAGAGCTGGATGTTAAACATTCACCAGCACACCACCCTTCCCAAAACACACACACACACACACAAAACACTGGGACGGTAGTGGCAGGCACCAAGGGATTTCATTTCTGAACAAAACATCCACTATTCCAAGTTTAGCAAACTCTTTATGGAAGCTACACGAGCTCCCAGGTCACCAAGAAGTTTAATACATCTATAGGATGAAAATTAAACGCTGTAAATAACACATCTGCTGAGGCTCCCTAGCTGGCCCGCTGGGCCTTTATGGAGACGAGATCCATGCTGACACTCTGAACACGGCTGGAGAGATGAGCTCGGGGACGAGCGATGGAGGAAAGCAGGCTTGCTCTCGGCAGCGGATGGAGGGAGCCCCATGCTGGGGAGAGGGTGCCTCAGAGAAGCCGCCCCAGCAATCTGCGCTTTCCCCGGAGCCAGCATCCCGGGCAAGGGGGTGCCACGCCAGGAGCACAACTGCTCACTTGTGAGTAGACGTCTTCCTGGGATGGGCAACGGGCGTTTAGGCAGCTGAATAAACTCACGCTCCCTGCACCATCACCCCAGAACACAGGGTGGGTGATTTAGCAGGCTGTTGACTAGTTGGGGGCAAGTGGTGAAGTAGAAAAGTCAGTGAGCTCCCGGCAAGCACAGTGGTGGGGAGGAAGGAGCCTGGGGTCCCAGGGAGGATGAAGTGGAAAGACTGAGGGATCCTGACCTCCAAAAGAACCTGGAAAAGGCCCTTCCCGAGGAGTCTGAAATCATCGCGCTAGGCAGGCCAGACGCAAAACCATCATCTGACACCCCATTCGATTGTTTTAGTTTTTCCCTGGCGGCTCAGATGGTAAAGGGTCCACCTGCAATGCGGGAGACTCCGGTTCAACCTCTGGGTGGGTAAGAGCCCCTGGAGAAGGGAATGGCAACCCACTCTAGTATTCCTGGGGAATCCCATTAGATAGAAGAGCCTCGTCCATAGGCTTGCAAAGAGTCAGACACGACTGAGCAACTAACACTTTCACTTTCAACTGTTTTAACTGAAACATAGTTCTGACTGCAGGTGCGAACCCCGGGGAGGTTGTGTGTGAGGTGGGTGGGGACCAGGAGACAAGGGAACTCTGTACTTGCCGCTCAGTTTTGCTGTGAGCCAAAAACTACTCTTATAAGTTGTTCACTAATGAAAAATAGAAGTGCATGCAGCCGTCTGCCCTGTGTGCGGCTGAGCTGTTCCTTGTTCGCCTAGGGAAGGTCTTTCCACGCTGGCCCCAGGGTGTCCCATGGGGCAGGCTGGGCTCCCAGGCAGACTCACCCAGCTGGCTGCACTGCCCATCTGTACTGCTCTGTCGGCCTCACTGGCCATCAGAGCGGAGTGTCTTCCCTGGTGCATTAACTTCGTGGTGTGTGGCCACCACTGAAAACCCAGCGGAAAGGCCCCCAGGCCCCACCATGAGACAGCTTTCAGAGTAACATAGATAACTCTTTGCAAAGACAACATTCCTCCCAATTCTCCTCCTTCTGGCCCCAACCACCTTCCAGAACCACGACCCTGGAACAGCTTTGGAAAACTCCATCCCTTCTTTGATGCAGACAGAATCAGATCCACTTCTGTATTTCATTCTGGAGGTGGAGGGGAGAAAGAGTTATCTATATTACCTGGGAAACAGGTAGCAATCTGCTCAGTGAGTCCAATCTTTAAAGCCCTGCGTCTGCTCAACTGCTACACACAAACACTCTTGCTTTCCACCTCGATAATTATTAAATTCTAATGTAAAGCCCAACTTCTGCTTAAGTATGCGTGATTATTAGACTACAAGTCAATTGTGGAAAACACGCAGATATAAATGCAGCTAATAAGTCTTACTGTAATGATTAATCAATTTATGAATACATTATTTAAACTAATAGCTCAGGTAGGGTATCTTAAACAAGTTACAGAGTACATCGACCAATTCAAATACCAGCTGCCGGATCAATAGGAAACTGTAAGTAAACTCTGGGGAATAGGTATACTTAAAAAAAAAAAAAATCCACGAACAAAAGGGATTTGGATGAAGGAGATCTACAACAATTTCCATTTTGAAGACGAATGTAGAGCACTGTAATATATGCCAAAGCTTAAAGGGAAAGGGGGAGGGGAAGTGCATTGCTGCAAACTGGGCTCTTTTTGCATCCTGTGCCAGTAATAATAATTAAGGGCAGGTCAATCAAACATCCCATTTACACAAACTCTGGCATACTTTTGCAAATGGACTGCCTATGAAAGTTAATTTTGAGTCCTTAAAAAACGATGCATTGGGTTCATTTTGTGGCAAGTTACCACATTACCAATGGATCCATAAAATGTCCCCTTAATAGAAAAGAAAAAGTTCATCTAAAGGGTGAGATTTGCAATTTTCCTGAGAAGGGGCCCATGTTCCAGCTGAGGCACCAGGGGACACTTGCCCTGTTAAGAGGCACAGAGGACCCCCCGGGTTAACTGCAAGGTGGATGGAGTTGTGAGCCAAGCAAACTCAAGTTTTAGCTCTCTCCTTTCCCAGTGTTGCTGTTGTTGTTGTTTTAATTAAGGCTAATTATGTGATTTAATAAATAAACCAAAAGGGCCTTGATTTCCAAAGGTGTGATAGTCTATCACAGCTTCAAGTGATGCTGCATTTTAAAAAATTAATTAGTATCTTGTGAGATCGGCCACACATTATTGAGTAAGTAACAGCAGCTAAGTGAAGCAGATGAAATATTGGTAAGCGATGCAGCCCACAGTATAAGTATGTGAAGGGGGTCAGAGGTTAATCCCTATTGATTTTCCAAGTCTGCGTACAGCACCGCTGGGAGAGGCCGGTTCTGTTGGCAATCAGCTAGCACAAATACATTATAAATCTTACTGTCCACCTTCACTGATCAGTGTCACTTACTTCCTTCACTAAAGACCATTAAGAAACTACTGGAAAAAAAAAAAAACAGATGCGGGGAGAAAGGAAAGCATTTTCAAAGTCTCCCATTTCAGACTGCTTTTGGAGACGGAGGACTTGCCTGAAAACAGAGGTAGGCTTCCCGGGGTCTAGTATCGCTCACTGAAGAAGACATGCATGAACACAAGAGTAGTTTTCAAGTCCCTTCAAAGCCAAATAAAAAATGGGAGGAGCTTTCATATCAGAGTGTGAAAAAAACAAAATAAAATGGAGTCAAAAACAGTCACTGACATGGATGAGCAGCATCTCCAACTTGGCTCTGAAAAAAATTTGGCCTTGGCAAAACCTTGAAGCTAGTGAAGAGTAAGCTTCAGGGCCCCTCACAACCGGGGGTCCCTTCCAAGATTCTGCATCAAATGTTTTCAGTTCAGTTCAGTCGCTCAGTCGTGTCAGACTCTTTGCGACCCCATGGATTGCAGCACGCCAGGCCTCCCTGTCCATCACCAACTCCTGGAGCTTACTCAAACTCATGTCCATTGAGCTGGTGCTGCCATCCACTATCTCATTCTCTGTCGTTCCCTTTTCCTCCTGCCTTCAACCTTTCCCAGCATCAGGGTCTTTTCCAGTGAGTCAGTTCTTTGCATCAGGTGGCCAAAATATTGGAGTTTCAGCTTCAACAACTGTCCTTCCAAGGAATATTCAGGACTGATTTCCTTTAGGATGGACTGGTTGGATCTCCTTGTAGTCCAAGGGACTCTCAAGAGTCTTCTCCAACACCACAGTTCAAAAGTATCAATTCTTCAGCACTCAGCTTTCTTTATGGTCCAACTCTCACATCTATACATGACTACTGGAAAATCCATAGCCTTGACTAGACGGACCTCTGTTGGCAAGGCTTTCTAATATGTTGTCTAGGTTGCTCATAATTTTCTTCCAAGGAGTAAGTGTCTTTTAAAATGTTTCACTCGCTTCTAAACATTTTACTCTCAGGCCCTCAGTGGCTACCATTCTGGACAAGGTGTTCCAGAAGGTAAACCGGTTCTCTGCCGATCAACTGTCCTCTACAAGATGGAGCTCGATTCTGTAATCTATCACTTTGCCTCAAAGAAGATAACACTGCTTCTATGAGCCCAGATGAGGCCGCTTCTGGGCTCTGAAGCCAAGAGAACCACGCCCCTCTGCCCGGGTTCTCATCTCTCGGACGCTTGCTCTTCTCTGCTGTTGGCTCTGCTGTCTGCAGGAAGGGGCAGCGATCGGGGTGCCACTGTGCCAACATTACTGGAGCCCTCTATGCGTGCGGGGTGGTCTGCTCCTAGTTGGCCTGGCTTGTACCCCTGCTGTGGGCTCCTGAGTCTTGGCTCTGGGAACTCTAAATCCTACCTCTGACCACTGCCCAAGCTCCCAGGCCAGATATTTATGTTGCTTTATTTGCTGCCCTGGCCCCTGCCCACACTCTACAAATGGACTTCTGTGTCAACTCTCCCAACAGCCACATAATTCTTTGGGGCCACCAGGCCATTGCCAATCTATTCTGGAGACTGGGATATATCTATGTCTGTTCTTACTATATAAAGTATCTTCTTTTACATGAAGATGCCACAAAGAGACATCATTCTAAAACCATATTCTTCACAGTATTCAGTAACACAGCATTTACCACCAATAGTACTAGTTTTATAAAAATTCCAAATTAACTAGTCATAAGTAAAAAAAAGAAAAAACAACATCAACCTCATGATGAATTTTATAACCCATAGTTAAATGAACCCAAGACTGAGTTAGGTTAAAGTCATTGGAAAATGTCTTTCATTTCCCAATAAGTAGTGAGATCTTGAAGGCAATGACTGATCCAAATTCAAATTCATATCCATAACATCTGAAGCAATGCCTGACCCATAGGAGATACTCNCTGGGATCCCAGATCTTAATTTGCCTGAAATCACAAACATGGTCAGAGACTCGTGAGCTGGTGGTGGGGTTGGGCAGCTGTCAGTGGGCTCACAGTTCCTGCACGTGGCATGCCTGACTCAGACTTCTGCCTCTGCTTCCTGTTCTCTGGCCCTGGCATCCACCCTGCCTCGTCTCCCCATTCTTTGCCTCCAGTCCCAGTTTCTGGCTGTTCCAAAGGGCACCCTCACATCCTCTCACATTCCTGCTCAAGAACCATCAGGGGCTCCCATCATCCACAGCAGAGGGGCTTATACTTTGAGATTTCTCTCTCTAATAAGACAAAGACATGAAAAAAGCAGGGTGGACATAGGTTACCAGTTCACCCACCCCCATGACCTGAGGTTCAATAAGAATAATCCCCCTGTTCTCTTGGCTTCCTGTCTCTTATACACATCGGGTGTGGGGGTGGGGGTAGGGGCAGGTGCACAGCCCTGCCAGGGGAGGGGACGCGGCTCAAGCACTGTAACGGTGGCAGACGTGGCCCCCTTTCATGGACGGCGGGCAACGCAACGTTATCAACATCTTCTCTCTTTCAGAGTCCCAAAAAGGATCCCGGGTACATCAGGCTGTTCAAACTAACACGTCCTTATAGAAGAAACGGATCAAATGAGCTCAGTATTTCCATTTAAAAATATCATTTAAGGGAATTTTAAGCTGTCTGAGAAGATGGATACACTGTGTTTGTTTTCTACATTAATGAGCTATAAAAAGAATGGAATAGGCCATAAATACAGTATTTTGTAACAGCCTTTACTAAAAATGCTACTACTTGTGTTTATCATTTATATCCTTGTATACAACCTCAAAATTGATTACATTTTAAACTGTACATAACTTGCTGTGTTTTTCATTTTGTGCTGTACTACGAACATTTTTATAACTCAGTTAATATATTCCATATTTTGTGTTCTTATTGATTATGAATATTTCTTTAGGGGATTTTATTGCTTTTAAAATAACAAATGTTGGGTATTAAAAAATAGAAAAACCTATTGCAGCTTTTATATTTTTCTTTCCCCTGGTAATTCTGATACATACATTTAAGCATGAACATAACCAGAATATCTTTCTCTGTATCTTTTACACTTCCTCACATTAAAATTAAAAACCTACTAATATAGTGCATAGTAAAAGAATCGGAGTTTTCAAAGATGCAGCCACAGACAATATACACACGGATGAGAAAGGCGGTCTTTTCAATATAACTTTATTTAATGACAATCAAACACAAATCTCAAATAGTTTCCATGTGTCATGAAACACTTTATTATTTTTCTGTGTGTGTGTCTTTCCAGATATTTTAAAATGTGAAAACAGGATGCACAAAAACCAGATTCAGCCCAAGGAGCACAGTTTTGGTCTCCCATGGTAAACAAGACCAGCTGGCAAAGAGGTAGACCAGTAATCCCGTCTCCACTGGGGTTCATTTGACAGCTACCCTTCCAGTGGTCAAGTATGGATGTGAGAGTTGGACTGTGAAGAAGGCTGAGAGCCAAAGAATTGATGCTTTTGAACTGTGGTGTTGGAGAAGACTCTTGAGAGTCCCTTGGACTGCAAGGAGATCCAACCAGTCCATTCTGAAGGAGATTAGCCCTGGGATTTCTTTGGAAGGAATGATGCAAAAGCTGAAACTCCAGTACTTAGGCCACCTCATGCAAAGAGTTGACTCATTGGAAAAGACTTTGATGCCGGGAGGGATTGGGGGCAGGAGGAGAAGGGGACGACAGAGGATGAAATGGCTGGATGGCATCACTGACTCGATGGACATGAGTCTGAGTGAACTCCAGGAGTTGGTGATGAACAGGGAGGCCTGGCGTGCTGCGATTCATGGGGTCGCAAAGAGTCGGACATGACTGAGCTACTGAACTGAGCTGAATCTGGTAACAAAATGGTGAGGTTTGCTTCCAGGTAGCAAAACTTGATGGCATACATTCTAAACTGTTGACACTTTACAGAAGAGCAAGAGAACTTAGTCTCTGCTACTGAACTTTAAATTCTAAACTTTCTGAATTTCCTCCTTAAGAAGTAATTATAAAGGCCTCAATGTTCTCTACTATTTAAAAATGAACAGAGGCTTCCAGAACTAAGAGTTCTGAAATATTCAGTAGTGGAAATCTGATGGCCTTGGCTCATGAGAAATGAGGGTGCCCACACTCCCTCTGGTCCTGCTTAGGAACTCCATTGTTAATGGAGCAGGTTATGAACACAGTATGCAGCCAATTCTTTGCATTTGGGCTTCTACCTGGCTGGGGTTTTAATATGAAATGTATACAGAGACTGATATTTACAGTGTTATTTTCCCCTCATTTGACTTTGATTTTTCACCAACTCTTGCCCACTGTAAGCATTTTGCATACTGTCACCACAGTAACTAGTTAGAATAATCAAAGGAATGACTGGACTGAATAAAGTGAAACGTATAAACCGCTCTATTTCTAAAGAATCATATTTGCAGCATTCCAAGTACATGTAGAATTAGAAGCTAGTAACAATCATCTGGGGTAGGTTTGGTGAAAAGGGAAAAAAATTGGAAACTGATATATTAAAAAGCTTTTAAAATTCATTTAATAAGTCATACACCTACCTCAGGATGATACTGACACTATCCTTGCATGAAAAAATCCTTCTTATTATTAATATTATTATAATTATTTTGTTTAAGAGTGATCGAAACTATAGCCTAATTCAGGTCAAATGACTTTGAGGTACTAATTATTTGTATATATTTATCTTCTAACCAATGTGGCCCAAGTAAAGATTTTTAAAACCATGAGGCCATGACCACAATGTCTCTCGGTCTGAGGACAGAGTCACAGGGCTGTCTCTTATACACATCTAGATGTGTATAAGAGACAGGGGGGGTGGGTGGACAGATGGAGTTCTACGGTGCTGGACTGTATGTTAGTCCAGAGAGAAGGAAAACAATTCCAAAGCTCTGCCTTTCTTACAGAGACACTTTCTCCTTTCTTTTACAAACACTGTTACCATATATATGGAAAATAAACAGAGCAACGCTAAACCCTACTTATGCTGTAAGGAGGCTGGATATCCAAGTTTGTGACTCCCCCAGCATGAAAAGATGCTCCACTGATCCTAACAGACCAGTGACTTCTACAGAATAACAAAGATGGGAGGAAAACCAGAGGCCAGGACGGAAACATCGAAACCAAATGAAATACTGGAAATAAGCTAATGAAATTACATTACAGATTCAGCTTACCCAGAAAGCGCTTGGCCAAGGGAAGGAGAGAGAGGGAGGAGGGAAAAAAAAAAAAA
>SJYT01030005.1:1078375-1101931 GCA_006410635.1 Cephalophus harveyi | reverse complement strand
GGAGAGGGAGGAGGAAAAAAAAAAAAAACAGCCTACCAGCACAACCAGCTGTCTAGTTTGAACTGCTAGATTGCTGAGTATGCACTCTATGCATATTCATAAGTACCACAGGAAGTCCAACACCTCTGGAACCAGCCTTACAACTCTCCCCCGCCAGCTAGTGCCGTGGACCGGTAACTCCACAGATAACATGATGGTTTTACATCAAGTATATATTATCTTTCCTAATTGCCATTTCAGTTTATAGGCTACAATATGATTTATATATATGATATGATTTCACTATTAATTATCAAATTGAAAAAAATAAAATCTCACATTATAAATTCTCTCCTGGAAATTAGTTTTATTATTTTTTCCATAATCCTATCACACAAGCTATAAGTGCATTGCGGCATGAACACTTTAATTTTTCCAGTTAGTTTTAAGCAAGCCCAGAGGTGAGGTTTAATAAGGATCAATGGCACTTTATCTGGGACAGGGCCTCTTCACAGCATGCAAATTACACAGTAACACTTAAAAAAAGAAATAGATTTAATTAAAAAAAAAAAGTAGAACCACAGGCTCTGGAAATTCAATTAAAGGATTTATGCAAAGGTTTGCTAGGTTTTTATATGCAGTTACTGCTTACATAATGAGCTTTTCATATTAAAAATCAATAGGTAATCTAGACTAGAAGATCATCCCCTTAAATACATTTTTGAAATCAATTTGAAAAATAGTCCATCAACTGCTGTGACTACTCTTGCTGCTTCGATTACACTAAAAGCAATATTTAGATTGTAAGACGTGCTATGGAATATCTATGCTTGGATATTGCTTTCAAGGAATCTCATCCTTCTGAGTGCCTGAGAGGATCACCTAGTAATTCAAGATTGTGTTAAATGTATAAATAATTTATTTAATTATGGGCAAAAAGCCCACGGGCACAACCCCACTGTATCTGTAAGGGTTAAATGAAAGGAGGAGAAAGACAAAAGGCAGAGCTGAAAGAAGAAGGGAGAAAAGAGAAGGAAGGGAAGGAAGGAGGGAAGAGGGCAAGGAAAAAAGAGAGAAAAGAACAGAACAACCTTTTCTAAATTAGTCTTTGCTATCTCAATTGCCTATTGTGTATTGGCTCCTTAGCACAGGGAGATATGCGTTTCACTTTAAAACTCATTTAGAACTTCAAGAAGGAAGCAATTAGCTAGCTCTAACTTAAGCAGACCTTCCATCCTCCATGATAACGGGACAGGTCTTGAAATGCAAATGAAAGCCGAAGCTCCAATTCTATCCAGTGAGCGCCCAGCCAAGATCTGTCTGGCTTTGGCAACGCTGAACAGGTTTCCATGGACCATTCTTGGTAAACTGGAAAATGATTCTCATGGGGTGTGGAGTGGTGGGAAGGGAGAAGGAAAGAAAGAACCTAGGGAGGTCCAACTCTGAACTCCTCCACTTGTATAATAAGGAACCATTCTTTCTTTTGTTTTAAAAGTTCTTGTTTCCACAAAGCTATGGTCAGTACTTGGGAGTTCAGCAGGATGGAAATCGGGCCTCAGGTTATCTCTGACCCATGCCAGCCTTGTAAAAGTGAGCCTAAGCATTACAAAGGACTTAACAACACAGCTGCACCTTTCTCTGTTTCTGCGAAACTCCGGGAAGAAATAAGCAAAATTACTGATGAACCCATACTTACCCATCTACCCAAAGGTCCTATTCCCTGCAAAGGTAATACTTCCAGAAGATGCTGAGACAGCCGGGCCGGGTAACCAAGGACAGCCCTGCTCTCACTGTACAGAGCAGAGAGGATAAGGACAGGAGGAGGAATAGATGGAGAGGCACCTTCGGTCGTCTGAGACACGGGGGACGTTTACACCACACTTTCTAATGCAGGGTCCTGGATGTAAGCCTATCGCAGGCTGGCCTTTCTTTCGGATATGCCTACAGATGAGCTGAAGAAGGTTTTAAGGTCAGAAGAACCAGCATTTGCTTTATGGGCATGAGTACGGGGGTGGGGGGTGGGGGGTGTGTGTGTCCCCTAGGACACAGCACTGCCACTCACGACAGTGGGTAAGACAAATCCAAGACAAATTCAAGAGACAAATCCAGGAGAGCCAGCCATGTTCAAATATCTGTCTGTACACACAAGTATCCTGTCTGTGAAATCTTTTAAGAAAGACACAACGAGCAGGAGGCTGAACAAGGAGGGGTGGTACCGTGCAACTGTGGCGCTCCTTGAAAGAAGCCAGTCACAAAGGACCACGTGTTGTTGGATTCCATTTGTATGAAATGCCCAGGAGAGGCCAACGAGTGGACACAGAAAGCAGACTCATAGCTGCCTGAGGCCAGTGCGAGGTTGGGAGGCAATGGCTGGAAGCGTGCAGGCTTTCTTCTTGGTGTAACAATATGTCCTAAAATGTATTGTGATGGCAGGTGTACAATCCTGTGAATGCATTAGGCTGTACGCTTTAAATGAGTGGACTGCAAGGTCTGTGACTTTTATCTCAATAAAACTATTATAAAAAATAAGGAGTGGCTATGGACTGTAGTCTGAATAGCAGTAGCTTCAAGGAAAAGAAAACCTGCAAAGGAAGCAATGAGTTTAAAAAAAAAAAAAAAAGACTTCATTTTCCACCTGCGCCAATCGGGCAAATAAAATACTTAAGCTTTCTCCTTCTCCAGAACACACTTTCTGTGACGATGAGTTTACAGACTTGCGAACATATCAACAGAGAGGTGCTGAAATCAAAATAGCTAGAACCCTCTGTCACACAGGAGAGCTTCAGCGTGAAGTGTCCCGTGTCCCGGGTTAGTATGATCAAAATGTCAAACATGAAGCCGTTTCGTAACAAGGTGTGAGGTGGTAGTAATGGAAGTTTGAACAATGTTAACACTTAAAATTTCAGCAGAACCATTTCAATCCATAAATGTATAAAAGTCATTTTACAGTGTGCTTAACAGTCAAGACCAAGAGCTGTTATAAAAGAAGACGCCCTCAATGTCACTTCATTTTCTTTTATTCTTATTATCACATTTAAATCTCTCTGTAAAAGTGGTCTTGATAGGTAACTTTATTACACATTTCAAGACTATTCATTCCGAACAGAACTTCCTCCAAGGAATTAACAGATAAAGAGAGACCACTTTCCCCTCATCATCCCTAAATTATACTGTAACTACAGAGCAGCAGAGTGGCAGCGTGCGTGTGACAAGGACGTGGCCTACTACGCTCCACGATGGCTCAATAAACCTAGAGGTGACTCTTTTGGTTGGCTGCAAAGGTCCTTAGCTAACACCTTCCTGGTTATTTGCAAAGACCTGGGAGTAAAGAGTGGAGTAGACAGGGAAGGTCAGAGTCAGGACTTGGTGAAGAGAAAGAATTCCTATAAGCAGGTATGGGATCTGTATTGGTATGGAGGCAAGTCTGATCTTTCCTCATTTCACCAGGAGAAGAGGGGCAACAATCCCACCCTACGGCCTCTGCTCACAGGGAAGGACATCTCCTAAAACAAGATCAACAGGACTTCTCCGCTGGTCCAGTGGTTAGGTGGTCCAGTGTCCTCCTGCTGACACAGGGGACACAGGTCAGATCTTTGGTCTGGGAAGACCCCACGTGCTGAGAAGCAGTTAGGCCCATGTGCCAGAATTACTGAAGCCCACACGCCCTGAGCCTATGCTCTGCAACAAGGGAAGCTACTGCCATGAAAACCCCTCACTCCACAATTAGAGAATGCCCGAGTGTAGCAACAAAGACCCAGCACAGCCATACGTAAATAAATTTTAAAAAAGTATTAGCAAACTTCTATAAAGGAGCAGTCAGTAAATATTTTCAGCTTCACAAACCATATCTCATCAGTCAAAGCTACTCAGCTCTGCCATGGTCATGCTATAGCAGCCACAGACAATATACACACGGATGAGAAAGGCGGTCTTTTCAATATAACTTTATTTAATGACAATCAAACACAAATCTCAAATAGTTTCCATGTGTCATGAAACACTTTATTATTTTTCTGTGTGTGTGTCTTTCCAGATATTTTAAAATGTGAAAACAGGATGCACAAAAACCAGATTCAGCCCAAGGAGCACAGTTTTGGTCTCCCATGGTAAACAAGACCAGCTGGCAAAGAGGTAGACCAGTAATCCCGTCTCCACTGGGGTTCATTTGACAGCTACCCTTCCAGTGGTCAAGTATGGATGTGAGAGTTGGACTGTGAAGAAGGCTGAGAGCCAAAGAATTGATGCTTTTGAACTGTGGTGTTGGAGAAGACTCTTGAGAGTCCCTTGGACTGCAAGGAGATCCAACCAGTCCATTCTGAAGGAGATTAGCCCTGGGATTTCTTTGGAAGGAATGATGCAAAAGCTGAAACTCCAGTACTTAGGCCACCTCATGCAAAGAGTTGACTCATTGGAAAAGACTTTGATGCCGGGAGGGATTGGGGGCAGGAGGAGAAGGGGACGACAGAGGATGAAATGGCTGGATGGCATCACTGACTCGATGGACATGAGTCTGAGTGAACTCCAGGAGTTGGTGATGAACAGGGAGGCCTGGCGTGCTGCGATTCATGGGGTCGCAAAGAGTCGGACATGACTGAGCTACTGAACTGAGCTGAATCTGGTAACAAAATGGTGAGGTTTGCTTCCAGGTAGCAAAACTTGATGGCATACATTCTAAACTGTTGACACTTTACAGAAGAGCAAGAGAACTTAGTCTCTGCTACTGAACTTTAAATTCTAAACTTTCTGAATTTCCTCCTTAAGAAGTAATTATAAAGGCCTCAATGTTCTCTACTATTTAAAAATGAACAGAGGCTTCCAGAACTAAGAGTTCTGAAATATTCAGTAGTGGAAATCTGATGGCCTTGGCTCATGAGAAATGAGGGTGCCCACACTCCCTCTGGTCCTGCTTAGGAACTCCATTGTTAATGGAGCAGGTTATGAACACAGTATGCAGCCAATTCTTTGCATCTGGGCTTCTACCTGGCTGGGGTTTTAATATGAAATGTATACAGAGACTGATATTTACAGTGTTATTTTCCCCTCATTTGACTTTGATTTTTCACCAACTCTTGCCCACTGTAAGCATTTTGCATACTGTCACCACAGTAACTAGTTAGAATAATCAAAGGAATGACTGGACTGAATAAAGTGAAACGTATAAACCGCTCTATTTCTAAAGAATCATATTTGCAGCATTCCAAGTACATGTAGAATTAGAAGCTAGTAACAATCATCTGGGGTAGGTTTGGTGAAAAGGGAAAAAAATTGGAAACTGATATATTAAAAAGCTTTTAAAATTCATTTAATAAGTCATACACCTACCTCAGGATGATACTGACACTATCCTTGCATGAAAAAAATCCTTCTTATTATTAATATTATAATTATTTTGTTTAAGAGTGATCGAAACTATAGCCTAATTCAGGTCAAATGACTTTGAGGTACTGATTATTTGTATATATTTATCTTCTAACCAATGTGGCCCAAGTAAAGATTTTTAAAACCATGAGGCCATGACCACAATGTCTCTCGGTCTGAGGACAGAGTCACAGGGGCAACAGGACAGGGAGAGCTGGACGTTCCGGCACAACGCCGGGTTCTGAGGTCGCCATACCCCACCCACGCCACCGCAACAGAAATGTGCTGGCGAGACATATCCGGATGGCGAAGAGAGCCTCCCTGTGTTAAAACTGGTCACTTTCTAGAAACGCTGCTCTGCAGTGGTCCTTGTGTGAAGCAAAACATAATTACTATTTTCAAAGAGATAAATGGGGTGAAGGATGACCACTGCATTCTTGCCCTGAATGATTATCCCAAAACTCTCTAAAACCTGCATACCATATTTGCATCCATATGTTTGTTGGTGGCTCATTAACTGGACAGAAAAGGAAAAGCAGACCTTGGATGAAGACACTCGCCTGTCAGGCAGCTGCTAATTCTGCTCCCACAATGAGGGGGCCGCTGTCTCTGCCATTCTTTTGACTCTTGAGCCTTGTTTTCACTTCATGATGACAAGAAGGATGCTGGCATCACATCTTCCTTCGGGATTAGGAGGAGGAGCGGGGGAAACACCAGCAACGCCTTGCCTTTTCCTCTGAAAGCAAAACATCCCTGGGAAGGCCTGCTGCAGACTTTGGCTTTGACTTGTCAGCTGGAACAGTCATGTGGCCATGCTCAGCGGCTAAAGAAGCCATGGAGGTGAGCGAGCCATCACCCTCTCCAGTCTCCAGAGTAAAGGCAGACACTTGGCACACCAGACGGTAAGAATGGAGCCATGCTTCCCCGAGAGACTGAGACTGTGGAGGGCAGGGAGCACGGCTAATTATCTCCGGCTCCCTCCAGGGTCAGACATGAAGAGCGTTGGCATATAAATAGAAACTGAGACTCCAGAGTGATTCACAGCGGACAACAGAGGCAGAGGCGTGCGGCTGGTCCCCCTCTTCCCCAGCACAGAGCTGGGCTGCGTTCCCTGGACGGCTGCCTTCCACAGATGGGCGCCACTCCCAGGCCGCCATGCATGGAGCCCCAGGGTCCTGCCTCTTTCACCAGCTTGTTGCAGACAACCCAAGTGGCCTTGGAAGACAGGTGTGGAAGATGAGTGAACCGTGGCATGGACAGGGCCTGCGTCCCCGAGAAATCGCTTGGAAGAAAGCTGCCTGCTAATCCCAACAGCCACTTTGGACCTTATATACCCAGAAAATACACTTGACTCTGATGGAATCACTGGACCCACATGGGCTTATGTTTTACAGCAGCTGGTGTTACCTTTACCATACAACAATCTCAAACTGAGACGTATGTGAGCGTCTTGGAGAACTTCACCCATCTGTGCTGGCTCTAGTCCCAGCGTACACACGTTGGTTTGTTCTGGAGCATCTCCTGGGGTTGTCCGGCATCACCTCCCCCCGGCTTCTGGGGCTCGCTCCTCTTGGAGGCTGATCTCCTCAGGAAGAGCGTGCCTGCCGACCCTTCTGCAAGCCAGGACGGGGAGGAAGCACTAGTCCCGAGGTCTGGCCTAGACGTCGGCGTGTGAGCTAGATCCACAAACTCTTCCCCACTGTGTGTGAGGTCTTAGAGCCGTCCTGGCAGTGCGCTATGCTCTCAAGGTTCGGTTTTTCACATCCCTTAACTGGGCCCTCGTTATCAAGAAGGCCTTCTGCACACCCCGTGGTATGCTGCCAGGGGACGTCTGGCTTAGTACTGAACGGGTGATTTATAACGCCATCACCACGCGGCATTGTGGAGCCCTGCCATCTCAATTGCAGAACCCGGATCCCTTTTCTGTTTACTCCGTGCTTGCCTTCGGCCCTCTCCAGGTGCTACTGTGAGGAGATGCACCTTGGAGCTTCAGAGTCTGGCATTTCATAAGTTACTCTGAGCCCTAGTTTCCTTGTTCGTCGGCTCCTAGATGGGAAACAAACTGCAGAAGGGAACTAGCTTTATACTACCGGTCCTTAAATATTTTACAGGCAGAGATCTCAGTGGGTGGTTTGGAGGCTCGATTACCCTCCTCAGTAGAGGGTATAAATATCCCTGAGGGTTTATGTAACAAACCCTCAGTGACTCCACGCTACTGAAAACGCTCAGTATCTACATCTGCCTCTGAAGCCAGTGACTCCACGGCATCTGAGTACTCGAAAAAGTGTAAGGCCAGCAGGACTGCCCATGGGCTCAAATACAATCTATCCATGATAAAAGAGAGCTCAGTCATTCAGAACTATTAGATGGAAGACATCATGGCATTCGAAGCTGCACCCTGGGACACGCTTTGGTTGGAAAAGAACAGGTGAAAAAGGAAGTCATTTCAAGTGTGAGCTACTTACAGAGAAAGAGCCAGAGCACAATGCTAAAATGCAGCACTGGGTGCCCGCGAGGGCCGAGAAAGTAAAAACACGGATTACAGCGGCACACAGCGCTCCCGCAAGCAATCCACCCATAACTCCTGAGGTTAAAAGCTACTGTCCCCATTTTACAGAGAAGAAAACTGAGACTCAGACAGGTTCAGGGACCTTCCCTAGGTCAACGCGCTGGTGTGCACAGCAGACATAGGGTTTGTACCCAGGCCTGTTTGATCCTAAGCCCTGTGCTTTTCCACATTGCCATGCTGTGCCCTCTATATTATAATTATTTTGTTTAAGAGTGATCGAAACTATAGCCTAATTCAGGTCAAATGACTTTGAGGTACTAATTATTTGTATATATTTATCTTCTAACCAATGTGGCCCAAGTAAAGATTTTTAAAACCATGAGGCCATGACCACAATGTCTCTCGGTCTGAGGACAGAGTCACAGGGGCAACAGGACAGGGAGAGCTGGACGTTCCGGCACAACGCCGGGTTCTGAGGTCGCCATACCCCACCCACGCCACCGCAACAGAAATGTGCTGGCGAGACATATCCGGATGGCGAAGAGAGCCTCCCTGTGTTAAAACTGGTCACTTTCTAGAAACGCTGCTCTGCAGTGGTCCTTGTGTGAAGCAAAACATAATTACTATTTTCAAAGAGATAAATGGGGTGAAGGATGACCACTGCATTCTTGCCCTGAATGATTATCCCAAAACTCTCTAAAACCTGCATACCATATTTGCATCCATATGTTTGTTGGTGGCTCATTAACTGGACAGAAAAGGAAAAGCAGACCTTGGATGAAGACACTCGCCTGTCAGGCAGCTGCTAATTCTGCTCCCACAATGAGGGGGCCGCTGTCTCTGCCATTCTTTTGACTCTTGAGCCTTGTTTTCACTTCATGATGACAAGAAGGATGCTGGCATCACATCTTCCTTCGGGATTAGGAGGAGGAGCGGGGGAAACACCAGCAACGCCTTGCCTTTTCCTCTGAAAGCAAAACATCCCTGGGAAGGCCTGCTGCAGACTTTGGCTTTGACTTGTCAGCTGGAACAGTCATGTGGCCATGCTCAGCGGCTAAAGAAGCCATGGAGGTGAGCGAGCCATCACCCTCTCCAGTCTCCAGAGTAAAGGCAGACACTTGGCACACCAGACGGTAAGAATGGAGCCATGCTTCCCTGAGAGACTGAGACTGTGGAGGGCAGGGAGCACGGCTAATTATCTCCGGCTCCCTCCAGGGTCAGACATGAAGAGCGTTGGCATATAAATAGAAACTGAGACTCCAGAGTGATTCACAGCGGACAACAGAGGCAGAGGCGTGCGGCTGGTCCCCCTCTTCCCCAGCACAGAGCTGGGCTGCGTTCCCTGGACGGCTGCCTTCCACAGATGGGCGCCACTCCCAGGCCGCCATGCATGGAGCCCCAGGGTCCTGCCTCTTTCACCAGCTTGTTGCAGACAACCCAAGTGGCCTTGGAAGACAGGTGTGGAAGATGAGTGAACCGTGGCATGGACAGGGCCTGCGTCCCCGAGAAATCGCTTGGAAGAAAGCTGCCTGCTAATCCCAACAGCCACTTTGGACCTTATATACCCAGAAAATACACTTGACTCTGATGGAATCACTGGACCCACATGGGCTTATGTTTTACAGCAGCTGGTGTTACCTTTACCATACAACAATCTCAAACTGAGACGTATGTGAGCGTCTTGGAGAACTTCACCCATCTGTGCTGGCTCTAGTCCCAGCGTACACACGTTGGTTTGTTCTGGAGCATCTCCTGGGGTTGTCCGGCATCACCTCCCCCCGGCTTCTGGGGCTCGCTCCTCTTGGAGGCTGATCTCCTCAGGAAGAGCGTGCCTGCCGACCCTTCTGCAAGCCAGGACGGGGAGGAAGCACTAGTCCCGAGGTCTGGCCTAGACGTCGGCGTGTGAGCTAGATCCACAAACTCTTCCCCACTGTGTGTGAGGTCTTAGAGCCGTCCTGGCAGTGCGCTATGCTCTCAAGGTTCGGTTTTTCACATCCCTTAACTGGGCCCTCGTTATCAAGAAGGCCTTCTGCACACCCCGTGGTATGCTGCCAGGGGACGTCTGGCTTAGTACTGAACGGGTGATTTATAACGCCATCACCACGCGGCATTGTGGAGCCCTGCCATCTCAATTGCAGAACCCGGATCCCTTTTCTGTTTACTCCGTGCTTGCCTTCGGCCCTCTCCAGGTGCTACTGTGAGGAGATGCACCTTGGAGCTTCAGAGTCTGGCATTTCATAAGTTACTCTGAGCCCTAGTTTCCTTGTTCGTCGGCTCCTAGATGGGAAACAAACTGCAGAAGGGAACTAGCTTTATACTACCGGTCCTTAAATATTTTACAGGCAGAGATCTCAGTGGGTGGTTTGGAGGCTCGATTACCCTCCTCAGTAGAGGGTATAAATATCCCTGAGGGTTTATGTAACAAACCCTCAGTGACTCCACGCTACTGAAAACGCTCAGTATCTACATCTGCCTCTGAAGCCAGTGACTCCACGGCATCTGAGTACTCGAAAAAGTGTAAGGCCAGCAGGACTGCCCATGGGCTCAAATACAATCTATCCATGATAAAAGAGAGCTCAGTCATTCAGAACTATTAGATGGAAGACATCATGGCATTCGAAGCTGCACCCTGGGACACGCTTTGGTTGGAAAAGAACAGGTGAAAAAGGAAGTCATTTCAAGTGTGAGCTACTTACAGAGAAAGAGCCAGAGCACAATGCTAAAATGCAGCACTGGGTGCCCGCGAGGGCCGAGAAAGTAAAAACACGGATTACAGCGGCACACAGCGCTCCCGCAAGCAATCCACCCATAACTCCTGAGGTTAAAAGCTACTGTCCCCATTTTACAGAGAAGAAAACTGAGACTCAGACAGGTTCAGGGACCTTCCCTAGGTCAACGCGCTGGTGTGCACAGCAGACATAGGGTTTGTACCCAGGCCTGTTTGATCCTAAGCCCTGTGCTTTTCCACATTGCCATGCTGTGCCCTCTAAGCATCAGGTCACAGGGTGATGATGAGCACGAAGAAAAAAGGGCTCAGCAACCCTCCTGAGAGGAGCCGAGAACCGGCCGTGGGAAGGCTCCTCCAGGAACTGCATCCCCTGCAACGTGTGGAAGCAAAATGACATGTCCAGAAACGGTTTGACCTTGGAGGGGTAGTCCTCCAATGTACAACTTTTTCCTTTTGCTATTAATAATATGGAGAAAAGAGGAAGGTAGCTGGTACAATCAGCAAGACTTTCTGAAAGAGATGAGTTCTGACTTGGGGCTTAGGAAGGAGCGGGGACAGAACAGACATTTTTAAGGATATAGAAAAACAGGTCAGTAGATCCCCACTCCGCCGCCCTGCCCACCTCAATTTCTAAATCAGTGATGGAAACAAACAAAAAAGAAAATGAAGCCAAGGCAGAAAGAGCCGGGATGGCTGGAGTCACTCCACTGGGTCTGAAGTGATTTTACATCCAGAAAGACAAGGGGCCTAGACTCTTGTAAGACTGTTTATAGAGTTATATGAAGCATATTCTTCTAAATTCAAAGAACGGGAAGGAACAAGTTTCAGTGCTATGCCTATTTCAAGCTTTTATCAGCACTAATTCCAGCCCCCTTTTCCCTTATAATTCTGAACAGAGGGAAAACAGACATCAATTAAGCAAAGCTTTATCTCTTTCTACTCTAATGAAAGCCAAGTTACAGTGATATTTTTCCCCAAGATTTTTCTCCACTTAATGAAGACATTATCCCTGAGTTTTCAAAGTCACTTTACAAAAGACCATTCAAAAGACATTAAAGTCAGTTTAAACTAAAAAGTCTTTTTGATGTCAATAAACAATAAAAGAACAATGAAAAGAGAGCCTTTCATGGTGCCTCAGTCTAAAATCTTTAATTTTGGTTTTAAATTATGAGATAACGTTAAGTCCTGTATTCAAATAGTCCTCGGCCCTGGAACACAGTAAGCCCGAAACAAACGTTGGCTTTATAATTCTCTTCTTAAATCATGTGTGTGTGTAAGTATACACAGGTGTATATATCTGCATATGTACATACATCATACACAACCACATACATACACACCATATTAATGGAGAGGTTAGGAAGTTCTCCACCAGAAAAAGGAAGTTCTCCACCAGAAAAAGGAGAAAAGAGTTTCCAAATTATTGCCATTCTCCCTCTTTGAAAACTGAAAAAAAGAAAAGGGAAAGAAAATGGAATCTTTGGCTTTGAAATTCATGACAAGATCAAAGACCATAATGCACATAGATTTTTCCAGGCATACATTATTAATAACACAGGCCAACATGTGACGGATCAATAGCGTGGTCGAGAAGCGATGAGGCAGGATCCATGTGCAGCGCTGCGAGGGGCAAGGTCTGGGCGCCCTGGGCTCTGTTCACCTGGGCATTACACACGGCCCAGTCGGCTCCTCCTTCCTCTAAGGATGGCTCAGCAAAGATGGAAGGAAAAAAAAAAAAAAAACAGCTTAATCTGTGCCATGTGTCAAAATCTCTTTCCTCTGTGCCCCGCCTCTAGTTCCTCACCCAGAAACTCACATTTCGTAAAATCCACCTGCCACAGTGCACAAGGCAGGGGCAACCGGCACACATGCAAAGCTGCACAGCCACCGCCTCTGCTCAGTCAAAACATCATCACTCAGCAGGAGCCTCACACCCGTGAGCCTGCGCGAAGCCACTTCAGTCGTGTCTGACTCTTTGCAACCCTAAGGACCACAGCCCGCCAGGCTCCTCTGTCCGTGGGATTCTCCCAGCGACAATGCTGGAGCGGGTTGCCACTGCCTCCTCCGGGCCATCTTCCCGACCCAGGGATGCAAGCCAGGCATCTTATGTCTCTGCATTGGCAGGTGGGTTCTTTACCGCTAGCCCACCCGGGAAGCCCATCAGCAGACATTCCCCATTCCCGCTCCCTGCCAGCCCCTGGGAACCACAAATTTGGCTCTATGGCTCTGCCATTTCTGGATATTTCACATAAATGGAATCATATAATATGTGACCAACCATCTATATCTGACATGTCAACCTCTTTTACCTCAAAAACAAATTAAGCCTATCTGAATACAACTGATTCTAAACATCAGTTCTTCAAAAAGAAAAAAAAAATTCATGAAATACAAAATACTTTTAAAAAACAAACTGATGACACCTTTGGTGCCTGCTGATTTCTTTTTTTTTTTTTTTCCTTTTGAAAGTTGCTTAGTTGTGTCCGACTATGCGATCCCATGGATGGTAGCCCATGGAATTCTCCAAGCCAGAATACTGGAGTGGGTAGCTGTTCCCTTTTCCAGAGGATCTTCCCAACCCAGGAATCAAACACAGGTCTCCCGCATTGTGGGCAGATTCTTTACTGGCGGAGCCACAAGGGAAGCCCAAGAATACTGGAGTGGGTAATCTATCCCTTTTCCGGCAGATCTTCCTGACCCAGGAATCGAACCGGGGTCTCCTGCATTGCATGTGAATTCTTTGCCAACTGAGCTATCGGGGAAGCCCTGCTGACGGTGGGTGTTGTTTAACAAGGAGCTTTTATGGGGGAACTTTAGTGAGGAGGGATAAAATAGTTGGGAGAATGGGATTTGCAGATACAAATTACTATACATAAAATAGATAAACAACAAAGATTTACCATATTACACAGAGAACAATATTCGATCTAATCACTTATAATGGAAAATAATTTGAAATATACATTTATGTAAGTGAATTACTTTGCTGTACACTTGAAACTCACACAGTATTGCAAACTAACTTCAATACATTTTTAAAATAAATATACAGGGAGTTTATTACCAATACAGGTTATATAAGTAGAAAACACACATTCCTGGAAAGCAGGGTAAATTAAGAAACTATAAGTCCCTGTGGTTATCGTTGAAAAGGCACATTACCCAGGGATATAGCCCCAACCTTTGAGCTTGTGGTCATAAGACAAAATGGACAGTTCTTTGACAAAATCTTTCCTCACGGCCACTTAAGGTAATGACATGGTAGCCTGAAAGATCTATAGGTCTAAATCAGTATGGTTTCCATCCCCGATTATTCAACCACTTAAGAAATAGGCATTTTAAAGTTCTATTTCTCCTTTTCCTGATTTTCCTTATTGACTGTCCAAATACATGTCCCTAAATCAAAACGGAGAGTGTGCACTGTCCATTTGTACAGGAAGGAGACTGCATGGGAGTCTCTACGGAAATGAAAGTGGAGCGGCCGGCAGCTCTCAGACCTTAGAAATGAGGCCACTCCGGGAAGAAGGGGACCGAGGCTTCCTGACACAAGGTGGCCCTTCTGTACTCACAAAGAGAGGGCAAGTGCAGACAGACCAGGGCTCAAGCCCTGCCTCTGCCGTGGCATCCAAGCTACAACTGTATCACCTACAGAATGGGCACTGCCAGTAAGGTTAAATGAGATGTGAGCACTCAACAGACTCCAGCAGGGACTCTGGCTACATTCTCGGTGAGCTCTCTTCCCCTCCCTTTCCAGCTCACCCCCCTGCTCCCGCCTCCCTCCCCACTGTGGCCTCTGCCCTCCTGCCCCTTGCTCTTTCTCCCCCTCTTTCTTTCCTCCCCCTCGATTCCGTGTCCTGAGCCTCCTTTATGACACGTCTCCACAGTTCAGCAGCCAAAGCCCTGGCGGAGCTTTCACTGGTGTGGCTGTGCTGTGATCAGCCTCGTGGACCCCACAAGAGCCCACTGCCTGTGTGGCCTAGGTTGTGATCTCGACTGAAGGCCTGATGGAATGGTGGCTCCACCACCACTGCAAACTGAACGCAACTGTCCTGAGGCCCAAAGGCCCACACTGAGAAACTGGGAAGCCTGGCTCTTTTTAACCAACCAGACGATCCTTTGCAATCAGAGCCCCGCTATAATAAAACACTCCTTTAAGTTCTTCACTTAACCGAAAATAACTAACCTAACACAAAACACCCTAGGAGCGAACTAAGCATTAGAATTGCTGAGGTTTAGGGGTCGGGGTGAGAACCTGCTAAGACTTCACCCATCAGATTCTACAATCACAGACTCAAAAAAGAGTTGAAGGCCTATTACGTGCCAGATGTGAACTTGGTCTGCACACACTGTCTCATTGTCGGCTCTCAATGTTCGCTCCTAGGCATCCTGCCCTGTCTAATACCACATGACACCAAACAAACAACCAGTCATCTAATACTTATCAACAATGATATCTGCTCAGTATGTCTGGACAATGCTGGATGGCTTCCATTTTTTATGAATTTAAAGAATAATTATGGGGGAAAGCATAGAAAAAGTCTCCAACCAGGTATAAAATCACAATTAGACACCTTGTTTTTAAAGGGGTGTCCTTTCAGTCAGCCTGGCATTTCATGGAGCACTGTAAAGGAATTTCTTCATGAGCCTTTTCCCATGGATGACATCACCTGCACACACCTGCAAGGGCACCTCAAGAGTCAGACTGCACCTGAAACTGCCCCAGGAGTCTCAGAAAACATCAATTTCCAGTGAGAAATGCCTTAGTGCTGAGCACTTCTTTTCTTTCCTCTTTACCTCCTGGCATGGCAAGACCAAATCTATTCCTATGAATTCAAGATTGCAGTGGGGTATGGATTTAGCACGAGGCAAATACCTCCCCTTATCAAATGCTCAATGAGTCTCCACGCCAGTGTGTATAAACATCACTGCACCTGGGAAGAGAGAATACCAGAGGTCACTTAGGAAACGCCACTTCTCTCAGGACGGTGGGCAAAGGCTGCCGTGCTGCCTTCCGAGGGGGGCAAGGGCCAGTGCCCAGGAGAAACGGCCGGGATGGGGCGAGACCTGGGACAGCAGCCACCGTCTGGAGGCCCTCAGTGTGGCTGCTGCCGGGATGCTCAGAGCTAATCAAGGGGAAACGGATCTGGTCCAGGCAGCGGGACGCGTTTACAACAACTGACAGTAACGGTAACGTCCGCCAGTTTGTATTAAGATGTTATTGCACCTTTCCAGTTCTAATCACCAATTATGACTCTATTACCCCTGCCTGGCAGTTCATCTGCTCCTGCCTCTGCTCAGGGCGACTTGGAGTCGGACCTCTGATCTCCCGGTTCCACTCCAGTGAGCGCTCAGCACGGAGGCTGTCATCTGCAGGCGCGGAAGACGGGAGGCATCGCCGGGGCTCGGATAACTGTACCTGACCTTACAACAATTTACTAAGGAAATACCTGCTTAATAGCGGTGCGAGCGCGGCTTCCTTGATGCTTACCGCGGCCCTGCAAATTAGCGACAATGGGATAAATCTATGGCCGGCTCGCCAGACACTTCATTAAATCACCGCTCTCTTGCCTTGTAGCACGCTAATAGAATCACAGCCCTCGTTAGCTACTGAATAAAAGATCAATCACAGACTTTGAAAGCTCTTGCTACCAGCTTCCAGAGGAAACAAGCAGGAGGGGAAAAAAAAAAGGAGAGCAAGCAAGAGAGAGAGAGAGATATTTAGGATCATCGCTGAGATTCTGAATGGCCTCGCTGCAAGTTGCTTCAATTACCTTTTCCACAACTGGCTCCGAGTGCAATACTCAGAGGAACTTGTTAAGCCCGCTTTCAAGAACGGCACTCTAATATATGACTGTTAGACCCTGGTCAAAAGTTCATAATGTGCATATGTAAAAAGGTACTAAATTGCCTGAGGGCTAAAACCAGAGGAGTTTAATTGTAGCAAAATGCTAAAAATGGTCTGTTGAGGGTCCTTCTATGGGGATACTGCTGGCTCTGGCTGATTGAAGTACAGAACATAAAAGCCTTACAACAATATTTCCTTAAATGCTGGGGCAACTGCCAGCAGTTGCTATTGCATGAATGTTGCGGTTAAAGGAAAACATTTTCCTCCCCTAAAATAAATAGTCTTGAGAACTGCTCCAGCCCATAATTTTAAGGCAGGATGGAAAAAAAAAAAACAAAACGGAGGGCTTGATGATAATAAATAAGGGATCATTCACAGGGCATGTCCAATCTCCTGGTGGTGTGTTTTCACACAGGGCACCTGGAAGGGATTCAGGCAGAACCTGGAAGGGTTCAGAGCCCGTAACCGACTCTGATTTTGCAAACAACGTCGTGCTGAAACGACAGCTGTTCCTGGACACCTTGCCCATCACTAGGTGAGACGAACTCCTATGGGGATCCTCACAGAAAAGCTCTGTGTAGCTTGTCTTTATTTCGCCTTTCATAAAATGAAATTGAGTCCCAAGGACACACACAGTTGGCTTGCTTGCATGGGTTTCTCCTGCCCAGAACTCTCTACCTTCTCAAAACATACCAATTAGCACCTCATTTAGATCAATGAGAATACAGGAGCAGGGCATGGAGACTCGGAATGTTAGGAGGGCCTGGCTTAAACACAGGACAGCCAGGGAAAAGTAGGATCTAGCAGATGGGCTTTTGGATTTATAAGAATTATTTGTGAAGGCTGAGATCAGTTTCTGTGGATAGTGAAACATGCGCTTGTGTGTTTCTTTAATCAGACACAAAATTCTACACCTTTCTAGCATTTCTTGTAGCACCGCACTCACACAAAGGACAACACAGCAATAACCAGACAGTCTGACAACCACCGCGCTGGGCCGGATGCCCGTGAGGGAAGGATGAAAACCCCGGCTGTGGTGCTGGCGGCATCTGGGGCCAGAATTTGGTAAACGGGATGAGCAACGTGCTTATTCCTGTAGTGATCTGGGGGCCCGATTTCCTCAGCATTATTCTCCAAGGAAAACACTGCCGGCTTGCAGTAAGGTACAAGGGATGCTTCTATTGTAAGAGCGCAATTCCACTCAAATGAAGCATCCATTTGGCATTGACCGTCGCCAGAATGGCTCAGGGACCCTCCATCTTGGAGTCCAAGCCTTGCTACGTCACCTGGTTCCGAACACACTGCGTGTCATATTTTAGGAAGGGTCAAGCGTGCTCTTTAGCTCTTGAGAAGCAAAGTTGCAGCAGGTCATTAGACAAGACTATCCTTTGCCATGTCCAGTTTCTCTTTGACAAACTGCAAATCTGTTATCCGGGCCAGTGTTCTTCAAAAGGAACTGGTGACTTCAGAATGTCTAGTCCAGTGTGATCTCTGTTCTAGTCTCTGGTAGGTTTGGGGAAATCTGGGCACCTGAAGCACTGGAATTCCAAGAGGAAAGGATAGAAAAGGGCTAGAAAGACTACATGAAAGATGGCTTGTAAAATTGACAGCAATGAAGGAAAATACAAAGCACAGACTGCCCCCACTGCGACCAGAGAAGGCAGCCCGTGAACCCTCTCCCCAGTCCCTGACTCCTCCCAGGCCTCAGGGCCCAGGCATCACAGGACAGACTGAACTCCTTACAACGTGCCCTTGCCTACTCCTCACCACACACGTTCCCAAGTGGCATAGCAGCCGCCCAGCTCCTTGGCAATAGTGCCATGCTGGACCGTAGGACAAACCCATAAAACCAAGCTCAGTCCTAGGACTGAGGGGGAACCTGCAGAAGCCGTGGCATGCAGGGGAGTTCGTGCTTCCAGAAGCAAAAAGATGCAATGGGCAGGGCATGTGTGTCTGGGTCAGATATTCAGTTCTGCCGCTTACCGACGGTAGGACTGAGGCCAGTCACTCAAGGCTTCTCTCTTCTCATCTGTAAAAAGGGCATAAGAATTCACAGCCCAGAAGGTTACTAGGGAAGTAAAGTAAGTGCAAGGACATGTAAGAAATACCTGGCCCATTGCCTGACACTCAGCAAATGCTTCTTCTCTGCTCTTCTGCACCACCATGTAACTCTGAAAACAACCCAAAGGACACCAGGTAAGAACGCTCTAGACAGGACCATTCTAATACTGGGTGGCCATTTTCAACACAATTTCAATGCAAAACTATGTGGACACTCTGGGCACCAGAGTATCCCAAGACTTCATCTATTCGAAGGTGTCATCCGCAATTAACTGTCAGTTTAAACACAGGGAGAGGAGACTTACTACAACCTAACAGTGTGCGTTTATACAGGTGCTTCCTCAGAACCTAGAAAGCATTACAGTGAGACTGGGACTCACTGCTCCCATCCTTGGCCAGCGTCTTAAAGACAGACTGAAGGCTCCAAGGCTGTCTCGAGAGCTCACGGGTGGCCTCTGCCATCCCAGGTGACTGGCCGGCGCCTCGCCTGTGCTGTGAGCATGTCCATGCCTGCCCGGCTGCAAGGACATCGCGCCCCGACCCCGCCACTGAGACCTAAGAATGAATTTACACAAAGTCAAATGACCGTGCTAAGTGACAGAAGGAAGGTCCAAGAGGGTACAGAGACCTTCAGAGAAACAGGGCACTTGGTTTAGTTCCTGCTGCAAACATGACAGTCTAACACTATGTGTAAAAGTATACCCTGAAATATCCTAACAACAACATAATAAACTGACTCTGATTTTGTAAACCATCAGCAAAATCCCCGTCACCCACGGACCAGGCTGCTGTGCGCATCTGGGTTTATGCGCGCTGGAGAAACCCACCTGCCGCAGGGCTCCCTTCCAGGGGAGCACGTAGCCTGACATTATGAGAATTCTGGGTCACCTCCCTACTTGGGGGTCCCTGTGTTTAACTCTCCACACATCGCGGGAGCCTGGAGTCCTGCGAGCTGCTGGAGTTCAGTGGAGCAAATTCAGTCAGCAACAACACTCGATTAATTCAGAGAGGAGGGAGCGAGCATGGATATTTAGTCCCTCACTGTAAGAAAATTACTTTGGATTTACATAAAGAGAAACAATTAGGTATTTCTCTATGCCTTAAAAGTACTTTTAAAAATACTGCTTTCTTGAATTTTCCCAATTGCGTTTGTCAATAAAAACACGTGTACAGGGCAGGCAGATGTCTGGAATGATGGAAACCCTGCCTAAACCAGCCTACATCCAACACATACCCCCCCAGAGCTTCTCCAAGGAGAGCTCCAGGAGTTGCGTGTTTTCCTCCTAGAGGGACAGAAATTGATGAAACTAGCAGGTAAAGACTTTCAGAAATAAAGTGGCTTCTAGAACCGGACAATGAAGATCTCTGTAGGCATCGAAGCAACACCCAAGGTCCTATGAGGGCAGAATTTGGGGTAATTAATTAACCAAAAAAAGGGCAAAATAAGAGCACACTAATCTAAGGTGGGTCTGCTATGGTTCAAACTCAGTTTAGAGAAGTTCTGTCCTAGACCAATGGGTTTGGGAGAGAATCATTCATTATTCTATTATGTACAACTTCTTGGGTTTTTAAATTGAGTCTGGCAATGTTTCATTCGTAACATCAAGCAGGCCTTCAGGCTGAGTGAGAATGTAAACAAGCCCCTGATATCACTATAAAATACTGAACTGCATTTAAACTAGAAGAATATCTAGGCAAACATCAGCAGCCTTTAATAATGGCACGTGCAAACACAGAGAGCAAATTTTGCCCAATATAAAACTACTGATGCCTTGATAGTTCACAACTAACGCACCACAAATACTCGTGTGTATAGATTTCAAAGACATACGAAGGAAAGCAAAACAAAGCAAAATAGAGGATACCAGATATGACCCAATGGTGGGAGAGAAGGAAGAAGGTGAAGAGGAGGAGGTGATCCTTGTGATGAAAGCTAAAATCCTGGACCACCACAGTGCATTTCACTCAGTAGACACGGATAGCCCACTAAAGGAACCTGTAGCTCGGTGCTGCTCCAGGGCCACTGAAATATCCAATCATGCAAGAAATACGCATTCACTCAAAATATCAGGGAGGCCACACCAGTGACACCACTTCAAAGCACAGTGAGAACACTTTCTCTTGGTGAGAACTTGAAACATTTCAGGGTTCAGTTTCTCACTCTCTATACGAATGGGCTCGGCCTGGGTAACCTCTAGGGTTACAACAGTGTGGCCGCTAGAGATGGCTCAGGACGCCTCAGTTCATTCTACCACGCCAGCTGCTGGAGGATCAGTTCTTCCAAAGACATCTGCTGGCCTCCACTTAGATAATATAATCTATTTAGTGTACTAATATTATCCCTTTAGGTTATAATTAATAGGAGCAACTAACCTAGGAAAACTTCAGGTAGTCATGTAAGTGAAGTAAATTAAATACCAAGGTGATGTGGGGAATGGAAACTGTTGGAAATGAAGGTTTTTTAATCTGCTCAAGGCTGAGTAAGGATGTACTATAATCACTCCATTGCTCTTTCCCTCCACATTCTCTAAGCCAATTCCAACTCAAACCACACATGGGTGAAGGAGAGGGCTACCTATTGGTATGCACTGGTACTCATATGAGTTTATATATTATTTTTGTGTGTATATTCATATATAATGGACTTCCCAGGAGGCTCAGTGGTAAAGAATCCACCTGCAATGCAGAAGACATGGGTTTGATCTCTGGGTTGGGAAGATCCCATGGAGAAAGAAATGGCAACCCACTCCAGTATTCTTTCCTGGAAAACCCTATGGACAGAGGAGCCTGGCAGATTATGGTCCATGGGTTTTGCAATGACTGAGCAACTAAACAGCAACAGCAAAAAATACATATTCAAATAAAAACATGTGTATGTTTTTAATATCAGACCGTCTTTCTTACTACTAAGGCTAAAAGTCAGGTGACTTATATTCTATTTATTTTTTCAAATGCTGTGTAATAACACAATTAAAAATGACCACATATGCTCTAGATGTGAGATAAGAAAATTAGTAAATGTTTAAGTCAAATAATGCTATGTCAATGAAGCAAAACGACTGACTGGCAGGGAATGGGGGAGAGGGAAATAAAAACTGAAATGGAATCTGCAGAACAAGATGGACCAGGTCATGTTTGCTGTAGACCAGATCACCCATCACCCTTCATCTCTGGGGGATGCCTCAGTTTCCTCATCTAGAAACGTGAAAGAGGGATGTTCCAGAGTCCAACAAAGGCTGCTAAGCTCACACGGTGTTTATACGTCCCGCTCTGTGCTTACCATGAATGCTGTCAAAGAAGGGAGTCTTCTAAGAAGGGGTATTAAGATTTCCCAAAGGAAAGCTTAGCATTTGGGAAATAAAATTCAAGAATTCTTTGAAAAGTCAAGAAAAGGAGCTTCTATATTTCCTTCCACTTTGGTGGAATTCACCTTCCACTCACTCAGGACAAACATGTTAGGCATAAAGCGACACTTGCCTGATAAACCTCTGTACTCTAATCGGCCTTTACCTTGAAAGGACCAAGAGAGCAAGCAGCAGACCTGGACCCGATGAAAAAGCTTTCCATCATTTTACTCTAAGCGGGGGAGATGGCCTGTTTTCAGGAGAGCTTTGCTGCCCTGGGATAATCCTGCTTCGTAAGAGCCACCATCTGAGATCTGAGGAAGGCCCTGGAAAGGCCTTTAATGAGGACCACGGTAAGAAAACAAACAGAACACACAGTCAGAACATCACCATTCGGTCTGAACATAGGCCAGGTCTGAAAAGCGCGTAGCAAATTAAAATCACAGGGTGGGCACGCATCATACGGCAACTCAACATCAGACAGACGGTCCTTCCAGGGGCTATCGTTTCAGACAGTCCTTGCAGAAATGGTTCCAGCCCGCAGGTGGACAAGCCATTTCCCCTTCACGACGCAAACAGCTCTTTGCCAGGATGATCAGTCAACACAGTGGGTTCTAATATGACAGTTCCATCATCAGATGGCATAGCAAATTTCATTACACATTTTAAACCATGTTAACATGGTTTGTTAATGTTGGTACTCACTCAAAGACCACAGCTATTTAAATAATGACTGGGCATGCTAATTTTTATACATATTATGGGGAAGTGACACTCTGGATATTCTCAATATTCTCTTTCTAAAATCTGTCTTGCATCATTCATTAAAGGGCATCACCAAAAAGATTTAAGCTAGATGATTCAGAGGACCACAGGTTCACAATTCTAGTGATTACTTTTGTAAAAATTATTCAGATTATGTTTAATAAATGTGAAAAAATATTGAACATCAGCAGAAAATTACTGCATTGATTGAAATAAAAAATACTGGATATTACAATATACTCCCATATTAACTAACTCCCATATTAGATATCCTCAAGCAAGAATGTAATAAAACTACCTTAAAAGCAGACAAGACAGGGAAATATTTTGTCTGCCCGAAATAAAACTTTCCTTTTCTCCTTTGCTTTTCGCCTCTCTTCTTTTCACAGCTACTTGTAAGGCCTCCCCAGACAGCCATTTTGCTTTTTTGCATTTCTTTTCCATGGGGATGGTCTTGATCCCTGTCTCCCGTACAATGTCATGAACCTCATTCCATAGTTCTTCAGGCACTCTATCAGATCTAGGCCCTTAAATCTATTTCTCACTTCCACTGTATAATCATAAGGGATTTGATTTAGGTCATACCTGAATGGTCTAGTGGTTTTCCCTACTTTCTTCAATTTGAGTCTGAATTTGGCAATAAGGAGTTCATGATCTGAGCCACAGTCAGCTCCCGGCCTTGTTTTTGTTGACTGTATAGAGCTTCTCCATCTTTGGCTGCATAGAATATAATCAATCTGATTTCGGTGTTGACCATCTGGTGATGTCCACGTGTAGAGTCTTCTCTTGTGTTGTTGGAAGAGGGTGTTTGCTATGACCAGTGCATTTTCTTGGCAAAACTCTATTAGTCTTTGCCCTGCTTCATTCCGCATTCCAAGGCCAAATTTGCCTGTTACTCCAGGTGTTTCTTGACTTCCTACTTTAGCATTCCAGTCCCCTATAATGAAAAGGACATCTTTTTTGGGTG
>SJYT01030005.1:901035-1075283 GCA_006410635.1 Cephalophus harveyi | reverse complement strand
GCGCTTACTCCTTGGAAGAAAAGTTATGTCCAACCTAGATAGCATTTTCAAAAGCAGAGACATTACTTTGCCGACTAAGGTCCGTTTAGTCAAGGCTATGGTTTTTCCTGTGGTCATGTATGGATGTGAGAGTTGGACTGTGAAGAAGGCTGAGCGCCGAAGAATTGATGCTTTTGAAGTGTGGTGTTGGAGAAGACTCAACCAGTCCATTCTGAAGGAGACCAACCCTGGGATTTCTTTGAAAGGAATGATGCTAAAGCTGAAACTCCAGTACTTTGGCCACCTCATGCGAAGAGTTGACTCATTGGAGAAGACTCTGATGCTGGGAGGGACTGGGGGCAGGAGGAGAAGGGGACGACCGAGGATGAGATGGCTGGATGGCATCACGGACTCGATGGATGTGAGTCTGAGTGAACTCCGAGAGATGGTGATGAACAGGGAGGCCTGGCTGTGATTCATGGGGTCGCAAAGAGTCGGACACGACTGAGCGACTGAACTGAACTGAACTGAACTGAAATAAAACTTAATGATCAGATAGTTTTTGCTCACACATGCACCCATATACAGGCACTTCAACAAAATGCCATCCATAGATGTGTATGTCCCATACGGAGTCTTGCCCATTTATCTTCCACGTTCAGTGACCAAACCAGAAGCTGTATAGTGTCATCAGCATCATCTAACCACCATCATCATTTCAGTTTTAACGTGAGATCATGAGATCCCGTATCTGTAGCCCGCAGGGGACTTTCTTTTTGCCTTCACATCCTGCGTGGCTCACCACAAATCCAGGTTTGTTACTCGAGCCTTCGCTATAACACTGATCCTATCCTGATTTAAAATGTGAAACTGTGTGCAAGATGATTTTTTTCATATCAATTTTTATTTTTTGGAAACATCACACTGAAATCTTTTGATTGCTGAGTTTTAATTTTGTCCCTAATCCTAGTCTTAGCCATACCATCGCTTCAGTCTTCTCTCCTTTTTGTGTTGACATGCTCACCTCCTCCAACATGACCTTCAAGGCTTAGTAAATGTCAGCTTCATTCTAGAATTTCACCTGACGACTCCCGTGTGTACCCCCCAAGGCAGAAAAGGACTGTGTCCAGTGGCACTCATCTCCCTTCACTTTCACGTGCTTTAAATACCCAGCCCTTTTAAGGAAAGCACCCAGAGGCCAAGGAAAATGACGTGCTCACTTTCAAATTTTCCACCTCATAATTCAGCACACACAGAACCCCATGAACGTTTTATCAGATGGGACGCGATTAAACGGTTTTAGAGCAGTAGTTTTCACAGGGTGGATTTTGGATAAGAGTGAGAGGTGAAATCAATAGTGGCTGGTAAAAATGGGTCACAATGAGCACTTTAAAAAAATGAAATGCAACCAAGAAAAGAAGACACTGCCCATCACTGGAGACTGTTTTGTGAAACTTCTGACTCAGCCACATGCGTATTATACACACAGACAAACATACATGGATATGCCTAACTAAGTATGTATGCATCAGTTTATGTATTGCATTAAAAAAAATTTAGTTTTTAAAAATTTTGCATAAGGCACTGTTCTAGAACAACAGGACACGATGATCTGTCAATGACTACACGCCCCACCACGGTACAGAGAGGGAGAGTCCCCAAGTCATCCAAGTCTTTGGCAGTTTGGAAAAGAATCCAATTATCACCATGTTCAGAGAGCGGTCCTGGATAACTATGAAACCCTCAATACTAGACTGGGTGGACTTGCTGAAGAATTTCTTAGGTACTAGCTAAGACATGACTATTGGTCTTTCATCAAATGAGTAACATATTTTTCTCATTTAAATGAACATTACAAATATATATGAAACAAAACAGGTCCTGGTGAAAAGGATCTCAGTAAAAAAAAAAAGAAAAAAATTTAGAGCAACTGCTAAACTATCTTTGTACTGTTTAAAAACTCAATGGAGGTATTTCATTGACTTAATGGAATTCACCCGGTATTGGACCCCCATGGGGGAAAAAAATTGATCAGTGTTGATATGGTTCTGATTAAAATGTTTTATTCATCAACACTCTTTTTTAGAGCCTCAGGATCAAAACAGTAGGCTGAAATTGCAGGCTGTATCTTCCTCTCCTCTCTAACAGATTTTTTAAGTATACACGCCTGTCTGCATGATGTCACAAACCAACCAACCCACTCCTTGTATCCTTACTGTCTACTACCATCCACATACATTGCCATAATGAACTCCTGTCTTTACAAACCATCTTCAGTTACCTGAATGCATAATTTTTTTCATGAAGGTGTATGTTAAGATATAAATAGCTTACTGGAAAACAACAGTAGGCAGAGGGGAAAGAGAACAGTCAAGAAACAAAAAGACCAAAAAAGGGATAAACACTTATTTATTAAGCCCTTGGAGAATTGTGATTAGATATACACATATGCACATAAACATATTCGTGTCTGATTAAAAGTTTACCATCCGAGTAGCTGGCATGATGCTGGATAACAATAAATAATTAGTACTGTGTAAATCATATGGAGAAATACGGTGAGGAAAAGAAAAAAAAAACGTGAAAGCTTTCCAAAGTTCTGAACCTAGGATGCTTTTTTTTTTTAACCTAGGATGCTTTTACTAAACTTTTTTTCAAGGGGTATTGCAAAATCTCTTGAGTATTGACAATACAGACACACTTCCAAAAGTACAGACCAAGACAGAGTTGCTTTTGGTCTGGTGTAATTAAGTGATTCAATGGAATATGCCTCTGCTTCAAAATAAATCACTTCATTAATTCCTATATGACCTGCTCCCCAAGAAAGGATTTAAGGTGACTTAAGGAAAGAACAAGCACAGAAGGTGGACAAAATGTATCAGAATCACTAAAGACCAAAGGAGGTTGACATGCTACCAACAGCATTCATATGATTTGACAAAGCACAAAACTGGACTAAGCACTCTGACAGCACATTACGATATAATTGCATTATCAAGAGGAGGGTACTAAGGTGGTTCATGGGTCTTGCTTGGAGTTCAGCCTTAAAGAGTACTTCTCATGAACAGGGGATTGGTATGTTTTAGGGCCACATGATAGACAAGATCTTTCACAATACTTCCTATGTGTTCTTAGAAATCAGTCAATTTCAGGAAAATTCACATTAACTGGAAGGATATAAAGAAAACCAGCACATGCCCAAGGGTTGAGCTGGCCTTAATCCTCTGACAATCTGAAGATCTGGGAACTGGTTCCTCTTTTATAAACAGAAAAAGAACCCAAGGCCCAGAGGGTAGTGTGACTTGCCCACGATGATGGGGGTATCCAGGAGGAAGGGCTGGGATGCAGAGCCTGATTTCTGCAACTTGGACCCCCATGCATGACCTTTCTGCTACATGGCGATGAATTCTTCTTTCACAAAACAGGCAGACATGCCCTTCTCCTCTACCCACCCCCTGCTGGGAGGGGACCATGGGAACGGAATGGGTAGGTGAGATCTGGCCAATGGGAGCTGTGGCCGTGGCTGCTCTCGGCTGCCCTGGTCCTCAAAGCCTATAGAACACACACTCCTTTCCAGAAAACTCACAGTGAAATCTCCCACCCTGCACCCAATATGGGCCAAACCTGCACGTCACAGCCCAACACGGAGGCATGTCAATGGTCAGGTAGATTCAGCAAAGATTAGCTACATTCTTAATTTGTTTTTGATTTTGGCTATGGGCTCAAATATGAAGCCAGCAGAGATGAAGTGACACTGGAAAATGTGATGCATGAATTTGTGTTTAAGGGGAAAGCAAATCACCGAGAAGAGACTACTCCAGGTTCAGGATGCAGGAAGCTGGTATGTTCCCTCATTTTTCACCCACAAGAAGGATGCCAACTCATGTCTAACGGTTATAACAGAGGGAATAAAAAAAGAAGAAATCTGTATTTCTTTCATGACTGGGTATCCTCCAGATTCTACTTCTTTTGAAATAAATTGCATTTTTCTTTTCCTTTGAAACATCTTCATAACACCTTCTTTATAGGGAACGTGCCCAGGGTGACTGCTTAAGTTTCGGCCATTCTAACCGCATTACCCGACCTTTGATGATTACAGTCAACAAAGAGACAGATGGCACATAGCACATACCCACGCCGGCGGGAGGAGTTATGTTCCGAGAAGGAAAAACAGACTGATGGCATTCACCTGCCTAGGAATATTAAAATATTCCCCCCAAATTCTAAAGTTCCCAGATTTTACAGCTTTTTTCTTTCTTTCTCTTTTAAAGAGTGAGAATACTAAGAAAACAGTACAAAGCTCTCAGTAGTTGATATACAGTATTTTTTTTGGATCGGGCAAATAGACTTTTTATAACTTTTCTGTGAAACGAGAGCCTCTGTGGCTCAGGTTACTTGGACACCCGCTCTGTTTATTCTTCCCTTTTCTGAGCAGTCAGGGGAGATTTCGCTCAGTACTTCAAATAAATAAGATATCCAGCTGAACAAACACCACATACTCCTGACGATTACTTTGGCTTTGGAAAGAATATTTCACTTTCTTTTTTTCAAAAATGTAAATGATTAAAGAGACCCCCATCCTACGAAACTCAAAGATAACATGTTTCAAGTGATGCAGATTCTATACAAGGTGGTAGATGGTGAAGCCCAGCTGGGGAAAAGGGCATGATCTTTCACAAGGGAAATTAGAATATTACTAAATAAGATACTTCACATAGTCTACCTCTTAACAGGAGTGGTTATGGAACATGAGAACCAAATTTCAGGGTGCACAATCTCATTTCTCCCAAACAGCAACATGGAAGTTGTTTTTCTTTCTTTCTTAGATTCCTACAGACCCCAAAACTACAACAACAACAAATCTGAAGACTTATGCATGGTCTAGAATAAGAATAATATTCTATATGGGCTTTGAATGATCAGTGAGCCTCATTGACCATTATGGCTTAAAAACAAAAGTCTAGGATCTCTGGACAATTTTTGAAACTTAAATCAAAACTCAGAAATAGGTGTATTTTTTTAGAAAGAAAATTCAGGCCACTGATGAACATGGCCCCCTCTGTTCAACCAGCATGAAAACAAATACTTGACTTTAAGAAACACAATCCATACTTTTCTTTATTCTTTTCATAAGCTTTCTTACTACAAGACTAAATCTTATCTCTCTCATTATGAGACAAAAGTGCAAAATAATAAATACTCATACACACACACACATTTTTTTTTTTTTTGGATAGGTACATCTGGTACCCCTAGCCCAGGGAGAGGAAAGACAAGAATGCAGAAAAAATGAAACAAGAGCAAGGCAAAGACACATGCATCAATAATGAACACTATGGCTTAGGGCCAAGAACGAGTAAGACCTAAATCTGCCACCAGACTGCTTACCAAAAGGCGCGTGCGCACGCACACACACACACACACACATGCACGCACAAGCTCACACAGAAAGACTAAATAAACCCTAATTTGTGGAGTACGAGATGGCTCTGAGGCTTCCTGCTTCCCGTATTCACACCACTGTGAGATCCTCTCCTCTTGAGTGTGGCTCAGACCCACTGACCTGCTTCCACCATTCAGAATGGGCCAAAGTTATGAGCTGCCCCTTCTGGGGTTTGGTCCCACAGGGCTGTGCCTCCAAGAGGCCTCCAGCTTAGAGGTGGGGGGAAGCAAAGTCTTCCATTTTCCAGGCCATTAGGATCTGAACCCCGGCAACAAACACGCGAGCATGAAGTGCACCATTCCCTGGCTGAGCCTTGGAACAGCAACTTGAAAGCTGACCATAAGCAGAGGGGCTGGGTTCCAGACCCAGAGACACTGGGAGAGGCGTCGAGGGAGTGGCACCCTTCTAAAAGAACACGGGACAAAATGGGTGCTTACGGGAAACAACTCCCACTCTGGCGAGTCTGCATTCCACGGACAGCGTCCCCATGGGCTCCTGACTCGGTTACTGTGACGCAGGCGGAGTCATTGCAAGAACCTGGGCTCTGACAGATGCCCACAAGAGCTCTGGGGCTGGAAGAGCACCTCTGGAATCCTTGCAGACCAGTCACGCCCCAGGGTGAGCCCGCATTTTCAGCAGCGTGAGCAATGCCCACAGCAGCACCGAAAGGGCCAACCCTGCAGCCAAGCACACTCACCTGAAAGCACTTCTTTCTGTCCCACAGTCCTGTCCTGCCTAGTCTTTTGGCATTTAAACGTCATCCTTTCATAAAATTAGGGCGATAGTCTATGGTGGTAGATTTGTCTTTCATCCAGAGTTTTCAGCATCAAGCATATGAACCAGCAAGGGTCTTTTTGAAAAAAATTTCCATTCAAATTACACGGTAAAATCCACAAGTCCTGGGACATCATATCTAAGTTTAGTGACTCATTTTACAGAGAAGGAAACTGAGGCCTACCGAGGGTGAATGACTTGTTCTGAGAACACAAATGTCTGAGGACAGCAAGCTCTACAATGACATTCAGTGGGACAAGACAGAAAACTAAGCCCACAAGGGGGGCGCCAGCCATTCGGCAGGTCCTTGGGGCACATGAGAACACGTGTCCCACTGTCGCTCAAGGTACACATTTATCTCGGCGTAGTTAGAAGGGCAGAGTTTATGGATTTCAGCTTCTGAACGGTTCGGAACCCCAGGTTCAAAGTTCTCCCTATTGCTGCTGGGAAAACAGCACCTTCCGCCTCACAAGGAAAAACCAACATGTCCGGTGGTTTATACGAAAATCAATGCTCACAGAATAAACATTTCAGAAACAGCAGCGCAGGGCAACACAAACTCCTGGCGTCTGTTTAATCGTGCTGGCCTCCAATAGTGAAACTGCGCAGCAGCCAAAACTCACTGGAAAGAAGTATGAAATTGGAGAAAAGGAAACTGGAGGGGAGGATCAAAGAAGGCACCACTAACTTAAAAGTAATAAAAGCGCTCGGAAGGGAGTTAAAAAGAGGCAGTGCGGTACCCAAGTGCCGGCGGGGACGCACGAGCAAAGGAAACGAGGAAGATAAAACGGGGGGAATTTCAAATCCTGGTTAAATGTTCATTAAATAATTTGTCACACGTATTAAGGCCAGATAGGCATTTTTTTTTCCTCTCTCGCATGCTCATTCGGGAACAAAGGCCTGACCAGACTTAAAACACTGCATCGCAAGGCAGACAAAATACAGTGATGAAGTGCCGCAGCCTCATAAAGCCAGGCGTGCCTTTCTCCTCTTTGTTCCAACAGGAAAGGGCAACTCTGTCCTCAAAGCGAGGGGCACCGTTAGCTTCAGTGGGCTGCCAGGAGGGCTGACATTATGCAACTCAGGGCTGTACTGTACATGGTACTTGTATGCCTAACGTTCAAAGGGAAAATTAGAACTTCTGTGATGGACACGGGGCCATCGTTAGGAGCATGGGCATCTTCAAGCAATGGGAAGTAAAGCAACCTTTCCCTTGTCTGAAAAAATAATGGTGATGACGACGATAACATTTACTGCATATCTAATGCATCATGCTCTGAATGCTATATCCTCACCATCTTTTACCCTCGACACAGGTCAATAACAGCAACACCAGTGAGTATTTACTGAACAGCTGGCACGTCCCTGCCCTTGCTCAATTCTCAACACAACGCGGGAGGCAGGCGGGCCACCCTGGTTTCATGCAGAGATGTTAACCAGGGATGAAATGTGCCCAAGAGTTAGCAAGTGGGTAGCGTTGGGGTGGGAGTCCGGAGCTGCCTGCCTCCAAAGCCCCTCCTCTCTCTCCCACGCCTTGCTGTTCTCCTTATGCACTTCCCCTCCACGCCCACACCTCTGGGTGGCCCCCTCATGTGTCGCCAGGAGTTCAGAGGTAAGTGGCTGGGTTCTAGTCCTGTGGACCAGCTGTGTGACTCCGGGTGGAGAGAGGGATGTCCCAAGTCTCAGCTCTTTATCTACACATTCTGAACGGCAATTCCCTGCCCGCCTCAGAGAGACTCACAATAAGGAAGGAATTCATGACTGTCATTCATTAAGCACCTAATCATTTTCTATTTACAAATATTTACTGAGCATGCGCCTTACAGACCAAGGACACCGTAGTACGGAGGCAACAACGGTACTTTTAAGACAGACGTTAAACTTGAGAGTATGGGGATTATTTCTCTAAATTGCATCTGTGTTCAACATTACGAAGGTGAGATCCCCGGCTCCTTCATTCACTCAGCTGGTATGTGTCGATGGGCATGTCATCACACACCAGACACTAACACATCATGAGCGGTGGCTCTCATAAAAGCACATCACGGGGGATCCTGACCAAACGTGGATCTAAGGTTTCCATGAGCTGTGATGCTTGGGCTGAGTTTTGAAGGATGACGACAAAGTAAGTAGGCATGGGGGGGGAGGCGCATTCTAGACTAGAGAGCAGCGTGCTTCAGCACCCTGGAGAATGAAGGAGGACAGGCTGGAAGCACCTTGAGGTAAAGCTGGGTAAATGTGAGGGGACCAGATGAGGTCAGGTTTCTACCATTTAATTCTCACTTACTTCCACAATGACTCTATAGATAGCGCTCCCATTAGACAGATGAGGAAACTTTATGTACACAGAGAGTCTGCTCAGAAGCCACCACCCTACCCTTTTTCCTTGCCATCAGATCTTGCCTTTCACCCTAGAAACACAAAATGCCAAAATGCACTCCCTCTCACAGCCTCCCTTGCACCCAGGGTCTGACAGGTAGCTCAATCCTGGCCAACAGGAGCTGCGAAGTCTGGGAGGGAAGACAGTTCTGAGACAGAACGTTATCCTCCTTGATAAAGGAAGAAAGCATGCAAAGAGGGATCTCATTCCTCCCACCCTGACTTCACAGGTGAAGTTGCAAAGGTTGGTTCTGCTGCAGCCATCATATACTCAGGAGGGAAAAATCAGGACAATCACAGAGAAACTGCCTAAATATTAGCCAAAGAACACCCTGGCTGCCTAGGGACTTCAAAAAAAAAACCACCAAAAACCTCTGTTATTCCAACAACTTTTAATTGGATGTTGACTCACAGCCCAAAACATCTAAAAAATGTTTGGCAAAAAATGAGCCTGAGAGAGGGTGAATCATTTCAAAATTATACAACTAAAAAAAGGGAGGGGGGGAATGTGAATTCTGAACATACGCCTACTGATTCTAAATCCCATGCTCTTTTTCATTTGATCATATCCTTTAGACTTTGAATTGGGCAAACACTGTAAACCTTAAAGCTCCAAACAGAACTGAGAGATGATTAATAAAACCAATGCTAATGATAACCCTGAAAAATAAGAAGAATGTCTGAGGCTCTGGGGACATGGCTTCAGCGAGGGGAAGAACTCACCATGGGAAGAGAAAGGGTGGTTACAGAGAAGCCAAAGTGTGGCCCAACCGCAGAGGGGTCCTAGGAGTCTGGTTTTCTAACATATCTAGCCTGGCAAGAACAAGACAGCCAGAGAATTCAACCCTTACTCGGGAGTCTCAAAATATTTAGATTAGTGAAGAATATGCTGAAATTTCCACTTCGAAAACCATGTTTCCTCCTCTCAGCACAGAAAAAGACCCCTTGCTCTTCTACTCCAATGTACCCGCAGAGATTCAGACAGGGACTTTTGTCCTTGATCAGATCCAGAGCGTGGTCAACAAGAGGTATTTAAAGGGGAGGAGTGGGGGAGGGGTAGTATTTTTCTAAAATGCTAATTTAAAGAACAAATCAACATCTATTATCTCCTTCATTATGTTTTAAATTGTATGGCTATAAATCACTCTGCCGCGGGTTATTCAAGGGCAGAATTACCAGGCTTGGCTTTCCCGAAGGTTAGAAGAACGACACCGTGTGCTTTTTCCTAGTTTTAATTTATAACTTTGCAACAGGACCAGCATCACAAGCCCATCCATTAGCGGGGCGGCTGCACATCTGTTAAAACTCAGCACAAGGGCTGAGTGCGGCCCCAGGAAACGCGCAATCCGATCGTTTCAGAAGTTCGACAAACTCAAGTTGCTTTTTTTTTTTTTTTTAATGTAAAACGATTTGAAAACGCGGTCTCCCTAAAACATCTGCTAAGCTCTTGCTACCCTAACACATGATACTCTTTCTACCATTGCCTGCCAATGCAAATATGTGGTTGCACAAAACACTCTTAGGGGCACGTGACAGGGGCTCAGCTTCAAATTTACATACTGATGGTAAAAGGCTGGCGTGGGCCTAGGAATCTGAGCTGAGACGTGGTTTACCAGGACTGCAAGTTTCTGTGGGGGAGAAAAGGGGGAGAGGGTGCGCTTCATGAAGGTGCTTTCAGATGTTTTAAAAAGGAAACAACCGCAGGGCTGGGTCCATGTGGCGGGGCTGGCGGTGTATTTGACAAAGAAAATGAACTTGGACAAGTAGCTGGCCAACAGTCTGCCAGCTGATAGTCCAACTTCTTGAACAAGCTGGAAAGTTCCCTGTGCTTTTTCAGTGTTTCTAACGTAAAAGTGCTGTAAGCAATGAGTGAAGGCATTCACACTGATACATTTAGGCTTCACGGTGTCTGGCCTTACCGGTCAAGCTGCTTCCTACTTGGGTGTGCGGCAACAACTGAAAAATAGCCAAAACTACTTTTCAGAACCTCTTATATCACTAGATAAAACAACACACCTGGTTTTGTGAATTAAGCCCCAGAAAGTAATATGTACGTATAAATGCATTATATACACATACATATATATAAATGCATCCATATGCAACATGCAATTTTAGAGTCCATATGAAAAATGTAATTTTAGAGGTATTTAAATAAAAAGCAAGGTAGGCAGGAAAATAAGCACGTAACACAGATGGATGGATGTGACTTTGTAAACTAGAAAGCTTCTGTCAACTCTAGTTTCCTTCAAGATGTTGATCAAGCAGCTAAAGAATCCTGTTATCTTTTTTAAAACAATATCCTAGAAAATCCTAGTCTCATTTTTATCTATTATTTTAATTGTAACATAAGTTGGAGGGAGGAGAGAAAAATGCTTGTCTCCCCAGAAACCCCCATATACCGGTCGTGACCTCTGGACCCCCCAGAGGAAGAAGTGTCAGAGACAGGCTCCACCAGTAGGGGTCGCTGTGTCAAGAATTAACCCCTAAGAGTTTCTCATTAGTGATTATTATACTGCAGGCGGCCAAAATGGAAATATTAATTAATTTCAAAGTGATAATGCATTTACAGCAACAATTAGAAATGTATAACTGTAAAAGGGCAACATTTAAAAGACAGATTACATTTAATAAAGTTGCACAAGAACATCCAATTGTAAAATTACTAATCTGCAACAATATTCCTTAAAGAGGCACTTAAAATAGCCTGACTCCATGAAGGGTGACCTAATTACTGTAACTAAAATCACTGTAGTCACAGCAAGTCACAGCAAATAAAAAAGGGACGCTGATATTAGAATACTGCTGTTTAATACTTAAGGGAGCCGGCGACGGCAGAGAAGGAAGGCAGGCCTTCCCAGCACAAGGCCATGCTGTGCTTGCTTCCTTGGCCTTGTACAGTGGAACGTACGCTCCAGCAACTCTGAGGTTCAAAGGAAAAGGCGCGACGGCAGAGCGCACAGAACACGAGCCCCTGGGTGACTGGGACCCTGCACCTGTGCTCAGGCGCTCCATGAGCGTTTCGGATCCACCTTTTACATGGGGTGGGAATGTGGATGCAACGACATGGTTTAGGTGCAAAAGCAAGTCTGCATTAAAACGGCAGAAGTGTGCCCTTCACCCACAAAACAATGTCTCAGCGTGACAGAAGCACTGCTGAGCCCCGTACAGAAGGGTAAGACCCCAGGCTGACTCTTCCCGTGAGTCCAGTCTGTCCTACCAGCAAAAGGGTACATCCCTGGCCTCCCTGGGGCAGAGACCTCCCCCACATACAGAGTCCTACACGTTCATGGAAACTAAGTGACTGGCTGCGAGCTTCACAAGACCAGGGGGCCCATTCCACCTCTTTATGAATCTCAGTCATGTGGGACTCTGATGTCTAGGAAACACCACCAAATACCTAGATCCATAAAGATACCACAGGTGCTACCGCAGTAATATCTATTACTGTCAGTCCTCACACCAACCTGTGTCGCCATTTTGGTTGAGAGGTAATAAGCTCAGGAAGGCCAAACGTCTGGCCCGAGTTCTCCCGATGCCAAGGGTGAGAGCTGGGCTGGACCATCACGATCATGAGCAAGAGAGCTGGTTGCTCTGCTCTCCCAGGCAGCCGCCTTCTCACACTCACCACCGCCAGGAAGCCCTGTCAAATCCTTTTCCTAACACAGGCTAAGGGTTTACCCCCCTTGCCCTTTCACAGAATAGTCCATCACTGCCCAAACAACTTAGAATTCAGTATGGTGTGCTTTTTTTTTTGGTTATGTCACCAATTTTCTCCAAGCCTTCTCAAGGGTTATCTGTTTATTTTCCCAAATGCCCCTTTCACCCAGAGCCACAGAGACCAGTTCTTATTTGATTTGGTGCCCCAGGCTGCTCCCAGTGGGCATTTTCCTGACTGGAGGACTAGGGACCAGGGTTGGGAGGAGGCCAAGGTCTGTGTACACTGGATGGGGAAGGGGAGGAATGAGCTGCATGTGCTGGGCATCAGGCATCACTGGGCCAGCTCCCAGTATGGTGAGTGGGGACCTTCTCCTAATACCCTGTGGCACCCACCTGTATGGTAACACTTCTGCCTAGGTCTCCAGCTCCACACTCTGCTTTTCCACCCACCCATATGGTAACAGTTCTGCCTAGGTTTCCAACTCCACACTCTGCTTTTCCACTTGGTTTGTGTCCTTACCAGAGTTACCATCACACACTCTTAGTTATTAATACCACCCAGTGCTCTGTGATCATGACATGGCTGCCTGCCTCATTCCACTTGGTAGCGCTTTCAGAAACCCTCTTGATGCATCCAAGGAGCCGACAACACAGCCCGCCTTAGCTAAACACGTGTTTACATGCTATGTTTATGTGAGTATTAGAGCCCCTAACCCAAGAAACAGAAAAGCACTCGCCCTACCTTTTACTTTCCCAGAGCCAGTCTTCCTCCCCCTCCCCCCGGCACCATCCAGGGCTTTTAAGCCCTGGGATCTCATCACAGAATCAGAGTCGTTGTCATCGTCCATCAAGGCGCCCTCAGTGAGTGGAGTCCACATCCGACAGTGTAACCGATGTTTACACCACTCTCCATGACAGTCTGAATCATCACAGACCCACAGCGGGCTCCTTCCCATCACATCCCTCTGACCAGAGGAATCCGGAAGAAGAAAGAAGCAAGACTCTGGTTTCACAGAAAGGAGTTCTTTTGCTTACACCAATGTTCAAATAAATACAAGTGAGAAAATTCAAGACCCAGAAATTACAAGTTATACTTGATGATTGGTCCACTGGTCATGAAGGTGCAGGGCCAGTGGAAAGTGAGAAAGGACACTCCTCTCTCCTCTCCCACTTCCTAAACTTGAACAATCATCCACAGGCCCGCCAGGGGCACTGGCACCAGTCCAGACCCATTTTCTTAAGACAATGAGCCAAAATCATGGTCAAAGACGCTCTTGCGGAAAACCTACTCTCATGCAATCACAGAAAATCAGGCAATAGGGGACCATCAGAAGCCTGTGACACACACTCCCCTTGAACTTGGAGAACTGCTCTCCAGAGCTCCTCTCACTTCTTTGGTTCTTTAAGTATTCAACTCCTGGATTATATCTAATTACTTTGCATAAGAAACACCTGCATGATCGAAAATTTAAAAATGCGCTTACTTTTCTCCTATGCACATCAAAAGATTTTCCTTGTTGTTGTAGATTTTCCTTGTTGTGTTTGTCAATCACAAACATGAAGTTTAAGTAGGTGGGAAATTTTAGAGGCCTGTATTTTGGAAAAGTACCATACCAAAAATACTGTGTACAATGCGCATTCTTCACTCAAATGACTTCCTACTCAATGCTTTCATGAAAGAAGTGTTCAGAGACAGCTGTGAGAGGGCCATCAAAAACAGGAAAACTTCACACTTACCTTGTGAAGTCCAAGTCGAAACACGGTAGTCTGAAGCATCCAAAAGGACTTACCTTTCGAAGTACAGAATAAAATGTGCCTCCAGCTGACAAAGGATGCTCCAGCAGAGGTTTACACCCATTAAAAGAAGAATTTAGAGCAAAAATACAGACTCTCAAAGGAAACAAAGGAGCCACATTTGCTGAGAATGCAAAAGTCACAAACCCATGCTATTTACCTACTAACACAAAACACAGTTTGGAAGGACTGCGCTTATTGAAAAAAAAAAAAGATCACATCAAATGTAAACAAACCATCTCTATCAGCCGTATTAACACAATAGCGAAAACGCACATCTTCTCTCTGGGCCTTGGAGACATCTCTAGAGAAACAGATGCGAACTCAAGTCAACTGAAATGTACTCAAGCGCCCCTTCTCACCCCTCTAAAAGGCCTGATGACATGATGCTCAAGACCAGACTCATTCTCAGGACAGGTGAGAGGCCAAGGAAGTGAGTGTGCCTGGGTTTCTCCAGTACCCTTTCCGGAAAGGTGCACTAGAGGCGTGCGTGGCAGCCGCGGCTGTTGACTCACCATGGACTTGGTGAAGGGTCTCGCCAAGGTGAAGAGCAGCGTGTACACCCACCAGCCACGGTGAAGGGCGGAGTACATCATGTTCCCGGGGTGCACCACATTCGACGTGACCCCACGGGGGGACAGGCGGCGGTGGAGCTCGTTGGAGAACAGGATGTTGCACAGTTTGGACCGGTTGTAGGCCAGCATGGCCCAGTAGTCGTTTTTCGATGGAGAAAGGCGGCTAAAGTCTAGTTTTCCCGAGGAATCATTAATATCTGTAAATCTAAAAAAAAAAAAAAAAAGGAACATGTGATATGAATCGGTCAGCCCCTGACTTCTGATATAACTTTGTGTTTTTATTAGAAATCTGAGAAAACCATGCAGAGATGACTAAAATCTCAATTGGGTGAACATAGAAACAAAGTCTCCTTAAAGAGAGACGATGGCGGTTCCACAATAGAAACCAACCAGGTCCAAAGACACACTTAATAAAGGGCCAGACTCATAAATGGAGTGGTCTTCACTGAACCCCCATCTACTACCCCTGCCTCTAACATCTATTTTTTCAAAACCTTCAACAGGAAGTTCAAGGATAATTAAATTAAATGGGAAAACATTTTAGATAAAGGGCTGCTGCTTTTGGAAGCAGAAGGATATTGCATTCCTAACCCTTGACAGGGTTTTCCTGGGTTATTTTAGCCAGTGTTTGTGTCCTGTATGTTTTCTTTGGAGCATCCAAGTAAATATAGATGAGGCTTGCTGCCTCCAAGACTCTCATCCAGATTAAAAATTAATGATTATAAAGGGGTTATAACCTTGGTGAGGAGCCATCTATAGTCTCATACATTTAAAAGATAAATGTAAACAAAGCCAAAATGAGTGCTGGCAGAGTCTAATGTTTTTAAGTATACCCATGGCATGGATACACACAAATCAAAGTAAGTAGTTGATGTTTTATAATTGGGTCTGACGGAGTCGTTAAACACCAGCTGTTTGTTTCTTTCCTTCTTCTTTTTTTAATGACAACAAAGTAGTGACTTCCCTAACAACCAAAAGAAAAAAAAAAAAAAAAAAAAAAAAGATCATAACAGAAGGAATTCGGTCTCGTATTCTTTACGGAACCCTCAGAGTTTGCTAAATTAACTCCGAGCGTTTCCTCCAAATAATAAGGGAGGGTATGAGGGCACTGGGAACAAACGCTGAGGAAAAAGAAAGCAAAAGGTGAAGTGGAAATGATAGAACCATCTGGTAGTTCCCTAATATGAGCGAGCAGTTCATGCGGAGCTAGGACCAAGAAATTCACGTCTTAATTAAGTACCCCTTCTCCAGGACTCCGTCAGTGACATCCCGTTGCTGGTATTAAATGACTTCGCCAAGACGAAGTCATCAACAGAGCTGATGGCTGGAGACGCCAGTGTGGACACGGCAGTGAGGCCCTGAAATGGATCATCGGCTGGCTGTTTCCAGGCCCCCAGACCACGGGAAGAGCCCAGACTGCCGAGCGCAACTGTCTGGGGCAGTGGGTCTTAGCGGGAAATTTAAAGAGAGACGGGAAATTTATGGGGGCCTTTTTCTGGTTGTCATAACGATTGCCGGCGGGGTGCTGGGGACAGTGGATGTCCCGCCAGGCAAGGGGAGCCTTGCTCACGGAAGACAGCCCCACTGGACACGCGTGCGGATGAAAGCCTGTGCGTAATTATCTGAGACTAGAACTGAACTGTGCTCTGCACAGATGCACCCTTCTAACAGTTACTGAACTTCCAAGAGTAGAGCGCCACAGCTACGTGAGTGAGGAAGGGGTGTGCTTTGGGATTCTGGGGGGTGAGGGGGGAGGTGGGGCTTGACCTGAGGCTGGTGGCACTGGAAGCCGCAAGGGCACACACCTGCCAATAGTCAGCAGGTGTGAAGATCCTGGTGGGGGGCCATGCACTCCAGTGACTCCATCCCTGGAGTCCTGCCAACGCGCTGACGTGTTGGAACACATGCTATTTTAGCTTCACAGTCATTTTGCCCCTACCTTACAGGTAGGTAAGTCCACTGAGTTACAACATACGTATGCAGGGAAGTTATATTATTTCTGAATTTTATTTCAACACAGTGACAGGGTGTTACAGAAGAGCCGTCACACACACAAAAGGACTGCTGAGTTAAGGATACAATGATCAAAGGTACGGGCCACATCCCAGAAGTTCTACATGCTCTGGGAAGAAAAGAACATCAAGGATTTAGACAACATCGAACAGGGACGGGGTGAATATAGCATGCTTCGCTCACTCTCTGCTCTGTTCTCATCGCCCTTCTTAGCATCTATGCTTAGCCCAATCCAGCTCAGGTGTCACTTCTTCCAGGAAGCTCTCCCTGACTAACTCTTCCTTGGCTTGCTGTCACAATGATTTCTTGGGTGGCAGGGAGGGACAGACTGAAAGGAGCCACGCAGAGCAGATGGAAATGAAGTGTCCATTTTCCAGGACCCGGCCCATCGTATTCCCACCTGCCACCCCCGCCACATGACCAGCAAAGCAAGTCAAGCCACCCTGGCACTCTGTGCCTCTGTTCTGACCACACAGACCACCCTTCACCTGCTTCCAGGCCTAGACTGTGAATTCCCGAGAGACGGACAGTGACCTCCTTGAATGCTGCCTATGGCATAGAGTGGGGATTAAATACAGTATTAAAAAACTGAACCCATAGTCATGGGTTCATAATTCTAAATTAAGAGCCAAGTTTTCCTTATCACGGAAAGCTCTGTTCGAGCTTTGTGCAGAAGGCAAGTTTTGCCAGGGTTCAGATGCTTTATGCTTTTCATGAACATTTGCAGGCAGCACTTTCTCATGTCGAGAGTGACTTCCTCGCTTTGGCTTTTTAAGGCTAATGCAGACTTGGGAACACTGGGTTAGATTCAGCTCCTAAGAGGAGGTAGGTGTGCCTTCCTAATCCCCAACCTAGAAACGAGGCCAAAACAAAACAAAACCCACCGTGATGAGAGGTTAGATCGAACCCAGGTTGAAGGAAAGTTTCAAGATGGAGAAGCACAGCTGTTAACACTAGGCGTTCCCTCTGCTTGCCATCAGCAGAGCCCAAGTTCCTGCCCTGCTGATCCCCTGAGCAGTGCACGCATTTCTAAGGCCTGATTAGCTTGTATTGACAGTCCTCCAGGGAGCAGGGGAGGGTGGGCAAGCTTTCTGATTCCTCTGAGCTGGGCCCTGCTTCCTGAAAAATGACCACGTTCACCTCTCAGCTCAAGAGGCAGCAAAACAAGTCTGCAAAGGCTGCTTACTCTGTTTTCAAGCTGAAAAATTGACAAAGCCAAACAATAAAGTCTTAATAGAGTTCTCCTCCTCCCGGGACACTGACATGTTAACACTTGCTCTCTGGACATTAACATCTGCTGTTGGAGAAGACATCTATCTTGTATTTCTCTAAATACTTCTCCTTTATTTTATTTTTTTAAACAGAGGATTTTTAAATAACCCAAGTAACATAATTAGGCTGGATTCTATGGAGACAAAAGCTAGTATGTTCAAAGAATAGGAAGGAATTTGCATCCAAGGCTGTGTGTGTGCGTATGTGTGTTCTGTGTGTGGCAACTTGGCACTCCACACAGCTGCAGCCGTCTACCGCCCTTCAGCCAGCACTCCACTCTTTTCATTCTATTTTAATTGGTATCTGGAAAATTTTTCACAGCAAGGAAGTTCTCATTTTCATAGGGTGGATTTGAGGTATGCAGAAACTCGACTCACTTGCTCCGATTCCAGATTAAGTAACTGAAATACAGGGATGACTCAGGGAGGCTAATAAATATTTTGCCTTGGGGCAGTCTGGTATAACATTTTCTGCAAACATCGGACTTTATTTTTCCCCTAACAGGGGGTCTTGACTCCATCGAAGAGATTCCCCCAAGGTTTATGGAGGTAATTAGACACCAGCCCTTCCGTTTTACGACACGGTTTTAGGGCTCTGGGTCCTTGAGCAGTGAGTGGGTACTCTCCCAGGTCTGTGCGCCCAGTGTTCGCACTGGCTCTGGAGTGTGGCACATGGGCAATAAACAGACAAGCTTGGGGGTATTAACACTTTGTATAAACACCCTTTGATATGGGCACAAGGTCGTTGGAAAGCAGAAAACCAGAGCCCAGCACCGGACAGGAGTGGGCCTGCTAACACGCACTTCAGGAAGACCCGGTCTAGAAACTAACATGGAGTGAACTCAAGAGGCCAAAGCCCCGCCTCCCAATCCATCTAGTAGATGAAATTAAGATTCGGATCTCCACGGTAAGCATGAATTACACTGCAGTGAAGGGGAGAACAAAGACACCACATGAAATAACCATGTCAGACCCAGACTTAGAAGGGAAGCAGGCAGCTGACAATTCCATAGACTTGCCCATTAAATACCAGCTCATTTAAACCCATCCCGGGGTGCCCTCCACATCTGGCAAAAGACGGGGGCTAGCAGGTTTATCCCTGCGCTCTCACCCCATCGCCTGCCCCCACAGGGGCCTCCCCCTCATGCCTGAGCAGGGCCACCCCACTTCCAGGAACCTGGTCTGATTTGCAAAGATAAGGATGTCCAGATTTCGTTACCACCTCATTATGAGACGTTCCGTGTCTTTTAACACGGGGGAGGATTATTACCGGCATTTTCCTTTCATTTCGGCCGTCATAAATTTCAAACGGTAAAAGTAAATCTATCTGCAGTGTGTCACTTCGACCATAAGCCCCTGTGTTTGGGAGTGATAAACGGTTCAGGCTAACCCTTGGCTGGTCTCTCTCTTCCAAGTCCCAGGGGTTACATTTTATGGAAGCATGATTAAAAAAAATAAGCTTCATTCTGGGTCACTAAAACATCTCAGGACTTAAGTCGGAGAAGAGGAAGGGGGTAAAAAACAGGCCCTGGCACATTCTTTTTCTCCAGCTGCTCTGCTAGGAGTGAAAGCCCCCATGCGCACTGGGAAAATCTCCATAACGTGTATTAAACTGTAGCCTCAGCCGGCAGTTCCCTCATCCTCTCCCGGCACTTCTCCCAGTTGTTTATCCAACTCTAGAAACAAATACGCTGAAAATACGAGGAAATTTTCAAATGCCTTCCTAGTCGACTGAATATTCTCCTAATGGTAATAGAAAAGAATCGCCATCTGATGTTTTAATTGAAATTTTAACCAAAAGAGGCATGGCCAGATTTCTAATACGTTCTAACTGCAGTCCTTTCCTTTCTACAATTACACGGCTAATGTCTGCATTGAGTTCCCTAATTTCTCATTATAAAACAATTGGATTTCATCTCGCAGTCTTTAATTGCATTGTTTCTGCTGCTAGAATAACTGCACATTCTTCTTGGTGAGGTGGTGAGGCTGGTGAATGACAAATCAATAAAGGTCAGGCATTCAGATTTGATCAATTATTATTCCATCTCAAAGCAAAATCAATGAGGGGCTTGAAGTATAGTCGTAAAAACCATCTACCGTGCTGTCTACACTACCCCTAAACAATCGTCCACCATCACAAAAAATAAAACCTTGATAAGTTCAGGAGCCAGGTTGAGTACACATTTTTTGGAGGAGCACTAATGAAAATTATCTTCAAAAACAGAGGGCTTCCCTGGTGGCTCAGTGGCATAGAATCCACCTGCCAATGCAGGACACAGGGGTTGGATCTCTGATCCAGGAAGATCCCCTATGCCTTGGGGCAACTAAGCCCGAGCATCGCAACTCTCGAGTATGTGCTCTAGAGCCTGGGAGTCGCAATGACTGAAGCCCACAGGAGGCCTACTGCACCCTGTGTGCTTTGGAGTCCACGAACAAGAGAAGCCACCTCAGCGAGAAGCCCAGGCACAGCAACTGAAAAGGAGCTCCCCACCAGAGAAAAGCCCGCGGAGCAACAAACACCCAGCACAGCCCCCAATACATAAAATTACATATTTTAAAAAAAAAAAAAAAAAAAAAAAAAAAAACCCCAAGAGCCTGGGTGGAGACCATTAGCTGGTGAAAGGAAGGGTGCTGTGAAGAGAACGTCCAATTCTGACCCACCGATGGGACTCCGAGGAGACCACGACGACCCGGGCAGGGGCTGAGCGGCACAGGACGTCCTGCAGGAGCTGGACAAGGTAGAAGTGGCCCAGGTGGTTCACCTGGAAGGTGGTCTCCAGGCCATCTTTTGTGAGGGTCCAGGGGAGCCCAAAAACAGCTGCGTTGCACACAAGCACGTGAAGTGACCTGAAAAAGAAAACCTCCCAGTGTTATGCAGATAGAAACACTCTGAAACCAAGGAGATCCAGGCTCCTTGCCCCCGGGAATAACCATTCTTCACCATCTTGCAGATTACAGACAGCTGGAAATGGGACACCCTGGCATGTCACATCTGAGACAGTTCTGCTGGGGAAGGGCTTCAACTCTCAGTGGGCGATTGTGTGCTGAGCTGCTGGGGACCACGGGGTTCTAGTATGCAAGACTTTCATTGCCAAAACTGAGACCACACTGGGCAAACTGGGATGAGCTGGTCATCCTGCTTGGAATACAGGTTCTACCATCTATTTGAATCTGTTCTTCCTTTACCTACTAAATGATCAGACTTATTTATATTTAAATTATCTTGTACAAAGCTGGTAAGACTATATATTCCCATGCCATGGATATTAAGTTGAAAATACTTAAATCATTATATCATGAAAACTAGAAATATCTACATTACTTCACCCAGTAATCCTACTTCCAAGCAATGGGATACACTGCAATGGTGGGATTAGGGGTGTTCAAAGGATAGCAACTCATACCTCTAAAGGAAAATACTTTATCATTGATAATGTTTAGAATTTCCATTGAATGATGACAATATAAAGCAAAGTAACACTTAGTAATTTTATTACTGTTATTTTTTCTTTTGTAATGTATTTATTTTTAATTGGAGAATAATGACAACATTGTACTGGCTCCTGCCATACATCAACGTGAATCAGCCACAGGTTATGCACATGGCCCCTCCCTCCCACCTCATGCCACAGAGCACGAGGCTGAGCTCCAGGCATTTCACAGCAACTTCCCATTAACCACCGGGTTCACATGTGGGAGGAACATGTTTCAACGCTACTCAATCTGTGCCACCGTCTCCTTCCCTGCTGTGTCCATAGTCTGTGCTCTATGCCCTGCAGATCGATTCATCAGTACAATCTTTCTAGATTCCATTGTTAATAAACAATATTTGCTTTGCTGTTTCTGACCTACTTCACTCTGTCCCCCATTCTGCCCACACACGGGCAGACATTCCTACAGCCACCCCCTACCCACTCCATATGCCACTGCTTCTATACTGGATTAAATGGTGGACCCAAAAGATAGGTTCACTAGGAACCTGCGAATGGGACCTTATTGGAGAAAAGGGTCTTTACAAATGTTAATTAAGTTCAGGATTTTGAGATGAGATCACTCAGGAAGAGGGGAAAACTAAATGCTATTGACATGTGTTCTTATGAAAGAAGAGAAGGGCAGAAGGCACACAGAGAAGACTCTGTGAAGGCAGAGACCAGAGAGATGCATCTCCAAAGCAAGGGGGGTGGACGAGTGCCCACCGGCACCAGAAGCTAGTGAGGGGCGTGGACGGGACCCTCCCCCAGAGGGTCCAGGAGGGACCAACCCCGCAGACACCTCGGTTTTAGACTCTAGGCCTCCAGAACTGGGGTAAATTAAATTCCTGCTTTTCCGTAAGCCACCAAGTGTACAGTAATTTGTAACAGCAGCCCTAGGAGAAGGCAATGGAAAGCCACTCCAGTACTTTTCCCTGGAAAATCCCATCGATCGAGGAACCTGGTGGGCTGCAGTCTATGGGGTCGCTAGGAACTGGGACACGATTGAGCAATTTCACTTTCACTCTTCACTTTCATGCATTGGAGAAGGACATGGCAACCCACTCCAGTGTTCTTGCCTGGAGAATCCCAGGGATGGCGGAGCCTGGTGGGCTGCCGTCTATGGGGTCGCACAGAGTCGGACACAACTGAAGCGACTTAGCGGCAGCAGCAGCAGCAAACTAGTACAGTTTCCAAGATTCATCCTCAAGGGTGAGTAATAATTATATATATATATGAGGTAGAATTCTTAAATTGTGTATGAACTAGAAACAACTTAAAATTGAACAGCAGAGATTAGATAAATCGGCAATGATTAAGTCAGAGATTCCCAATCTTCTCAAGTCAACTGAAAAAGAAGGAAATTAATGTTATATGTCTGATGCATATCCTTCCCTCCCCCACCAAAAAAAAAGATTTTATACATTCAGACAGAAAAACAGGAAGTACAGAAAAATGTTAGTTCTTCATGTGTAGGATATCATTAGACTGCTTACCTCTTATTTTTATGGCTTTTGTTATTGTCCAAATTTTCTTAATATGCATGGATTTCTTTTAAAAATTACTGAGAGGCAATTCAATTCACAAGGCATACAATTTACCCCTCTGAAAGTGTGCAATTCAATGGTTTTTAATATATTCACAATTTGTGCAAGCATTATCACATGTTAATTTTACAGCGTTTTCATATCCCCGAAAAGCAACCCCATATCCATTAATAGTCACTAACCACTCCCACCCCCAAGACACCATTAATCTGCTTGCTATCTGATAGATCTGCCCGTTCTGGGAGTTTCATATAAATGGAATCACACTGTGCGTGGTCTTCTGTGGCTGACGTTCTTCATTACACATAACATTTCCAAGCTCCATCCATGTTGTCACAGGTTATCAGCTCCTCATTGTTTTCTATGGCCAAAACCTACACTGCATGGATATATCGTGCTTTCACTGAACTGTCTGCCAGCTGATGGACATGCCAGTTTTTTCCATTTTTTGCTACTTTGAATATTACTGCTATGAACAGTCATTTACAAGCTATTGTGGAAATATATGTTTTTTATTTCTCTCGAGTATACGTGTAGACATGGAACTGCTGGGTCATATGGTTAATTCCATGCTTAACTTCTTGAGGGATTGTGGGGCTGTTTTCCAAAGAGTGGCTGCACCGTTTTACATTTCTACCTGCAATACATTACGATCCCAGTTTCTCCACATTCTTGCCAATATGTGTCATTATGTATTTTTTTAAAGCCACTTCAGTGAGTATAAAGTGGTGCCTCAGTGTATTTTTATTTGCATTTCTCTAAAGGCTGACGATGCTGAGCATGTTTTTATGTATTTATTGGCAATTTATACTTTTAGAGAAACATCTATTGTCTATTTAGGTGCTGAGCCAATTTTTAATGGAGGTAATTATCTTATTGATTTATAAAAGTTCTTTATATATTTTGGATAAGAGTCTGTTATCAGACAATTTGCAAAATTTCTGTCTCATTCTCTACGTTTTCTTTCCACTTTCCTGATGGTATCACTGACAACACAAAAGTTTTAAATTTTGATGAAACACAATTTACATATATATATATATATTTGGGGGGGGTCACTTGTGCTGTTGGGTTTATATCTAAGAAACCACTGCCTAACCCAACATCACAAAAATATACTCCTTTCTTCTAAGTGGTTTATACAGTTTTAGCTCTTACATTTAGGTCTATGACCCATTTGAGCTAATTTGTATAAATAGCGAACATGAGCAATCTAACTTCATTCTGTAGCATGTGAACATCCAATTGTTCTAAGATCATTTGTTGAAAAGACTATTCTTTCCCCCACTGAATTGTCTTCGCATTCTTGCTGATAACCAACTGACCACCTGTAAGAGTTTATTTATGGACTCTTGACTCTATCCTATTATCTGTATGCTTATGCTAGGACCACACAGTCTTCATTACTGAAGCTCTGCAGTAAATTTTGAGAGTGGGAAATAGGAGGCCTCCAACTTTGTTCTTTTTGAAGCTTGCATTGGCTATTCAGGGTCCTTTACAGGCATGTATAAAGTTTTAGGATTCGCTTTTCAATTTCTACAAAAATTTCAGCTGCAATGTTGACAGAGTTTGCATTATATTAGTAGGTTAATTTGGGGATTATGTACATCTTAACAATACTGTCTTCTACTCCATGAGTATGAGTATATTTATAATCATTTAGATCTTTTCTTAAAAAAAGGTATTCATAGCTCATTATCACTGAGCTATGGACGTCTCATAGGTAAATTATTTTTCTCTGTTGTCTGATCTATTTGCAACTTATCACCTACATAAAATCGCAATGTGGTGATGTGGTTGAGATCATGGGTGTTTGATAGGAAATCGTCTGTTTTTCCCATATGATGCCCACTACAGTTGTCCACTCACAGCCCCTCAACAGCTCAGTTGCTCTTAAGTAAAAGTGAAAGCCGCTCACTCGTATCCAACTCTTGGCGACCCCATGGATTATATAGACCATGGAATTCTCTAGGCCAGAATACTGGTGTGGGTAGCCATTCCTTTCTCCAGGGCAACCTCCCAACCCAGGGATCAAATCCAGGTCTCCTGCATTGCAGGTGGATTCTTTACCAGCTGAGCCACCAGGGAAGCCCAATTGCTCTTTGAAAAAGTGGGCAAAAATGCTTTGAGGCATCTGGTCTACCTACAACATTCACCACATCCATTTCAACTCAAAGTAGAACTTCCTCATCTGTAGCCAGGATAACCCATGCTTTTAAAAATAAAGCCATGTACACTAGAAAAAAATCTTGGGAGAAAGGGTGAAAGGGAGAAGTGAATATATGATTTAAATATGCGATCCTTTCAGGTTGCATCTCAAATATTTGGTCTACTTTTTTCAGAGTTGCTTTTTTTTTTTGAATGTTAAATATGGGGTAAGCACTTACTAAGAGCTTTCTGTACATAAGAACCCTAGATGACATGTGCTATTATCTGACGTGTGTTATTATCTCCATTTATGGTCAGGAAAAACGTGATTAGAAGCAGATTTCCTATGGCCAGATGAAGTATCAGAAACAGGTAAAATAAATAAAGATGCACATAAGTGAGCAAGAATGAAATATAACATATAACAAGATGAAATAAAAAAAAATCATCTGACTTCAAGAATACTACACAATACTTTCTTTACTAGATAAGCTCCCTAGAATGGCTACAGGGGAAGTGCTGTGAGAAATTCTAGCTCAGCCAAGTCATTATACTTATGTGCTGAATTGGAACAGTAGCACACACCCCACCCAAAGATGTGACGGGCAAATACCCAGGATCTTGCAAGGTAGATACCAGGTTCAATGGTCATCTCTCCCTTTGTATCTAGACCCTTCTGTTTTAGCCACAAGAAAAAAACAAAACTCTCACAGTGGATACAGTGGATTGTTGTTGTTGTTTTTTTTTTTCCAGAGTTTCCTTATCTTTAAGACAGTCTGGGCATTTGGAATGCTGGCAGAACATTTCTCAATAACAACACCTCCTGTAGTTGCCTCTATCCACGCCTGCACATTGGCTCAAGGAAATGCACACAGCATCAAAGAAACTTGCTACCTAAGACCTCAGTCTGGACACAGGAGCCCACAGAGAACCTGGGAAACCCTTTGCTCTTTCACCAAATTTAAAATACGCTTCATTAATGTTAATTGCACGACACCAGAGGCAAAATACATACTGTGTACCTAAAGCTTGTCCCCTCTATTAATTAAAAACAGGCTTATGGAATATGAAACTATAAAGTGCTAGACTTTTTTTTTAATTGTAAAGACACTTAATTGGCTTGTACAAAAGGAAAAGAATTCCTTTCACCTCACTTTAATGAGGTTTTTATTATTCAAATGGCACATTGTGCTCAGTTTTGACTAAAAGCCACTGCGATTCAAAAGGTTCTGAGATGATGAATATTTACAGACTATCAAAAGGAAAGTTCAAACTAGAAAGACAGAATGAAAACAAAAATAGTATCATTCCAATTCCAGAGTTGATGCTATTAGTCAGCATTTTTAAGGACTGATTTTTCTTTTCCCCACTTCTTTGATGGATTCCAGTCTGGAAACCTGAAGGGCTGTTCTGTGTACAGAACTGGAGCGCCCAGTGCAGGGCGCGCGGCCGGTTCTCTGCTGCTAGGATACGCCCATGGGGAAAGCGCCTCCATTTCTCTGGGCGTTCTCCGAGCACGCTGTGGGAAAAGTGACAATCCCATCCTCCAGGGACAAGACGAGCCTTGGACCACAGAAGTACCGCTCCATGGTAAAGAGGGTGGAGTTCCAGAGATTTGCCAGTGGGTATGGCTGCTCTTCATCAATGGGAATGGCCAGGGACCAAGGCTTCTAGCCAGAGTAGCCTTAAGTGAGACTTCCTACTGGAAGGAGCAGTGAATGCTGACAATAACCAGAAAGGAGTCGGAGCCCAACGGCTTTAGACAGCCGATCTCCACACTTTCTTCCTGCTCTGCTCCTTCTTAAAAATTTAGGAATAAGTGACATTAAACATGATTTAATTGCAGGTGTGCAGCCCTCAAGCATGCTATTCACTGAGGATCCCCTGTCTTTCCGGCCTCTTCAATCTCTCTATTGACTCATTTTTGCTGCCCATCAGGCTAAATAGATTGCTCAGACCAACAATTAGGAGACAAATCAGGAAAGAAAATGGTTAAGAAAATGAACGAAAGGAAGTCAGATGGAAGAGAGAAGGCTGGAGAGAGAAGGCTAGAGAGAGAAAGAAACATTGGGGCTTTTTCAAGTTGCACGAAGCCTCTCTCTTCCCATTTACAGACCATGGCTTTGAAATATTTGTCTCCATTCAGAATCTCCTCCCTTGTCTGAATCTCTCATCACCAAGGTGACTGATTTCTGCCCCACCGCCGCCCAGAATCTCTCAAAGAGGCCCGGGGAGCGATGGCTTCTGGGTCCCGGCACGCAACGACCTCCCCTCTGTTGAAACTGGACGTCTCTGTTGCAAGGGCCCCGGCTCCTCCCTGGTTCCGGCCCTCTTGGCTACCTCAGATTCTAAGACACAGTCTATCCTCGGACCTCATCCTCATGCCACCACTGCCTCACCTTCTGCCTCCTCCAGACCTTCCTCTTCAACCAGAGTTCCACCTCCAACCACCTTTGATTCAGTCTAAACTCTCGTCCTGACAGCAATTTCGCACAGGCTGGGACTCCAAACAACACCTCTACGAAGGCGAGCCTCATGCCAACAGCACTAGGCCGGCATCCCTCCCAGGCTCCGGAACCTCATCTCCACCCACCCTAAACCTCAGCTCTGCACCTCCTCTCCCCAAGTCCTCCCCGCTTTCCTGACTTCCATATTTCTGCAGAGGGTGATACTCTCTAGCCAGTCACCTGACGATGAAAATGAGGAGAAGCCAGTAACTTTAGAGCCTTCAGCTACCATTAGTGTTTGTCCAATCCCCTTCCTTTCCAATGGAGCGGACATGTTATAGTCTGTCTAGATCTCATTTATGGGCCCCGCTGTACCCACTGCAAGCAGTCAAAAACACTGACTTGTTCAGAAAATCATCCCAGAGGGATGGGTGCCCTCACACCTGGAAAGTCATGTCCCACACCCAGATGTCCCCCTAACAAAGAGGACCAACTCTGGGACCCATCCTCCAGAGCTCCCTTTGGGTTAGTCTCCACCCATATATAACCTGTTTCCCTCATTCTCCTTCTCATTTCCCCAGTAAATCATGTGAGCAAACACCCCTGTCCCAAGTCTGATCTCCAGGGACCTTGAGCTCAGACAACCTCTGTTATTCCTTGTTTCTGCTTCTGCTGCCTTTAGCTCTAGTTACTGCAAAAGCTCACACCGAGTCTTGCCAATACCTTTGGCTTTTTTGCTTTGTTTTTGTTTAGTCATTAAGTCACGTCCGACTGTTTTGTGACCCCATGGACTATAGCCTAGCAGGCTCCTTTGTATGTGGGATTTTTTCAGGCAAGAATACTGGAGGGGGTTGCCATTTCTTCATCCAAGCCAGGGTTCGAACCACATCTCCTGCACTGTAGGTGGATTTTTTTACTGTTGAGCCACCAGGGAAGCCCTAATAGTTTTGACTTCTCTCTTACTTGATCCATCATGAATACTGGGACCAAATGAAACACATTCTAAGAGTCAATCAGAGAAACTGATGAAGACATTTTAAAAATGCATAAAACTAGATTACCGATAACCAGTATGAGATATAATGTGTTAAACTCTACCAGTAGCAAAAATTTAAAGGAGATATTTTCTACCTTCAGAATTAGCAGATTTTTATAGTATTATTCCATTTTCATTACATTGTATAAAGTTGGTGGGAATATACATTACTGCAACCGGATATGCTTTCTGTTCAGCCAATATGTTTGTGGTAATTTATTACAATAGCAAGAGAAAGCTAATAGAATGTGGTAATAAACATTTGCTGTTTGGAGTCACTAAGTTTTGGGGGTAATTTAAGAGCAACAGATAACTAATACATGCATCATGCTACGTGAGAGAAGCCAGACTCAAAGAGCTAAATATGGAATGCTTCCATTTAAATAACAACACCTGGAAAGTCATGTCCCACACCCAGATGTCCCCCTAACAAAGAGGACCAACTCTGGGACCCATCCTCCAGAGCTCCCTTTGGGTTAGTCTCCACCCATATATAACCTGTTTCCCTCATTCTCCTTCTCATTTCCCCAGTAAATCATGTGAGCAAACACCCCTGTCCCAAGTCTGATCTCCAGGGACCTTGAGCTCAGACAACCTCTGTTATTCCTTGTTTCTGCTTCTGCTGCCTTTAGCTCTAGTTACTGCAAAAGCTCACACCGAGTCTTGCCAATACCTTTGGCTTTTTTGCTTTGTTTTTGTTTAGTCACTAAGTCACGTCCGACTGTTTTGTGACCCCATGGACTATAGCCTAGCAGGCTCCTTTGTATGTGGGATTTTTTCAGGCAAGAATACTGGAGGGGGTTGCCATTTCTTCATCCAAGCCAGGGTTCGAACCACATCTCCTGCACTGTAGGTGGATTTTTTTACTGTTGAGCCACCAGGGAAGCCCTAATAGTTTTGACTTCTCTCTTACTTGATCCATCATGAATACTGGGACCAAATGAAACACATTCTAAGAGTCAATCAGAGAAACTGATGAAGACATTTTAAAAATGCATAAAACTAGATTACCGATAACCAGTATGAGATATAATGTGTTAAACTCTACCAGTAGCAAAAATTTAAAGGAGATATTTTCTACCTTCAGAATTAGCAGATTTTTATAGTATTATTCCATTTTCATTACATTGTATAAAGTTGGTGGGAATATACATTACTGCAACCGGATATGCTTTCTGTTCAGCCAATATGTTTGTGGTAATTTATTACAATAGCAAGAGAAAGCTAATAGAATGTGGTAATAAACATTTGCTGTTTGGAGTCACTAAGTTTTGGGGGTAATTTAAGAGCAACAGATAACTAATACATGCATCATGCTACGTGAGAGAAGCCAGACTCAAAGAGCTAAATATGGAATGCTTCCATTTAAATAACATTCCAGAAAACGCAAAACTCTGCTGCTGCTGCTAAGTCGCTTCAGTCATGTCCGACTCTGTGCGACCCCATAGACGGCAGCCCACCAGGCTCCCCCGTCCCTGGGATTCTCCAGGCAAGAACACTGGAGTGGGTTGCCATTTCCTTCTCCAATGCATGAAAGTGAAACGTGAAAGTGAAGTCGCTCAGTCGTGTCCGACCCTCAGCGACCCCATAGACTGCAGCCCACCAGGCTCCTCCGTCCATGGGATTTTCCAGGCAAGAGTACTGGAGTGGGGTGCCATTGCCTTCTCCATGCAAAACTCTAGGAATAGGGAAAAAAAAAAATTCAATGGTTGCCAGGGGCTGGGTGTAAGGGGTGAGAATTATTTCACAGGGACACAGGGACAATTGAGAGGGTAAATGAACTGCTCCATGTCTTGACTGTGTGACTCCATGACTGTGTGTGTGTGTTTGTGTGTGTGTGTACTCACTGAACCACACGACTAAAAGGGTGAATTTTAGCCTCCCTAAAATACACCGAAACATTACAACAGAGGAAAACCACAGCATGCTGCGTGTTCCTCACGGCTCTGCCCACACCCCTGGGGTGAGTGGCCTGTGCACACTAGCTGCACACTTGGGCCCCAGCTGTCTCTGGATCTCTGGGGCCATTTGCAGAGCACCGAGCACCTGAGAGGAAATGGCCAGAAAACCGGCGACCCTAACGTAAGTCAAGCACACTTGCTTCCCAAGTCCCCTGGGCTTCACGGCCCTTCCCAGGAGCCAAGCTCCCAAGAATACTGACCACCGGGGGCCAAGAGCCCATCGGCACCCTCCATGAACACCCACTGCCAGGCTCAACAGTGCCGACTCTTGGGAAGGCTCATGAGAACTGGCAACAACCCAAGTCCAGGGCATTTCATGTGCTGACTGTACATGGAACATCAGCTTCCGAGGGGCAGCATCTCCCAGGAAGCCTGGCCTACAGTTCTGCCTGGGCCTTGTCCATTCCTGCATTACATAACAATTTCCACCAGAGGCCACAATTGGTGAAGACAACTGTTATCTCTTCCAGGAGACAACTGTCAACAATCAGGAGGTCTTTGTTCTCAGGGTCTTACAATGCGGTAAGAAGGAAGCCTGGTGTACACACCAGAATGCATACGTCTGAATCAATGCCATTTCTCCAATGCCATTTTGTCTACAAGCCATGACACACCCATACTTTACATCAGATTATGACATCAGAGATGGCAGAAGAAAGCACGGGAAAGTGGGTTTGCTCTAGTTGATTACTAAAGAGAGTTACTTACGCTTTGGAGACAAGACCAAACTGATTTTGTCTCAAGAAACCGAAGAATCAGACAACATAATTCCAAATCTGAGAAATGAGAAGGGCATTTAAAAAGAGCCTGAGAGTCCAGTAGCAGTCCAGTGGTTGAGGCCCTGACTTCCACTACAGGTGGCCTGGGTTTGATCTCTGGTCAGGAAATTAAGATATCAAAGATGCCAAAACAACAACAAGAACAGGACCAGGTTAGAAATTACATTTGGAGAAGCCTGGAAGGGAACAGAACAAGAGATAAGACCCAGAGAATCAGAGGGCACTGCCTGAGAGAGAGAAGTAAGCCCTCTAAAAAATAATAATAAAAGAAATCAAATAAAATAAAAAGCACCTGAGAGGAGCCATCACGGGGCTGAGTTAGAGTGAAGGTTTGTAAACTGAATTGTGACACGCGCCCCAAAATGAGGCAGACTCTCACAGGCTAAAGAAGCACCCCGCAGAATGTTAACACAACCGTGCCTTTGGGGGACTCCAGTTCAGACACAGCTGAAGAATGAGCTAAGTGGAACGTTATGTAAAGGGAAATTCTTTTCAGTTCCTCCTTGAAACAGAAGGGCACGCCATCTGGGGCATCCCTCCAGTGAGCTGCAGGAATTCATACTATTTGGAAATACTCTGAAATTCAAGAGAGAGGGCCTGAGGATGCAAAATCCCAAAAGTAACCGTTGATCAGTTTGACCTGGTGTTCAGCTGTCCTTTTCTTCCAGAGAAGGAAGAGGAAAAAAGAAATTACTATAGAATTCCAAGGTGGATCTTTGCTTCAGAAACAAGGGCCAGTTTATTTTGAGCTCCCAGATGGCAGCATAAAAGTGACCATAGAAGTTCTCCGTGCAACTACACCAACCTAGGAAAGGTGCCTCAGTCTTCACCAAGTGACCTCAACTGCCCGAACTGCGGCGTTCGTGCCCCTAGTAAAATTCAGAATGATTTCAGGTGGAACATAGCAAACTTTTAAAAATGCTTATTTACTGGAATGCACTAGAAAATATATATATATCATCAGCTTCTCAAATGCACAAGGAAATAAAAGGAAATGATAGGGACTTCCCTGGTGGTCCAATGGCTAGGACGCCTCACTCCCAATGCTGGGGGCATGGGTTCAACCCCTGGTCAGGGAACCAGATCCCACATGCTGCAACAAGGTTGTATGCTGTAATGAAATATCCCACATGGTGCCACTAGGACCTGGTACAATCAAATAAATGATATTTCTTTAAAAAATAAAGGCTTCCCTGGTGGCTCAGACGGTAAAGCATCTGCCTGCAATATGCGAGACCGGGGTTCGATCCCTGGGTCGGGAAGATCCTCTAGAGAAGGAAATGGCAACCCACTCCAGTACCCTTGCCTGGAAAATCCCATGGACGGAGGAGCCTGGTATGCTACAGTCCACAGGGTCGCAAAGAGTTGGACACAACTGAGCAACTTCACTTTTAAAAAATAATACTTACCTTGCTTGATAGCTGTGAGAATTAGAAAAAAACGTAAAATGCCCAGCACCAGCCATGAGAAAGAGGGTACCTGAAACAGGCTATTTTTTTTCTTTTTCAGCTGCCTGTTTTCTGGACCTTGGGCTACACTTTGGGGACGTAGCATCCAACAATAATGTAGAGACATGAAATATCTGTATAGTTGTCTCCACATTTAGAAAATACCTATATATTGTTTCCAATGCCCTTACTCAATATCTCTGGGAGACGAGACCCAGAATAAATATGAAAGGAAATAAAGCAAGTACAATAAGAGAAATATGAACATATGAACTCAACATCAGCTCAGGCAGTCAGTGACCATCTAGCTGCTGCGCTGCTAAATGTTAAAGGACTTGCATACTTCAAGACAGTGAAGGACATCATCAAATATTAAAATAATTAACCCAGAGTGGATTCTGCTGTCAAGATAACCTACCTACATTTTTTTAAGTTGGAAAAGAGGAAACAATCTGAACCAATCAGCAGGAAAAGAGCCGGGGGCAGGGTGTTTCCCCAGGGATCATCAGGAATTTTTCATTTTATGCACCATTTACAACTTCTTATAGTGAATTCCAGGATATCAGTACACACACTTAACAGGAAATGGCAACACTCTTGTTTTTGTGGTTTCCTTAAGTTTCTGCCTCCTTTTCATTATCTTGAATATATTTTCCGATCTTCACACATGCAATCCCAGAAGCACACTTTCACCCTTACTGATTCTAAAGTGGGGGGAGAGATGTACAACAGGAATTCACACACAGCTCTGCTCAGCTGTGTCTGACTCTTTGCGACCCTATGGACAATACACCATCAGGTTCCTCTGTCTGTGGGATTTCCTAGGCAAGAATACTGGAGTGGGTTTCCATTTCCTTCTCCAGGGGATCTTCCCAATCCAGGGATAGAACCTTCTGTGTTTTCTGCATTGCAGGCGAATTCTTTACTCTTGAGCCATAGGGGAAGCCCCATAGTCTGTTCAGAGAGGGCTTTCTAAGAAAAAATACTGTCTGTGGGATTTCCTAGGCAAGAATACTGGAGTGGGTTTCCATTTCCTTCTCCAGGGGATCTTCCCAATCCAGGGATAGAACCTTCTGTGTTTTCTGCATTGCAGGCGAATTCTTTACTCTTGAGCCATAGGGGAAGCCCCATAGTCTGTTCAGAGAGGGCTTTCTAGGAAAAAAAAAAAAAGCATCAATTGGATAATTACACCACCAATGGCACTTAATTCAATTTGTTTATTTCTACTTTTATCTCTATTGCCCTGGGAAACTGACCTAAGAAAACACTGCTACAATTTATATCAGAGAATGTTTTGCCTATGGTCTCTTCTAGGAGTTTATGCCGTCATGTTTTTATATTGAAGTCTTTAAGGGGAGGCATGATTTTGAGGTCGTTTTCCTCTATGACCCATAGTTTCTCACACACAACATGGAAAAAGTCACCACATGGACCAGAAACTCCTGAAGGGCTGAGCCGGCATCTGGTCACCCCTGTATTGCAACACTCAGTATCACGCCTGACATACCGGAAGGTTCCTGAATTACAGAATCCTGCAAAAGTAGGTATCACCGTGAGAGCTCTCGGCACCTTTGCTCACACATATTAAGCTCACTGTCACTCGGTTTTTAAAGCACTGAATGCATATAGTCAGTGCTGTGTCTTTTTTTTTTTAAAACCCAAAGAGTCTCTTTATCAGCATAATCCACGACACAATCATTTATGCACCACTTTCCTAATTCTTCTCCAATTTATGGAACACCTGCATGTACTATTTTTTTAATACACTGTAAACCAACTCATTGGTATTTCTCAGGCTTGTATATTGCCAAAATACCAGCTAAACCAGTTGCTTCTCTGGTTTGGGCTTTTAAACTTTGCTATGTGTAAAGTTAAATACAGGATTGTCCATCTGAGATACGGCATCACCGACTCAGTGGACACGAGTCTCAGCGAGCTCCAGTGGATGGAGAGGGACGGGGAGGCCTGGCGTGCTCCGGTCCACGGGGTCGCAGAGAGTCAGACACAACTGAGTGACCGAACAACAATCTCCCATATAAGCAGTGCAACGTGAATTTCGGTAAACTCCGCTCTGTAGCTCACAGAGCTCACACGCAACAAGGCTGCCCAGCAGTGGAGGTTATTAAATGACACGTGTCACTAAGAAATCAGAATTATCCAGAAAACTGAGGGAAGGATCAGAGCCGGCAGTAAGTCACATGTTATGCCAATGGAGCACTGACTGACTCTTACAACTGAGAACACTGTCTCCTCTACGACTTATCTGTGGGAGGGTCCTTACCGCCACAACACACAGTGTCTGCTCATGCAGAGGGGGTCCTGGCATTTGTTGACAGCACCTCTTTGGTAGCTCAGCTAGTAAAGAATCAGCCTGCGATACGGAGGACCTGGGTTCGATCCTTGGGTTGGGAAGATCCCCAGGAAAAGGGAAAGGCTTACCTGCTCCAGTCTTCTGGCCTGGAGAATTCCATGGACAATACAGTCCACGGGGTCACAAACAGCTGAACACAACTGAGCGACTTTCACTTTCACTAGTAAACTAACCACTGGGATTCCTCTCCAAGTCAGACACATCCCTCTAAGAATTCTACTCAGCTGATAAGTGGGGAAAATAAAGGCAACACAGAAGTAACTAGCCTTTCTGGTAATGCATTAGCATTCCTTCAAATTTAAATTATATTTTATGAACATGAATGCCATATTGAGCATTACAAAGTCATTATTTACAGACTTCTACAATATTGTGGAGGCATATATTCTGCTGATAAAAAAAAAATCATGGGAATATTCATCTCTTATGTATTTATAGAAGAGCGCCAGGTACCAGGTGATGATTTCATTACCATTATGCAGACAGCTTATTTTAAAAATACCTTCTGCAGTTACAGCGAAGGGAGGAAGTGATATGGGGTGGCAGAGGTGGGCTTAACATGGACAAAAGGAAAAAAAGAAAAAATTACCTGGGGAGTGTGCTGAAGCACGTGGTCGAGTCACTCAAACAATAAGAACGCCTCATGCATTTTGTACATCTCCATGCCAATGAGGGCTCCTTGCTCTGTTTTGCCTAGAGATATATGGAGCTGTAACAGAGTGCAGAAAGCCCCTGACAGCCGTGTGCTGCCATTCAGCCCTGAAGAGTCCATGTTATGATAAAAATTAATGTACTCTGACACCCTCTGGGACTCCCTGGGCCCTGGGAGCAGCTAATGAAGAAATACAACCTTGCCAGGGAACAGCACCAGCAGCCCAGAGTCGAGCATTAATTCAGACGGGGTAGCCGTGTGGCCCCCTCTGTCATCGGCTGTAAAGCAAGTGGACTCTGGTGCCAAAGGGGAGCCAGCTCCGATTGGTTAGAATTATTCCCTGGGTCGCGGGAGGTCAAATCAACAAAGAGCTTTACAAAATAATTGAGCCCAAGTTGGATTTGGCCTGTCACTCTGTGCTCACTCCCTCTTCAACCAGACAAGGGCCACTCAGCCTCTTGGCCATGAAGGTGTGCTCTGGAAAACTTCTCCCCAGGAAACCTGCTTCCTTAGTGATTACCAGACCACTGGGCATGTCCCAGGGGACACGCATTCAAGAGGGGCTCAGAAAGGGTCTTGGGAGGAATGCTGTTCCCCAAAGAGGTCTCACTGTCCCCGCCAGCCTACCTCTGAAACCTTCAGCCTCCAAGTATCACAGATCTTCCCGGGGGGCGGGGGGGTCAGAATGAAGAATAAGGTTCACAGTAACATCACTGACAGCAGCCAGAAAGTGGACGTAACCCAAACGACCATCCACTGATGAACGGATAAACAAAGTGTGGTCTGCCCATGTGGTGGAGTACTACTCNCACAGATCTTCCCGGGGGGCGGGGGGGTCAGAATGAAGAATAAGGTTCACAGTAACATCACTGACAGCAGCCAGAAAGTGGACGTAACCCAAACGACCATCCACTGATGAACGGATAAACAAAGTGTGGTCTGCCCATGTGGTGGAGTACTACTCAGCCGTGAAGACGCAAGACTAATCAATACTGACTGAACGAAGCCAGTCATGGAAAACACCACACTGTGTGATTCCTTCATATGAAATCTGCAGAATAGGCAAAGTGGGAGAGACAGAAAGATGAGTGGTCGTCAAAGGCTGGAGGGGGTTGGGCAGGAGGAAGTAAGGGGAATGACGTTAAATGGTCCGGGGATGAGGTTTCTTTTTGATTGGGAATATACTGAAAACCATTGACCTGTATACTTCAAAGCAGTGTGAAGTGTGTAAATTTAACATGAATTAAAAATAAAGCCAGCTCCCTGAGCTCTGAGAAGACTGCTCTACGGTCTCAGGGTGACTTAAGTGACCTCTGGCTTCTCCCTCCTCCCCCAATAGGGGCAGTTGTGGTTCACAGCCCCCAGCCTGTCCACCTCTTTCCTGCAAGTCCCTCATGGATGGAAACTGGGACTCAAGCTAGACAGAGTCAGTCCGGAGAAAATAAGGGTGCTTTTTTTTTTTAGACAATTGCTAGGTTACACAAAGCTATGTGGTTTTAGTCTGCGACATTATTTCAGCCTATTATTAGAATTTTACCGTGTCAAGTTGAATTTATTTCTCACCATGTGAATTTTAGCCATTTGTTAAAAGATTAGGCGGAAATTTTTTAAAAATCTGCTTCATTCCTTGACATATTATTCACTATACTTTCTCTAACCTAAGGTATTATTTTGCTAACTTATTATTTCCACTAAATGACCATGGAAAACCTTGGGGAATGAGACATTTTTTCAAAAATATTTAAAATATAGATTTATACACATGCATATTTAATGTTTCTCATATAGAATGCCTATAATTCTATTGGAAGTAAAGAAAACCAGAAAGTAATATTCTAAAATATGGACAGTGGTGATAATAGAGGGGTAGTCACAGCGTATTCATGGATGTTTATGTCATCTTAGATTTGCATTAAAATAATCTAGGAAGAAGGCGCTATAGACTGACAAAACTAACCCTATGCTGATATTTACAGAAGACTGGTGAAAGACTTGGGAAGGTCCATCTTACCTCTTCTCTTTTTGTGTGTATTTGAAAATCTCCCGGGTAAAAATATTTCAAGAAATAAAGACAAACTAATGGAGAGCCAGGAAAATGTATAATTTTCGTGTTCATATTTATGCTCATTCTTCTTTCCCCCTAATATTCTACAAGAGGCATGCACCATCTTGGTGGCCACAGAACTTGTATAAAATAACATTTATATAGAATACCAAACGGAGAAGGCAATGGCACCCCACTCCAGTACTCTTGCCTGGAAAATCCCATGGACGGAGGAGCCTGGTGGGCTGTATATATCATCAGCTTCTCAAATGCACAAGGAAATAAAAGGAAATGATAGGGACTTCCCTGGTGGTCCAATGGCTAGGACGCCTCACTCCCAATGCTGGGGGCATGGGTTCAACCCCTGGTCAGGGAACCAGATCCCACATGCTGCAACAAGGTTGTATGCTGTAATGAAATATCCCACATGGTGCCACTAGGACCTGGTACAATCAAATAAATGATATTTCTTTAAAAAATAAAGGCTTCCCTGGTGGCTCAGACGGTAAAGCATCTGCCTGCAATATGCGAGACCGGGGTTCGATCCCTGGGTCGGGAAGATCCTCTAGAGAAGGAAATGGCAACCCACTCCAGTACCCTTGCCTGGAAAATCCCATGGACGGAGGAGCCTGGTATGCTACAGTCCACAGGGTCGCAAAGAGTTGGACACAACTGAGCAACTTCACTTTTAAAAAATAATACTTACCTTGCTTGATAGCTGTGAGAATTAGAAAAAAACGTAAAATGCCCAGCACCAGCCATGAGAAAGAGGGTACCTGAAACAGGCTATTTTTTTTCTTTTTCAGCTGCCTGTTTTCTGGACCTTGGGCTACACTTTGGGGACGTAGCATCCAACAATAATGTAGAGACATGAAATATCTGTATAGTTGTCTCCACATTTAGAAAATACCTATATATTGTTTCCAATGCCCTTACTCAATATCTCTGGGAGACGAGACCCAGAATAAATATGAAAGGAAATAAAGCAAGTACAATAAGAGAAATATGAACATATGAACTCAACATCAGCTCAGGCAGTCAGTGACCATCTAGCTGCTGCGCTGCTAAATGTTAAAGGACTTGCATACTTCAAGACAGTGAAGGACATCATCAAATATTAAAATAATTAACCCAGAGTGGATTCTGCTGTCAAGATAACCTACCTACATTTTTTTAAGTTGGAAAAGAGGAAACAATCTGAACCAATCAGCAGGAAAAGAGCCGGGGGCAGGGTGCTTCCCCAGGGATCATCAGGAATTTTTCATTTTATGCACCATTTACAACTTCTTATAGTGAATTCCAGGATATCAGTACACACACTTAACAGGAAATGGCAACACTCTTGTTTTTGTGGTTTCCTTAAGTTTCTGCCTCCTTTTCATTATCTTGAATATATTTTCCCATCTTCACACATGCAATCCCAGAAGCACACTTTCACCCTTACTGATTCTAAAGTGGGGGGAGAGATGTACAACAGGAATTCACACACAGCTCTGCTCAGCTGTGTCTGACTCTTTGCGACCCTATGGACAATACACCATCAGGTTCCTCTGTCTGTGGGATTTCCTAGGCAAGAATACTGGAGTGGGTTTCCATTTCCTTCTCCAGGGGATCTTCCCAATCCAGGGATAGAACCTTCTGTGTTTTCTGCATTGCAGGCGAATTCTTTACTCTTGAGCCATAGGGGAAGCCCCATAGTCTGTTCAGAGAGGGCTTTCTAGGAAAAAAAAAAAAAGCATCAATTGGATAATTACACCACCAATGGCACTTAATTCAATTTGTTTATTTCTACTTTTATCTCTATTGCCCTGGGAAACTGACCTAAGAAAACACTGCTACAATTTATATCAGAGAATGTTTTGCCTATGGTCTCTTCTAGGAGTTTATGCCGTCATGTTTTTATATTGAAGTCTTTAAGGGGAGGCATGATTTTGAGGTTGTTTTCCTCTATGACCCATAGTTTCTCACACACAACATGGAAAAAGTCACCACATGGACCAGAAACTCCTGAAGGGCTGAGCCGGCATCTGGTCACCCCTGTATTGCAACACTCAGTATCACGCCTGACATACCGGAAGGTTCCTGAATTACAGAATCCTGCAAAAGTAGGTATCACCGTGAGAGCTCTCGGCACCTTTGCTCACACATATTAAGCTCACTGTCACTCGGTTTTTAAAGCACTGAATGCATATAGTCAGTGCTGTGTCTTTTTTTTTTTAAAACCCAAAGAGTCTCTTTATCAGCATAATCCACGACACAATCATTTATGCACCACTTTCCTAATTCTTCTCCAATTTATGGAACACCTGCATGTACTATTTTTTTAATACACTGTAAACCAACTCATTGGTATTTCTCAGGCTTGTATATTGCCAAAATACCAGCTAAACCAGTTGCTTCTCTGGTTTGGGCTTTTAAACTTTGCTATGTGTAAAGTTAAATACAGGATTGTCCATCTGAGATACGGCATCACCGACTCAGTGGACACGAGTCTCAGCGAGCTCCAGTGGATGGAGAGGGACGGGGAGGCCTGGCGTGCTCCGGTCCACGGGGTCGCAGAGAGTCAGACACAACTGAGTGACCGAACAACAATCTCCCATATAAGCAGTGCAACGTGAATTTCGGTAAACTCCGCTCTGTAGCTCACAGAGCTCACACGCAACAAGGCTGCCCAGCAGTGGAGGTTATTAAATGACACGTGTCACTAAGAAATCAGAATTATCCAGAAAACTGAGGGAAGGATCAGAGCCGGCAGTAAGTCACATGTTATGCCAATGGAGCACTGACTGACTCTTACAACTGAGAACACTGTCTCCTCTACGACTTATCTGTGGGAGGGTCCTTACCGCCACAACACACAGTGTCTGCTCATGCAGAGGGGGTCCTGGCATTTGTTGACAGCACCTCTTTGGTAGCTCAGCTAGTAAAGAATCAGCCTGCGATACGGAGGACCTGGGTTCGATCCTTGGGTTGGGAAGATCCCCAGGAAAAGGGAAAGGCTTACCTGCTCCAGTCTTCTGGCCTGGAGAATTCCATGGACAATACAGTCCACGGGGTCACAAACAGCTGAACACAACTGAGCGACTTTCACTTTCACTAGTAAACTAACCACTGGGATTCCTCTCCAAGTCAGACACATCCCTCTAAGAATTCTACTCAGCTGATAAGTGGGGAAAATAAAGGCAACACAGAAGTAACTAGCCTTTCTGGTAATGCATTAGCATTCCTTCAAATTTAAATTATATTTTATGAACATGAATGCCATATTGAGCATTACAAAGTCATTATTTACAGACTTCTACAATATTGTGGAGGCATATATTCTGCTGATAAAAAAAAAATCATGGGAATATTCATCTCTTATGTATTTATAGAAGAGCGCCAGGTACCAGGTGATGATTTCATTACCATTATGCAGACAGCTTATTTTAAAAATACCTTCTGCAGTTACAGCGAAGGGAGGAAGTGATATGGGGTGGCAGAGGTGGGCTTAACATGGACAAAAGGAAAAAAAGAAAAAATTACCTGGGGAGTGTGCTGAAGCACGTGGTCGAGTCACTCAAACAATAAGAACGCCTCATGCATTTTGTACATCTCCATGCCAATGAGGGCTCCTTGCTCTGTTTTGCCTAGAGATATATGGAGCTGTAACAGAGTGCAGAAAGCCCCTGACAGCCGTGTGCTGCCATTCAGCCCTGAAGAGTCCATGTTATGATAAAAATTAATGTACTCTGACACCCTCTGGGACTCCCTGGGCCCTGGGAGCAGCTAATGAAGAAATACAACCTTGCCAGGGAACAGCACCAGCAGCCCAGAGTCGAGCATTAATTCAGACGGGGTAGCCGTGTGGCCCCCTCTGTCATCGGCTGTAAAGCAAGTGGACTCTGGTGCCAAAGGGGAGCCAGCTCCGATTGGTTAGAATTATTCCCTGGGTCGCGGGAGGTCAAATCAACAAAGAGCTTTACAAAATAATTGAGCCCAAGTTGGATTTGGCCTGTCACTCTGTGCTCACTCCCTCTTCAACCAGACAAGGGCCACTCAGCCTCTTGGCCATGAAGGTGTGCTCTGGAAAACTTCTCCCCAGGAAACCTGCTTCCTTAGTGATTACCAGACCACTGGGCATGTCCCAGGGGACACGCATTCAAGAGGGGCTCAGAAAGGGTCTTGGGAGGAATGCTGTTCCCCAAAGAGGTCTCACTGTCCCCGCCAGCCTACCTCTGAAACCTTCAGCCTCCAAGTATCACAGATCTTCCCGGGGGGCGGGGGGGTCAGAATGAAGAATAAGGTTCACAGTAACATCACTGACAGCAGCCAGAAAGTGGACGTAACCCAAACGACCATCCACTGATGAACGGATAAACAAAGTGTGGTCTGCCCATGTGGTGGAGTACTACTCAGCCGTGAAGACGCAAGACTAATCAATACTGACTGAACGAAGCCAGTCATGGAAAACACCACACTGTGTGATTCCTTCATATGAAATCTGCAGAATAGGCAAAGTGGGAGAGACAGAAAGATGAGTGGTCGTCAAAGGCTGGAGGGGGTTGGGCAGGAGGAAGTAAGGGGAATGACGTTAAATGGTCCGGGGATGAGGTTTCTTTTTGATTGGGAATATACTGAAAACCATTGACCTGTATACTTCAAAGCAGTGTGAAGTGTGTAAATTTAACATGAATTAAAAATAAAGCCAGCTCCCTGAGCTCTGAGAAGACTGCTCTACGGTCTCAGGGTGACTTAAGTGACCTCTGGCTTCTCCCTCCTCCCCCAATAGGGGCAGTTGTGGTTCACAGCCCCCAGCCTGTCCACCTCTTTCCTGCAAGTCCCTCATGGATGGAAACTGGGACTCAAGCTAGACAGAGTCAGTCCGGAGAAAATAAGGGTGCTTTTTTTTTTTAGACAATTGCTAGGTTACACAAAGCTATGTGGTTTTAGTCTGCGACATTATTTCAGCCTATTATTAGAATTTTACCGTGTCAAGTTGAATTTATTTCTCACCATGTGAATTTTAGCCATTTGTTAAAAGATTAGGCGGAAATTTTTTAAAAATCTGCTTCATTCCTTGACATATTATTCACTATACTTTCTCTAACCTAAGGTATTATTTTGCTAACTTATTATTTCCACTAAATGACCATGGAAAACCTTGGGGAATGAGACATTTTTTCAAAAATATTTAAAATATAGATTTATACACATGCATATTTAATGTTTCTCATATAGAATGCCTATAATTCTATTGGAAGTAAAGAAAACCAGAAAGTAATATTCTAAAATATGGACAGTGGTGATAATAGAGGGGTAGTCACAGCGTATTCATGGATGTTTATGTCATCTTAGATTTGCATTAAAATAATCTAGGAAGAAGGCGCTATAGACTGACAAAACTAACCCTATGCTGATATTTACAGAAGACTGGTGAAAGACTTGGGAAGGTCCATCTTACCTCTTCTCTTTTTGTGTGTATTTGAAAATCTCCCGGGTAAAAATATTTCAAGAAATAAAGACAAACTAATGGAGAGCCAGGAAAATGTATAATTTTCGTGTTCATATTTATGCTCATTCTTCTTTCCCCCTAATATTCTACAAGAGGCATGCACCATCTTGGTGGCCACAGAACTTGTATAAAATAACATTTATATAGAATACCAAACGGAGAAGGCAATGGCACCCCACTCCAGTACTCTTGCCTGGAAAATCCCATGGACGGAGGAGCCTGGTGGGCTGCAGTCCATGGGGTCGCTGAGTTGGACACGACTGAGCGACTTCACTTTCGCTTCTCACTTTCATGCATTGGAGAAGGAAATGGCAACCCACTCCAGTGTTCTTGCCTGGAGAATCCCAGGGACGGGGGAGCCTGGTGGGCTACCGTCTATGGGGTCACACAGAGTCGGACACGACTGAAGTGACTTAGCAGCAGCAGAATACCAAAAGAAATACCCCCAAAATAGCAATAAGAAGTAGCTTTAACACCTGCCTAAAAAAAAAAAAATCATAAAGACAGCTGAGTTGAGTTCAGTCGCTCAGTCGTGTCCGACTCCTTGTGACCCCGCCGACTGCAGTACGTTAAAACCAAACAGAAGACCAATGTGACTGCATCAAGAACTATGCCACGTGAAAGGCAAGACAGGAAGCCACTGGCTGGCCCAGGGGTACTGCAGAGCAAGCCCATGCCTCCAACAGGACAGGGGAGGACGAGCTTTAAAGGGCTCAGAAGTGGACCTGATGCAGAACTCCTCTGAGCTTGGAAAACCCGCCCACAGGGTGAGGGAAAGGAACGTCAGCTTGGTCTGAGACACCTGAGCGCAGACGGGCCTAAGGAGCCCAGGACTGAAATCTCTTTGGTGCCCAGGTCTCTAAAGGTCATAGCAAACTCTTGGCTAAGATTAATGTGAAGTCTTCCCCTATACGGGGGAGGAGGCACCACACAGGTCCTGCTTCCTGCGTCAGAGCAGAGTCAGAAAAGTTCCAGAAAGACTAGGAGAGTCACGGGCTGCAGCAGTGGCTCTGCTGCTGGAAAGACCCGAGGGGAGCCTAGGGCACCACCACTCAAGACACAGACCGACCCAGGGGATGATGGCCAGGCGAAGGCGGGGCCTCCCTGACCCCCAGCCCAGTGCTCGGCCCCCGCCCACCACTCAGCTCCTCAGAGCAACACAACGCTTCCACGCCAATCGCCCACCAAGAAGTGGATTCTCCTCTCCGTGGCTGTGATGGGCTCAGGTGACAGGACAAAGCAACTGAAAAAGGAACTTCCCTGACTAGTAGACATATTGTACGTTTAAAAACAGTTTGACTGCAATTAAATAGACGCTAGCTTTACAAATAACACTTCGGGTCTTAACGGCGTTGCCTAGAGTCTGACCAAGAGATGAGAATCACGTGTCACTTTTCTGGAGGGTAACCTGATGTCACAGACCAGTGGTATTCAAAGATACTCATGTGCTTTGACCCGGGTGCTGCTCTTCCAAGAACTGATCTTAAGAAAATAAGAGCTCCAAAAAGAAGTTCAAGCAGGCCAGCTTCAGAGTGTTCCAACAGTGATAATATATAGAAGCAACCTAGCGTATGAGAATTTAAGACTGGCTAAATACTCTGACCTCTCTGCAGGGGATTACTGGATTCCACCTCGTCCCACATAGAGCCACTCTGGGAACGCAGGGATGCTCTTGGGAGTCTGCTGATCTGAGACATCTAGGCGCTGTTGTGCTTTTAGCCAGACACATTCTGCCGAGGCCCACCTCCCAAACCTCTATCATGGGTGGACTCGCACTTCTTGTACCCACTGCCGGTACCTCTGAGCCCACCGTCTTCTCCATTCAGTTTCTGGTTATCAACTACTTCTTAAGGTCAGCTCACATACCTGTTTGATTATGAGTCGGTGACTGAACGGTAACAACATCTGAAGCCCAGACGGCAGGCTGAAGAACTCGCCGCTAATTGAGAGGCTCCGTGTGTATTTTTCGGGATGACGAGATATTGAGGGCTTTCTCACAAAGTGAAGAAAACCAGTGACTCACAATATTAAGAGCACAGTGCAGTGACAGGCGGATCAACTAAAAATATCATCTTCCTCGGGGATTCTCAGGTGGCCGCCACAGTGGCGCGCTGGTGATGTATTGCAAACGTAGATTCAAGTTTTCAGGCTGACAAGAACTAGCTCCTCAACAATTTACTGGGGGTGGGAGGGAGAAGGGAGAAAGACGGGTCCCCGGTTATTAAAATGCAATTTCAGTGTGGTTTAAACAAAACTTCCCAACATGTCAATTATGTGAGAGAATTCCAATGTGCCAACAGGCGTGGTCAGAAGGTATCAGGAGGAACACCGAGCTGGATTCGCCAGCCAAGCTGGAAAATACAATTTGAAACCAACCACAGATACTGTGACACTTTTTTTTTTCTGAGTGTTACATAATCCAAGAGTTCTCTGAGAGTCACCAGACATTAACCTTAACATCACGAGTTTTCTATGTCCATGCTTGTACGGGTCTGAGAACAGCTTGGTCATGCGGCTCAAGCCCACACCTGGTTAGAATGGCAGCTGTATTTTCTGTACCTGAAATAACTATTACGCAAAATTACTTTACAATTTGTTTCCCAAGATGTTCTAACCTACAACCTCCATACCATCCAAGGAGGTACCAAGGCAAGAACTTCAAACAGCTAAGAACTGGTACCTTAAAATCAAAGTTTAGCTCACCAGTGCAACAGTGAGTTTCCACTTCTGGTTGCCCTTCTTTCCTTCCTTCCTTTCCTCCCTCCCTCCCTCCCTCACCCTTCTTCCTTTCCTTCCTCCCTCCCTCCCTCACCCTCGCCCACCCACCCATCCATCCATTCCCTTTCTGGAGCTTATGCTATGGCAGTAAAGTTAACACTCGCAAAGGAGGACGATGACAACAAAAACGATGTTACGATATGAAATGCATTAAATCTTTACTAGGTGTTCAGGTACTGCATTTCATGAACACTTTGCTATTTAAACCTTTCAACCATCCCGCAAGGGTACTACCGTCACCTCCTACTTTTACTGATGAAGAAAAGGAGGATCAGAGAGATGAAGGAATGTGCCAAGGTCACCATGTTAGTAAGGTGTGGAACAGGGCCTCAGAGCTAAGACAGAGATGAATTAGCCAAGGTTTCTGCTTCTCTGGGGCTCAGCCTAACAAAGAAAAATCAATATACAAAAAAGCGTCCCCAAAGTACTCCACGCCCAATGACTGGGTGTAAGGTCGACGCTCCCACAAGTGACTCATCAATCCAATGACAGTGTGGACTTATGAGGAGGGGGAAAGCAAGGCTCCATACAGAATCGACAGAATCAGCCAGCGAGCAGGTCAGGGGCAGGTGGGAGGCAGCGGCACAGGCCCTGAGTCAGGAGGCGGAACCTGTAACCACCTCTGGCTTCCCAGGTGGCCCAGTGGTGAAGAATCTGCTCGCCACTGCAGGAGATGTGGGTTCAATCCCTGGGTCAGGAAGATCCCCTGGAGAAGGAAATGGCAACCCACTCCAGAATTCTTGCCTGGGAAATCCCATAGACAGAGGAGCCTGGAAGGCTACAGTCCATGGGGTCACAAAGAGTCGGACACAACTTAGAAGCTCACCAGCAAAGCAGAACACAGAGGCACCGGGCTGGGGCGATCTGATCTATAAATGAAGCAGCAGGATGGACCAGCCTCCAGAGGCCACCCAAGGGTCTTACCTGCAGGAAAGGTTCAGGGTTGGGTTTGTGTTTGAGAGCGACCACTCTGGCAGTTCAGACGTCTGAATTGCAAAGTGACCCTCTGTCGCCCGCGGTCTACCAGATCAGTGTCGCTAGGAAAACAGGTAGGAGACAAGGGGAAAGGAACGCTAACACTTGGAGTAAATGTAGAGACAACTGCTGCCATTTCTGCTTATAGACTTCAGGGACAGACACCTTCTAGGTATTTGGGAGAAAAACCACCTGACCACTTAATTGAGGGGATGAACCTCTCTTTTCGTGAGTGGTGTTTAACCTCTTTTACACGTATTTCAGCAACACAATTTCCTCTCGATCATAGGAAACTGGCTGGAAGGTGCATCCCCTTCAACCTTGAAGTGACCTTAACCACCTTCCCAGCAGGCAGGGGTTGCCATCCATCCTACCGGTAGGACCAAACTCCGTCAGAGACACCACGTCCTACATGACGCATTTCTGAAAGAGACAGAGCTTTCTGATTTTCCAAACTACTACCGAAGCAGAGCTCAGCAACAGAGTAGATTTTGGACTCGGCTCTAGAGAAGGAAATGGCAACCCACTCCAGTACTCTTGCCTGGAGAATCCCATGGAGGGAGGAGCCTGGCAGACTACAGTCCATGGGGTCGCAAAGAGTCAGACACGACTAAGCGACTTCCCTTCACTTTCACTAGCCTCGCCATCTACTAGCTGGCGTGAGCTGGGTCAAGGTCTTTAATCTCTTTCCTGCTGACTTCTTGATCTATGAAATGCGGTTGAGCACCATATTAGGCTGAACCATAAGACAATGCCTTTCTTCTACAATTTTTGACCTACCCCATGAAGTCTTTGTGAGGATAAAATGGGATGGCAGATGAGTGCTTAGCTGTGTACGACACATAATAAACAGGCGATAAATATTAGCAATTACTATCTCTATCATCATTTTATAGTTCCAAGTCCCAAGCGGGGCTTTGGTGTCTTCATTATTTAAACAATACTTGCTTGTCTTAGTTGACCTGCTTTCCCATATGGTGGCATTTCCACAACTCAGCACAGCAGACTGTTCTATTCAAACTCTTATCTCTCCTTTCAGCCTCTAAGGAACACAGAGTGCTATCTGCAGAGAACTGAAATGAACCATGCCCACAACACTGGCTATATATACTGATTTATCTGGACCAAACCTAACAAAATCCAAAATGGAATGTGTCTCTCATAGTGAGGAAAGATGCTTTTCAAATGAGTTACATTTCAAGGGATAAGGGGATTCTAGTCCAGAGGTAGCAAACCACAACCCCCAGACCAAATCCCAAATCCAACCCACTTCCTATCTTTCTAAATAAAGTTTTATTGGAATCTGGTCTTGCCCAATCATTTACACATTATCAGTAGCTACTTCCACATTACCGCGGTTTCACTCAACACTCAAGAGACACTCAACCCTGCTGAGTGGCTGCTACAGAGACCATTTGGTTCATGAAGGGAGAAACATTGGTATAGCTATTCATTTATATAAATATTTATTTATCTGATTCTTTATAGAAAAACTTTGCCAACTCATGCTCTGGTCCAGTGCTTTAAGCAATCATTGCTGAACACCAGCAACTAAGTTCACACTATTTGCTGGTATTAAAGCCCTAACATTGGCTATGCATTGCCTATGTATGTGGTGGGCTGGGGGGTGAGGCAGGGGGCGACCACAGAGTAACTGTATGCACTCTCCAAAGCAAGGTTTTTATTCTTCCTGGAAGGGAAGGCTTTTTTGTGTGTCTTCAATTAACATACATCACTTTGACTTCCGGAAACATGATAGTGATGGCTGAACCTAGAATTCTGTTGGGAAATCAAAACTGTTTATTTTGCAAACATCGCTGTGGTTAATTCAAACACATTTTCATGTATTCCTTGGCAGTGATGACTTTTAATGATGGCAAAAAGGCTCACTGAAAAAAATTTTTTTCCCTAACACATTTAATTGCAAAATGGTTCTTAATTAATTTAACAACCATTCTTCAGTAAGGATATGTTTTTGAAGATAGTCAGCACTGAGCAAAGCTATTAAAAAAAAAAAAAATCCTTAGCTTCACGACTATTTTAAAAGAGTGATAGGCACAGGAGAAGTGAGAGGGCAAATGGTTTAATTTCAATGTCTAGCCCAGTTCCTGGCATTGTTGTAAACACTAAATAATTAATGACATGAAGGGAAAAACTTTTAAAAATAAGCCAAAAGAGGAGGGGACAAGAGGCATATGGAGTACTTCGGTATCTCACAATACAGAGGTGAATTATTTTTACTGTGGCCCACTGTAATTCTCACTTATTCAAAGCAAGCTGCCCTTAAGGCCACTCAAATCATCTGGAAAGCTGCCTAAAACCAGGGGAAACAATAGCAGCAAATGGCAAAGGAGACAGTCTACCCATTTGCTCCAAAAGAGAATTGGGAAGCACCCCCTCGAGTCCATGGCTGTGCGAAGAGTAACAAAGACCAGAGGCAAGAGTACACAGCAGAGCACTGAGTACTCTGTGATAGTGGAGCATCACTATAGGAACAGTATTTCTGCTCAGGGCTGGTCATGCATATAGTTTATGGGCAATGTGGAGCTCATGTCCTTTCTTGCCTGGGCTGCGAGGGATCTCAAAGCTCATTTCCAGACCCAGTTTTTTACTTATTGGCTGCACCGAGTCTTAGCTGTGGCATGAGGGAGCTTTGATCTTTGCTGCAGCATGGGGGACCTAGTTTCTTGATGAGAGATCAAACCTGGGCCCCCTGCACTGGGAAGCGGAGTCTTAGCCACTGGACTACCAGGGAAGTCCCCAGGTCCACTTTATTAATGGTTGTAAAGACTTCATGAGACCCACACTTCCTCTACAATCACGTCTGACCAGTCCACTCTGATCCTCCTTTTCTGCTTCAGCAGAAATCTATCTTATTTCCATTGTATCATACTGGATATATTCGTGAAAACCTCTCGAGTCACTTAAGGATCAAGACAGGAACACACACACACAGTGCCGGCCACGGGCACAGTGCACTGAGGCGTGCCTGCTTGCCTCGTGCGTGGCCTCCTCTCCTCAACAGGCCTGACAGGTCTGTGCGGGGACCTGCTCGACATGCAGCTGCAGAGCGAGGCCCGGAATGCTCAGCCCACGGCTACGCGGCGGCAAAGAGCAGAGCTTGGGTGTGAACCGAAGCTCAGTCACTCCCCCAAAACTCTGTTCTTCCCACTGCACCAGGGGCACATTAGGGCACACCAGGGTCCTCGGACACACCCAGCCCATTTTCTGCTTTTGGAAGTGAAGTTTTGCTGGGACGCAGCCATGTTCACCCACTTAAGTCCTGTCCAGGGCTGCGGCCGACAGAGATGGCCTTACTGCCTGAGAAGTCCGAGGTGCTTCCTCTCCGGCCCTTTTCAGAAAGTGTACTGACCCCTGCACTACACTCTCTGTGTTCGCATGTTTGTTTAATAAGGGATGACAGAACACCATCTGTTTTACAAATATTGTTTTAAAGAATTATGGAAGAACGTTTGATGCCTAAAGAGTTAAGTTTCAGAAGGCAAGACATCTACTGTGGATGGAAGCCTTCTCTGATGTTTCTAGACACGTTAAATGCTTCACAGTATGGTTTTTTAATACCTCAAGGTGGAAAATGTAGGGGATGGGGAAAAATCAACTTGTAGACTTTGAAAAATGTTTTGTAAGACACCACAATTAAGATCTAGATTTAGAGAGTTTATTACAGCTGAAAAAAAAAAAAAAAATCTGCCTCTCTGTTTTTCTTTTAGTTTTCAAACTGTTCAGAAAAGCAAAGCAACATGATACTCTGTTACACAAACCAGAAATGGATTTCTCATGTTGAGCAAAAAGTAACAGAGATACATGGGCTAAAAGGTTACTCTTAAAACCAAACTGAGGAGAAGAAGAAAGATTAAGCTATAATTTACACATTGGTCTTGCAGGGTAACTTAACCCTCAAAATTTGGGATTTATTTATAATTTATAGCCCACCCACTTCTGTAGAAGGACTGGAGACAGCAAAATTGGAAATAAGAATCCAAGAAAATTAAATCTGGGATTAGTACTTTCTGAAAGTCCTGAATTTTCAAGTTCTAAAAAGTGAAAATAAATAACTTTGTTAAGATTTTTCCCTCAAATGTATAAACAGTAAAGAGGAAACTGAAAAAGTATTCTTTCAATTTTTCTTTAAACACTACTATCCAATTTTTAAGTGAAAATATTTTAAATATTTTTAAGTGAAATAAAGCTTGATTTCCTTAAATTCTGCTGGAGACAGAAAGTTGAAAAGAGAAAGTAGAGATCCACGACCAAAACAAAGTTCTAGAAATCTTTAAAACTGCAAGTGTTATTTTAAAATTATCTTATGATCAACTTCCATTAATTTCTATGATGAATCAAAGACCTTAGATGATATTATAAGAGCTGATTGGTAACTGAAAGCCAAGCAATAAATTTCCTATATTATGTGCCATCACTGAAAGTTTTCAAATTTCAAAACTGGAATCCAGGTGTCCATTATTTCAAGAATATATAGAACTCAAACCATAAAACAGTATCTGATAAAGGAAATACACATATATATATATATATATTTACAGAAGTCTAGAAGCCCCTGAACTGTTGTTACAGGGCCTGTTCAAAATGAATGCTTTCCAGTAAATTAAGCAGTTAGTATGGATGAAACTATGCAAAGGTATCCCAAACAACACCCTACTTGCTTCAGAGCCCACTACAGAGAATCCTGATGCTCGGTCGGAATCATCAGGAAGGATCCGAGCTCTTCACATTCTGACGGAGGCCCTGACCAGCCGGGCAGCAGGAGCGTGGAGGCTGGCTGCTCTCCAGGACTGCGGTTTCAACAAAAATATCCTGCAAAACTCAAGCTTGGCTGGGACTTACCAAAGGCTTTGGTTTGGAACTTTCCAGTAATGCCCCAAAATAATTGGACCTGAGACACACTGGCCGACCACTACCACCACTGACGCTGGGAAGAAGTGCCCTGGGAGCTCTGAGGCCTCCTGGGCTGACCACCCAGAAGAAGGAGTGGAGGGGGACAGGAGGAATGGCGGGCGAGGGGGAGCGGGCAGACAGACAGACCGTGCGGGCGCAGGGATGGGTCGGTCGGGGCGTGCAGAGCCTCATGAAAACTGGCTTAAAGACAACACCACCACCTACCGAGCATTCTTGCCAAATAAAAATTAAACAGGAATTTGACCGAGCCTTTAGCACTGGCTACCATTTCACAGGAAAAGGAGAAGACAAAAGAACCAGCTGAATGACACCACCGGGGTGCAGTCAGTGAAATACAGACCACAGAAAACTCTAGAGCACACACCTGCCCTTGAAACACATCAGTCAGTTCAGTTCAGTCGCTCAGTCGTGTCCGACTCTTTGCGACCCCATGAATCGCAGCACACCAGGCCTCCCTGTTCATTACCATCTCTCGGAGTTCACTAAAGAGAAATTTAGAGACTGAAGGGAAACATACAGGCTAAGATGCATTGACCTCATTCATTTCTGATTTTAGTAAACTGAGAGGATAGAATACTCATTGCCTTGAATGGTGTTCGGACCCTAAATTTCTGAGTAACTTGGTCCTCATAATTCCTACCAACCCAGAAATCCACACTGAAGAAAACACCTGAAGGGTGAAGTGGAACAAGAAGAGGGGTCGCTGTGGATTCAGACAGACTTTCGTGTCCGACTCTTTGCGACCCCATGAATCGCAGCACACCAGGCCTCCCTGTTCATTACCATCTCTCGGAGTTCACTAAAGAGAAATTTAGAGACTGAAGGGAAACATACAGGCTAAGATGCATTGACCTCATTCATTTCTGATTTTAGTAAACTGAGAGGATAGAATACTCATTGCCTTGAATGGTGTTCGGACCCTAAATTTCTGAGTAACTTGGTCCTCATAATTCCTACCAACCCAGAAATCCACACTGAAGAAAACACCTGAAGGGTGAAGTGGAACAAGAAGAGGGGTCGCTGTGGATTCAGACAGACTTGGGTTCCAATCCAGGATCTGCCACTTGCTAAAGTCAGGAGAGAGAGTTGGCCTCTCGGTGAGAAGCTGGAGTCTTTCCACTGGAAACAAAGATAAAATGAGTTGTGCCTGGGGATGACCGTAAGGAATCGGAGAGAGAACATGGGCATAAGTCCTGAGCGTGTTGCCTTGCGCGGAATAAACAAATGTCAGAGAGGAATGATGATTTGCATAACCACTGTTGGCAGGGCTCATTCTGAAAAGGCTCAGTCCCCACCCCATGCCACCACCACCCCCCCAAAAAAAACATAAAGAAGGAGAATATCCAAGAAGAGGTTGAATCCACATGCCCTCCTGGCGGAAGGTGGAAGGAGACTGGCTCATCTGTACCATGAGCTGCATCTTCCAAAGAAGTTCGCATTTGCACCCGTTTCTGCCTTTTCCAGGCTCAGACTACACACACTGCTGCTTGCCCTGGCATGGCAAGACCACCGGGCTGGGACAAGAACCGAGGGCATATACACAGTAAAAAGCGCCCAAGCGGGCTCCTGGTGTGCCCGCAGACGGGCCTCGGCACAGACTGCTAAGTGCGTGCATCCATGTGGCACTTCAGTGGATGGGTTCTTCCTCTCCTCAGTCCAAGGGCGCAGAAAGGAGTGGGTCCGGCACAGGTAACCTCTCCTTCGTTTGCCATTATGTTTTACACACAAGGAGATCTTAACGTCAAAAGATGGGAGCTGGAGATAGGAAGAGAGCAGCACGTGTTTTTCTGGCAGTTCAGTCACCGACACTTGAACTCGCTTCCGACAGTTCTCAGAATCCACAGACCTGTGAGGGCTGAACTGTCATCTGCCCGGCTGGGGAAGACTTCACCCTGCCGCTCTTCCAAAGGGCAAGTTGTGCGGGATTTTCCTGCTGATTTGTCTAAATCCATGTAAAACCCTGGACCCTAGAGAGACTGATGAAAGCAGGTTCGTGGCATGGGGTTGGCTAAGAGGAAAACTGCTTTTGTTTCTGAACCAAGGAGTACAGAAATTCAGAATTCATTTGCTAAAATCCAGAATTAGGGCAGAATGGGCGACCGCTTTTCTCCACGAGTTTGGGCTTGGTGATCACAGAAGGCAGTTGGCTTTGATATTTCTGAACTACTTAATGGTTAAAAACGAATGGTCCCATTAAGACTTGGAAGGCAGCCCTCTTATGTAACCGTTGGCTCTCCTCGGCTAAACGCCTCCTTCCAGCGAGCGCTGACACCAGGACTGGAGGGAGAGTGAAGCGGCAGTGCGTCTCAGCTCCCACGGGAGCGGCATGGTGTCGGGGAGCAAGCGGAGAGTCACAGCAGACGGAAACGCTGCCTCTGCCACCAACCTGCTAAGGCAGCCTGCGACAGTCCCTCACCGTCTTGGATCTCGTTTTCTGGCCCATCGAGAACGAAAGACAGGGCAGCAAGGAGGCTCGGCAGGCGGGCTGCCCAGGAGTGCCTGGCCTCAGCGCCCCTGCTGGCTGGCCGCGTGCCCTTGGATAACTCACCCTCTCTGGTCTCATTTTCCTCAACTGTGTAATAGATATAATGACAGCACTTACCCTGAGGACTGCTTGGAGAATTAAGTCAGGAAAAGCACACAAGGAGTACTGGGCGTGGGGCTCATAACAAGCTCTCGAGAAATGAGCTCTTACTGCTGCTACGGTTGATATTATTACTGCCGTTCTCCTCCAAACAACCGCAGAAATACTAGGTCGAGGAGTAGGCTGCCAGAGATTAAACGCTGCCTGCTTGCTGGCAACTCACACAACGGCGCGGGTGAGCTTAACTGGGCCTCCACCAGCCACCACTCTCCTTCCAGAGCCGAGAAGAGAGCCTGGGGCTTCGGAGGCATGTGTTAAATGCGTGTTAAGTGAAGAAGCAAGCGGATAAATGAATCATGAAGGAAGGAAAGGGCCAATGTTTAAAGAGCTACAGCTCTGTCTTGATGTGAGGTTCTCTGGAAGCTCTGGCGAGGGCTGGCAGCTACCAATCCCTGCCAAAAGGGCGCACAGTGGGGCTCTCACCTAGGTCCGCTGGCCTGCAGACGATGCCCAGCTAGCTATTCGCTGGAGCACAGGGCAGGCCCCTGGGGTGGGGGCGGCGGGGAGTGCAGATCTCACTAAAGACTCTGCCTTGACATTTCAATCTCAAGGACTCAGGCTTGCTCCAGAAAGGGCTTTAGGGGACAGACTTCTCAACGGTCTCAAAGAACGAGTGAGAAAACGAAGGGAGAAAGAAGAAGTGGCCACTGGACAGCATTGAGGAGTCGGGCCAACATCACGCCGTTGGAACATCTGGTCTGAGACACCTCCCCTCCCATCCATCATCTCCGAAGAGAACTATTAAAACCAGCAACCCTGACGGAGGCCAACCCTGAGACCGCTTGTCACTGATCAGCCTGCTCCAAATTCGGGGACTCTGGTGCCGACTGTGGAATTATTTTACCCTTGGCACCACGTGCACTGTTATTAACTTAATCCTTGTGTTTAAATCAACTCACTGGAAAAGAAAAATTAAACGAAGTGATTTGTTAAAGAAATTTAAACCGCTATGTTAAATGAGAAACCAGTATTGCTTGCCCTTAAAAAAAAAAAAAAAAAATCAGAGGGAACTGTAAAAATAAACACTTGGAAACAAAATATTGTAATGAAAAGGAAGCTAACCACCACCGCTTTCCTCAGTTCTGGCTTAAAGAGCTGCTTGCTCTCTGTTAGGAAAGGCGGTTTGTAAGGGATGGCCAAAAAAAAAATCTGCCAGTCCTCAGCAAAGGCTCCCTCCTTCAGGCATTTTTGAAAGTCTGAGAAAGAATGGAAAAACAGAAGTTCTCAGATGTGAGCCCACGCTTTTGGAACCGTGTCCACGCGCCACGTAAAACCATCGCAGGTTTGCTAAACAGTAAAACCTTCTTCCAGTGCTCTGAGGTTCAGCCCCCTTGTGGAACTAGAGAGCTGACCTGACCCTTCCTAAGTTTAATTAAAATAGAACTTCTCCTCAATTCTGGGAGGTGCCTTGAAGATGTCTGCGATCAGGATGCAGCCTACAATCAGCTGGCTTTTATGAGGTCACTTTTACTGATGCCTAGTAGGATCTTTTTCTTGTTTTCTGGGAGGCTGTTAAGAGATTGATGACACGTCTCATAATGAGGAGGGCTCAGAGTCAAAAAAATACGGTACACCTCGCCCGGGCCAGTATAAATGAGCCTCCTGTTTGGACGCCAAGACGGCACAATAGGCTTCCGTCTTCCCGGTTGTGTTCATCTGATAAAGACATTACAATGGCGAGATATTATGATCTATCACCCTCCGCTGGAACACTCACACGTTCTTGGCCTTGAACGCCTGAGCAAAATGCTGCACGCTGCGGAGCAGAGCAAGGTCCAGGGTCATGGCTTCTACCTTGGCTTTGTGCTGGAAGGAGAGAAAATAAAAAGAAATGATAAATAACAGCAAGTTTAGTTCATGGTATCAAGTTACAGTAAATGTGTTATGGAACATGTCGGAATTCCCCTGTTTAATATTAGACGCCCAGAGAGGATATAAATCATCGGAATGAACAGAAGAACGGGGCTTTTTACTGCCAAGTTTAGGGAGGATGGGAGGCTGGGGCTCTGCTAAAACTCCAGGCTGAGGGGCTGGACCGTTTGACTCAGCGCCCGAAACAGGATCCACAGGGTCCAGGGGCTCACGTATCTCCTCTCAAAGTGCCTCCTAAAAGAAACTATAATGACAGAGCTGTACCAGGACGAAGGCCGCCTCCTGCAGGAGCATCAAAGGCCACGTGGGAATCTCAAAAGCTGCCATCTGGGCTCTGAAACCACTCCACTAAGCCTGCCTCAGAAATGAAACACAAGGCATGGACAAAGCACAAAGGCAGGCAAAACTCGGTAATATCAATGGGGCCTGACAGCCCTGCATGCCCCTGCTTTAGAAACGCAGACAAGCCGGGTTAGAGAGCCCTGGGTTAGAGACCCTGTGAACTCTGTGGGTGTGAGGCGCACGCGGGTGACGATAGTGATGCTCCCGATGTCCAACCTTGGGTGACGGTGGGTGGGCACTTACAGGCATCGTCGCATGTCACCCTCAGGACAACGGAAGGATACCTTGTATTTGGCCTGTTTTACACTGTGGCATCTTATAAGAGACTGGATACAGAGCTAGGAAGCGTGGATGGTGAGACCTCAAGCCAGTCTGACACTGAAGCGCAAACTCCCTCCTGGAGCCACACCGGAAGTGCCGCCGCAGTCACTAAGCCGCCCCAGCCCACTGCACGGCCGCCAGCACAGTTCCAGAAAGACCACGCCTTTCCAACAAGTCACTAAGCCGCCCCGGCCCACTGCACGGCCGCCAGCACAGTTTCAGAAAGGCCACGCCTTTCCAGCAGGCCCTGGGTTTACCAGGCCCTCCCGATTTTTAAGTCTGCCTGGACTCTGCTGTGGGCTGAAATGCTACGACTTCTTCGATCTCTCTCCCCAGAAGACGGCCAGGCCACCTGCCTGTTCAGGTAAGTGGATTCCCATAAGCTAAGCGGTTTCCCTGGGAATCCCTGTCTAGACGGCGCTGCTGAAGTAAGACGAGTGAGAATCACAACGTGCTCGGATGCTATGAAGCGGGTGCACGTGGCTCAGCGGAGCCACCCTCCACCTGGACGGACACACAGGCTGTGCTGAGACGCTTAGTGTGTCTGCAGCAGTCCTCCTCGGTCACCAATGTCCTGGACCGCGACCTGAGCCCCAGGCCTTGGACAGTGAACACCAGGTCGACGCAGCCGGGATGCACACTGGGCCTCCTAACCTTTCTAAGCCTCAGTTTCCTCACTTGTAAACGATGAATGCTCATTATCTACTCACAAAGTCGTGAGGCTAAGCGCAAAGCACCTAACAGCCTGCCTAGAAGACAAAAGGTGTTTCATCACTTTAACCGGAAGGAAGGAAGATGCCCGTGGTGACAAGTTCTTCCCCCAAGGCCACTGTGTGATAAATGGTTGTTCAGGAGAGCAACAGGGCAGCAGGGTGGGTGAAACTGTGTTCACGACAAGTGAGGCTTCCCCCCAAAGACCACATCGTACCAGATCACTGTTGGACCCTGGAGGATCCAGGTCCTGCCACTAACAGGGCCCAGTTTTCAGGAAAGGCCATAGAGAGGAATTCAGTGACCTCCCCAAACCCAGCAGTCTGGCAAAGGCAAGTTGGCTGAAGTGGATTTTAAATTCCTCAGGTAACAGCAGTTGCACACACCTGCAGATTCTGGAAGAAAGAGAAGCATCTAACCTGATCCAGGAAAAGAGGAGAGTGCCAACACGTGGGTTTCATTAGAGCTTCCTGAGATCAGGGAATATTAAAACTGGAGGGTTTACGGTAAGGCAAGGCCACAGCCCTCATCCCATACGAAGGTAAACTGCCACCAGGAGAAGGGGCTGCACCCAAGTGATGCCGTACTCTGTACAGAGGGCTCAGGACTCCAGATGGGGAGCAAACCGCAACCCCCCCAACCCCCCGTCCCCACTTTCTGTCTGCGCGACGGATGTTTTTCTGTGGCTCAAGTCTTTGGAGCAGGATTTCTGTCAAAATGGCTAGCTTTCCTTCCCCATAGATTCTTATGCCTCCCGAATGCTCAACTACCGGTTCTGACGTTCAGACGTGGCAACTCAAGTGGCCTTTCACCCTCATCCTGCTCCTCAGGCCCCAGCCACAAAGCATGACACTGGTCGCCAACACAGAATCTTACAGAGCTTTGAAAGGATCGCAAGAGGAAAACCGAATATTTCTCCTATTAAGGGAGGGGTGGTAAAGACAGACATCACTCCTGTCAGCTGAGTCCCTGATGGAAATCCCCAAGGAATGTGCTGGCTACATATTAGAAAAGAATGCATGTACATTTTTCCCCCATAAAACAGGGAGAGCATTCCCAGATGGTGATCCCAAAGCAAAAATTTCAGTGAAAGCGATGGCGTGGCCAAGCCGGCCAATGTGTTCCTCTAATGTGCGGTTTGCACGTGGTGAGCTGTCTTTTGATACCGCCCCCCCCAGCCCCCACCAGCTCACCCCTCGCTGGAAGATAAAACACAGGGCTGCCACCACCAATAAGAACAAAATCAGAACATACGTATCCAGGGGGAATGAGGGGTCACAAGCCATCAAGTAGTTCAACAGACTAATCCACAGGCGGTGGGTTACTAGGCTCCTGGGGACAGTGACTCAAGTCCACACCCAATTACTCAGGTGACTCCCCCTGCCCTCGGAATCAGGCTTCCTGTCTCTGCTACTGACCCTGAGAAATGCAGAGGGACTGCGTGCGTAGTTAAGCCCCCAAAAGGGCAAACACAGCTTTTAGAGAGAAGGTGCACAAATGTGCTGACGTGTGTGTGTGGGGTGGGGTGGGGGGTTGCTTTTCTGGTCATCTAACAAACTTCACAATGCGATAGAAATGTTTTTATCGTGGGACATGCTCCAAATGAGAAGGTAGGGGCTGACGGATTGCAAACAGAGAGCATTTCTGAGGGATAAACTGCTGAATGCTAGGTGAAAGCAAGAGGCCCCATCTGCCAATGTGAGCTTTCCTGCTGAGTCTATGAATTTGGGACTGACCACAATCCGCTTTCTTAGTATAACTCATTTCTGCTGTTGCTGTTGTTGACTTTAATTTGGAAGGAATTATAGACTCGCAAGAAGTGGCAAACACAGTACCCGAAAATGCTCACATACCCATCTCCCCGCATCCCCCAGAGGGGACGACTTATCCAAGCAGCACATCATCAAAACCAGAAAACCGACATTGTCATAAAGTAATTCATTAGACTCCAGATGTTACTTGGATTTCACCAGTTTGGGGATGCACTTATTTTCTTTTATTCGAAATATCTATGCGTATAATTCTATGACATTTTTATCACATGCAGAAATTCATAGAACTATCACCACATTCAACATACAGAACTCTTCCATCACCACTAAAGAACCGTTGAGTTTTTCAAGTAAGATGTTAAATCAGCATATGCCATCCAGGAAGTGAAAAGTTCAGACTCTGTCTGGCCAGTCTCTGGGCTCTAGATTTGCAACACACACACACACTTCTAGCTTAAAACATTTTTGTAGCTTGGAACGGCCAACAAGATACGATCCAGATCCCTTACTGTGTGGCTCACACAACTGCCTCTGTATCAGTCAAGACGACCTTCAACAAGGAAGGAGCCCCCAAATCTCTCAATGTCATAAGAAAACCAAGGATGATGACTTGTTCATGCCTCATGACCCTTCCCAGTCAGTGGGGCCTCTGTCACTGTAACTGGCCAGGGGCCCAGGCAGATGGAGTCCGGGGGTGTTTCCATCCTCTAACATGTCCAGCCTCCACAGGGCGGGGAAGAGAATACGGCTGCACACTGAATGTCATGGGCTGCCGCCCTGTGGTGCCAGGTGTTGCTTCTGCTAACATTTTGTTGGCAGAGCACGTTCTGCAGCGGTGCCTAGCTTCAAAAAGGTGCAACCCTCCACATGCCCAGCAAGAAGAGAAATGCAAACGTGTACACAATGAATAATAGTAACAACCAACGCACAGTCCATGATTTTGCCCTCTCTACCCTCCAGGCTCATTTCAGGCCACCTCCTGCTTCATAATTTCACTAGTCATAGAAACATTTAGAAAAGACAGATGGATATGGACAAAAAGTATCTACAATGCCACCAACCCACTATTAACTGTTGGCTTTCCCTATGCCCCTCCCCCCTTCCCTCCTCTCTACCCATCTACCTACCCATCAATCCAGCCAACCAGCCAACCAGCCCCCCACCTAGCTCTGGCTGACAGAGACAACTTCCTACTAAACTTTGAATCTCTAAATGCTATAAAACGCCTATCCAACCCTTCCCCAAATCCGCGCTCTTTTCTTTAACCACACCAGTGTACACAAGTTTATCATCTCAGGGAAAAGAGGAATGCAAACTTCCCTTAAGTTCCGTCTACAGATGCTGGCACCCAGGAATGCACAGGTGGCAACCCCACACGTGAAGCAGCAGGCAACCTGCTCCCAGCCACCCCCAGGTTCAGCCAAAAGACAGAGTAGTGAAGCAACCCACATATTTTTCCTCCACTTTCCTGGAAGTCGGGGACACCAGCCCACTGACACTCTCGGTAGAATGAGTCTTCCTGGGCTGTTCTTTGCTAAGTTCCCAAAACCTGTCTTAGTGGTTCAAGGGTCTACAAGTGCAGAATCAAGGGGGTTCTTGCTGTCGTTACACAAGGCTGTTCTCTCATACCATTGCATGGCTATAATTGGCCAAGTGTGACTCAGGCGTGACACTGCCTGGAACCACAGGAGCCACTTGGGGACCGTGTGGAACGTCCACAGGGAACAGCAGAGTCGGGCTGAGCGGGAGGAGCCGCAGTCCGGCCTGACAGCGGCACTGGCCGTGTGCCCGCAGGAGCGGCGTGGCTGCTCTGGGCCGCAGCATCCGTGCTGAAATGGGCGTCTGCCGTAAATGGTTAGGGCAAAGAGGAGGTATGGTGCATACAAGGCACGAAGCACAGAAATAACGATTATTATCATTTGTAACACCAGTGTTAGAACAGGACACCGATTCTTTGTTTTTCAACCATAAGGCATATTACCAATTGCAGCCACAAAATTTACTTAAACAGGCTACAGTCCATAGGGTCGCAAAGTGTTGGACATGACCNGGTATGGTGCATACAAGGCACGAAGCACAGAAATAACGATTATTATCATTTGTAACACCAGTGTTAGAACAGGACACCGATTCTTTGTTTTTCAACCATAAGGCATATTACCAATTGCAGCCACAAAATTTACTTAAACAGGCTACAGTCCATAGGGTCGCAAAGTGTTGGACATGACCGAGGGACAGAGCACACCACGTGATATGCTTGGCATTTGTTTTTCATTGAAGAGTCACAGGAAAAGTCTTTTGAAGTATCTATCATTTCCCCCATTTCACAGCCTAGAAAACAGACGGTTTTACAGTTTAAAGTGGCACAGCCTGGACACCGATTCAGGTTTCGAACTGAGACTCGACTGGTTCCAACACTCGTGTCTTCGCTGGATTATCACTACTGGCTCTAGCCCTGTTCTCGTATTCTTCAATGCCTGACACTGAGAAGCTATCAAGAAATTAACGTCCTCTATATATTCTTGTTTGTGTCTATTTTACATCATATTTATTTCATACACTTAGAATTTACAAGAGAAGCCTAGTAGTGAAGGAGAAAATGTAACCAAGGCAATAATGTACATTCAGAGCTTATTGCTAATGGCACCCTGCAAATTCTAATCCAATGGGCCTTAATTGCATTATGCTGATGCCTCTCACCCTTCCACTTTACATATGCTTGGTCCTGATTTTATGTTCTGAAACCTTAAATAGGAGTTGTCACATTTACAGCAGCGGGAGATGGCGGTGATGAGCATGTTATTGACATGACATTATTCACTGAACTGCAGTACAGACCTAACTACACTTGTTCCGTAATTTGTCAGAATCCTATGTGGGACTTCATATCGCTCATTTTTCCAATATTATGAAAGTGATGTTATTGTGGCTGTGGGTGTCAGCCTCTTTGCTGGGAAATGCAGGAGCAGATAGGGATTTGCATCTCCTTTCAGCTCGTGTACATCTCAGAGCAACCCAAATGAGCATCATGAGCGAGCTAGATGGGAGTCTGCCCAACCTTGAACAAGCCTAAAGATAAAAAGGATGCCCTGATCGGGGACTGACCTGGTGGTCCAGTGGCTAAGGCTGCACTCTCCCAATACAAGGGGCCTGGGTTCGATCCCGGGTCTGGGAACTAGATCCCACATGCACAACTCTGCATACTACAACTAACGGTCACACATCGCAACTAAAGATCATGCGTGCTGCAATGAAGATCGAATACCCTGCATGCTTCAACTAAGACCCAGCACAGCCAAAATGTTAATAAATGAATATTTTTTTAACAAAAGGATGTTCTGGTAAGTGCTCTTACTGAAACAGCATTTCTACCCAAGGAGAAGGCAGAGTTTAAGAGTCTCTTTTATGGCTCTCCATACCTGTATCAATTTGTACACCTGAGTGCCTTTCACCAGGAAAACGCTCTTAAAGAAGAGTCCAATTTACAAAATAGGGATCCAAAGCAGAAACGACCCTTAGCAAAGCCCTGGGTTTTCCTTCAAGCCTTGACCTTCAGATCAACCATCAGGCAGGAACCTTCACTCCCGAGCTTCCACAAATGTGCCCCCCACTGAAGGCCACTCTCCCTCCAAACTACAGTGATAAACATGCGTAATGAGAAAACCATGACAATACTTTTTTCATTACACATAGGTCAAAATTTCTGCCTTGGGTTGCAGGAACTCAATTTATAGAATAACTGCTTCAGTATCTATAGGTGATTGTGAGGCTGATTCAAGGAGAAACTGTACCGGATAACGGCTTATTTAATTTGGTGTATGACTTATGCACCACGTAAAGTAAAACTATTAAAGATGCTTAGACAGTAATTGGCAGTATTTTGCACTCTGGATAAAAAAAAGTGCTTATCTTGCCAGAAACTAACAAGAGAGGGAAAATCATTCGAAAACCTTCCAATTTCCCTCTATGCTATGCATTCACTTTGCAGCTTAAAAACAGTTTAAGAGGATGGCAAATGGCACGGGGGTTTGGCAGCCGACATGATCGGGCATTTATGCCTGGCTATTGAAGAAAGAGCCTTTTTTCATAGTGAATTTTTCATCCTAATGTAAGTGATGATTTACGTTAACTATAGGTAAAGCATGGTTACATTTTCCTGAAGGATTGCAGGCAAGTAGAGAGTAGTACAATAAGTTGAAGCGTAAAAGCTTTCTCTGTCATAATATTTATTATAATGGCATATAAAATAGCTGAAATAAATAATAGATGACTAAAGGTAAATTCATATGATAAAGAATCCTTCAGCAGACACCATTACTTTTGACTGTTCGAGTTTTATACACAGCTGAAGACTCTTTAATAAACAGGCCCTATGTCTTATGTAAGTACTGGAAACATCCACAACGTGCTCTAAAGGCAACAGACTGGACATCAGCTAATCCACTGCATAATTGTATCCTCAACAGGAACAGCCCGTATATTTTGAATATTTTAATACGTAGGTTCTTAATGAAATTTGCTAAGCATCTGAAGCCCCTTCTTTGCAGAAGTTGCTGATAAAATAAATCTGGCGCCCCGCACCCCAAGATTCAGATAGGCATACAGACAAATGGAGACAGTGGCATCGACACATATACACAGCATCATGTGTAAAATAGACAGCTGGTGACAAGGTGCTATCTAACACGGGAAGCCCAGCCTGGCGCTCTGTGATGACCCAGAGCAGGGGCTGGGGAGGGGAGGGAGGCTTCAGAGGGAGGGGACATTCGCATAACTGGGGCCAAACTGTGTGGCTGTATAGCAGAAACGAAAACAACACTGCAAAGAAATTTCCTCCAATTAAAGAACTTAAAAAAAAAAATAGGAAAAAAACTCACAGAGAGATGTGAGGTCTGTTGACTATCTGGTGACAGGTCAATGGCAGTTAGTTTCATTGACTACAGAGAAAGAGAAACAAGATTGTCTGCTCTGGTTGAAAGGCTTCTGAATTCCACTTGAAGGACCCGTGAAGTGTGAGAGATGCTCAGATGGAGAGAGGCGATCTTCGTTATGACGCTCAGGATGGAGAGAAACACACGCTACCAGGACAGCATCTGCCCGGGGGGTTCTCACCATGGACATGCCAGCCCCAGGGGGCACCCGGTGAGGTCTGGACACGTTTCTGGGGGAGGGCTGCTCTGGTATCTCAGGGGTAGAGCCCAGGGACGCTGACAAACATCCCACAGCGAGTCCCAGACGGCAACGGTGCCGAGGCTGCGCGTGTCGGTTTGGGGAGAGGGACTTGATTCACCCCAAGTGGGCTTCAACGATTTAAATTTATCCTTATTTATAAAAATAAAACTGGTTCACTGAGCAAAGTACAAATAATACAGAAGTGGATAATGTATCAAGTGAAAGTATCTGGAATCCTGCTGCCCCAAGATAAACAGAGTGACAGTTTGAGGCAAACCCTTCCAGGATACATTTTCTACATGTATAAAAAACACTGGGCCGCAACGGATTTCTACAAACACTGTATCATAGTATATGTGTTATTCTATTCTATAATCTGGTTTTTCACAATTAACACATAATAGAATACACCTAAACAGAACTCCGCCCACATTCTTTTCGACCAGTAGGTTTACCCAGTAGAGGAGTGTTCAAACATTTATTAAAAATTGATCTGGGGCTTCTCTGGTGGTACAGTGGTTAAAGTTCCGAGCTCAGATACAGGGCGATGGGTTTGATCCCTGGTCAGGGAACTAATACCTCATATATTGCACAGCACAACCAAAACAAAACAAATAAAAAAATTTTAATCCAACTAAAAATTTATTAAAAGAAAACGATTCCCTTGGATGTCTCAGTCCTCCACAGCCTTCACAGCTTTGTGAACTTTTTACTTAAATTCTCAAAGCTTGACCTTTCTTACCTGTAAAAAATAGAAATAATAGAAGAATTCCTTCCCTGGGATTACTGTGGGAACTCAATAAGATAATATGCATGGGAAGCACCTTAAACATATATGCCCTAAGTGTTAACTATTGCTGTTGCTGTAACCAATATTACTTTATATAGTTTCCAGGTTTTTGTTCCTGAAAGCAATGTTGTAATATCTATGTTTTGCAATAAACAATTTTTTTTTTCTATAGGATAAGATCCTGGAAGTAGAATTGCCACGTCAAGCGACATCTGTATTTTATATTTTGATGCATTTTTTGCTGGGTATCCTCCAAAAAGGTTAGAGCAATTTCTAGTCCGAAGAACACTGCAGGAGACTATGAAAGAAAACCAAAACAACTGATAATTCACGCTAATATTTATAGTCAATTAAAATGAAGTTTTATATCTCTGTCTCTGATTTCTGGTACACAGTAAGTGGCAGAGAGTAGGTTTTCAAGACAGAGTTTAATTTAGAAAATGAATGAATGAATAATGCACCACCTGAACCTGGGACAAATTCCTCAGAAGAGATAAAAGTAGGCTAGTGATGCTGGCAACATAATCCACTGGAAAGCCAGGCTTTTCTCCTGAAGCTTCAGGCCGACTAGCTGCCGGCCTGCCACTCAGAAGCTGGCACTCAGAAGCTGATGACGAATGTGAGCCCGGTATGCAGAGCATGCAGTAGACATGCAACAGTATTATCATGCCTGGGGAGTGCACGACAGTCACTTTCATTTTTTTATGGATGAATCCAAAGAGAGGAATCTTTCTGAGATTCTGCAGAAGCAAAGCAGCATATTAAGAACTAGAAAAGGTTAAAAAGTGTATGTGCTTCCGAGAGAAACAAAGTTTCCTGCTTAAGGTGGCATCTGTCTAAACAGGCTCTAATAGTTCCAACAAAAGCACCCAGAAAGGCAGAAAAGCTAGAAACTCAGTACACAGGGTGTGCACGTGCACGCACACACACACGTCACAGTCTAGGTGTCCCCAAATGTTGCACGTCTTCTACATTAGCTATGGGACCAAATAACTTACTCATAAAAAGGAACTGGAAAAGGAATTGAAACAGCAATAACAAAGAAGATGCTCTTTTTTAGGGAGGGGGATTTAATCGAGTTATTAAATCACTTATGGCCTGGTTTTGCTGGTTAAAACGGTAAGAGACAGTAAACAGCTTTATACTATGCAAGAGAAAATGTAAATCATGTATGTGAAAGTTTCAAGAAGAAAAATATCAGAAGGGAGGGAGGGAGAAAGGAAACAGAGAAAAGGAGGGGAGGGAAAGGATATGAGAGAGAAAAAGATGGAGGAGGAGGAGGAGGAAGAAAGTTAGTTTAGCTTCCAAACTAGCAGCAGCAGGAAAAAAAAAATGCTTGGGGTCCACGGGATATTAAGAAACTGGATCAATACAAAAATAAAATCCAAAAAAGAACTATAATTATTAATAAAGGAAAACACCTGATAGAGAGGAAATTTAGAAATGAAATTTAGAAATTAGTACAGATTCACACATAATCACAAGAAAAATTAAAAGGACTTAAATTCACACGTTAAAGGCAGAAGCCAACTAGAATTCAAGAATGACCTCCATGCTGTATAAAACAGATAGTGTGGACAGAGAAAACCAGCACCTCCCAGAGGGTTTCCACCAATGGCCTGTGAGTGGAATAGTGAGTGAGTGCGTGCGTGCGTGCGTGCGTGCATGTGTGGGCCCCTCCACCCTGGGCTACTCATCACGTGAACTGGGTTTCCCATATTCTTTCTCCTTCCATCTGAAGGATGCAGACGGTAACAATTTCTAGTAAGGCCACTAGATGCAAGGAGCTCCCATACTTCATGCACTGAATGGGCCACCGCACCCTGTCAGTTGGGGACACCCGATGTGGATCTGGAAATCACCTGGTACAGCTGTTGTCTCTCACAACTTCAATTGGCAGTGCGGTTGACGGCTCCCTGCTGCTTTCACCAGGAAGAAGCAGCAGTACATGTTGGCAAGCAGAAATGAAATTTGGGACATTAGGGGGTTTAAAAAGCCAATTGATTCCGGAGCCCAGACAGTATAAAATAAGCCTGAAAATACCTCTGAGAGCAGATAGCCCGTTACAATCCCAATTTCTGAATTAATTCAAAGAATTCAGGCCAGGAGCATATATCGGATTAGTGATATAACTTTTCCACCCAAGTCCTTTATTCCAGATAGTGGTGTGGTTGCTAAGGAATAGAGAGAAGGAGAAACAGAGGTAGACAGACAGATTGAGAGAGGCTCAGAAAGAGAGTCAGGCGTCCCTGTCCGTGAGGTTTCCAGGCTTGTCTGACAGCTTCCGCAGGACTGCTACTGAAAGGGAAGTCTAACAGGAGCCTAGGAAAGAGGGGTCTGTGAGGAGTGGCAGAATGACGTGCAGATTCAAAGCAGTGACCAGGTGACCCTGGCCCCTCAGGGCCCGAAGCACGCCAGCTTGGGCGTGGGCATGTGGCCACGTTCACATCCGACTCCGTGGTCTGCTCTCTCGTAGCCAAAAGGAACAAATGAATCACGTGGGGGTAATTCTGTTAAAAGGCAGCTAAGTTAGAGACCGCATGTTTTCAGAAGAGCAGTGCGCACAGCATTAGAGTTGGGGTGGGGGGCACCACCTTGTAAGCGTCCACTAGAGGCCACTTTGGAATGCACACATGTAAGGCGGCTCGGCCTCAGTGCCCCTTCTTCAGTATTCATCAACAGTGTCGTCCCTGCTCCCTCTGGTTCCACAGTACAAACGTTCTCTCCAGGCAGAGCTTCTGCTGCCGACAGGGGCCGGGGTGGCCAGAGCTTTCATTGGTGTAAAGGGAGGACCTCGTCCATGTGGTCCCCTTCTTCTCAAGGAAAGCAGACTTTAGAGGTTGCACTTGTTTGGGGGCACCAGGTCTGCAGCACAAGCTCCAGAAGGATTCGGGGGTGTTCTGGCTGAGGATCACGTTTCCTAGTTCATCTAAGTGTCACCGCTCATCACACAACTAGGAGTTGTCAGACTTCCTGCCCCGTGTACACTTACGAAATACAGTCCAAGAGGCAAACGTTCACTGTTAATTAAACAACTTAGGAGGGCTTACTCTCTGACAGGTACTATTCAGAGAAGGGAGGATTATGGACTCTGCTACATTTCGCCCTGTTGAGCCGTTACAAAGTAGACCCAATTACCTGCACTTTACAAACAAAACAAGGCTGAAAAAGCATTAAAAAAAAATAATAATAATAATCTGCTTGAAAAGCCGTATAATCAGCTATTGGCAGAAGTGGGATTTTAGTTTTTCCTCCACTCTGATAAGCCATTCCTCCTTAAGATAGCATTATTGCTTTGGTGCCAGAACTTTCTTTCCAACCCTGAAATTTTCCCTAAATCCAGGAGATTATGGTGGGGTCCAAATGTACTTCACTCCCAAGAATGTTGTTCTTTCCATGAACCCAAAGCCTTTACACTTTTTTTCTGACCATTAAAATGTTAACTTTATGATTTAAAAAAAAAAAAAGAATGTTGATTTCCACCTCTCCCCTCTGCTTCAACCTACAGACTCTGGAAGAGCCAAGAGAGACATCTAAGTCATGTGTAATTGGAAATGTTTCCATATGTGTAGAAATAAGATACTAATCTAACCACCTGCTCACCGGAATGTAGTGAAACAGACTTTTCTTGCCAAATAGCCGTTAAGTCCTCCAGAAAGTCAGCAAACTTTCTCTTGAATAGGCCAGTTAGTATTTTAGGTTTTGCTAGCCACACAAACAACTCGACTTTTGCAGCATGGATGCAAAAGCTGCCATAGACACTGTCAACAAATGGGTGTAGCCGAGTTCCAATAAAACTTTATTTACAAAAACAGGTGTCAGGCTGGATTTCCTCCTGGTGTGGCACAGTTTGCTGAAACCTGTTTCAGGACAAGAGTCAGGAAAGCTGGGTGTGTTTCCGACAGTCTGGCAGTCTTATAATTAAAGTAATTTGCAGATTCCACTGAAGATAGGAGACAATAAAGCATTACACGCTGCCTTAAATAACGTATGTTGACTGATCACAGGGGCCAGCTGATAAACATGTAGCTCACAGACAGCATTAAGAGTCTCAAGTAGTGTGTACAAAGAGCGGTAAGTATCTGCTAACACTGCTGCTTGCAAAATGTGTCTCCTGTTAAAAATCTGAATTTCAGGAGTATCACATGTTGTAAGTATCAACACTAAATGGTTCCTGCAAGTCCATATGCCTGCTTGAACACAGGACCGCTGTGAAAAATATTATGGCCACTCTGGAAGGTTATAAAAACCTGTTGAGAAATTGAAACAAGGGTTTCTAGACATCTTCCAAGCATGTCAATCCTTGGGCACTTAGGGTGTGAAGGACAGACTTTTTTCCACTGGGCTCAAAGGTATGCTCCAGATCTGCTAATGATTCTCTCCAAAATCCTAACAGGCATCAAATCGGAAGCTCCATCTTGGCCACTGGGAATGAGAGCATGACATTTTTGTCTTATGCATGTGCATTTACAGTGCAGAAAACCAGAACCAAACAACAACACCTCTCGCAATGGAAAGAGAATCACGCACTTTCCTCTTTATTGCAGAGAGAACTGCATATGCAGACGCAGAGTTTGGGTGGGGGAACCATTTGGGTGGGACAGGCAGAACCACACACAAAAAAACCGAAACAATGAAAACACAAAGAGATTGCTCGTAAGATAGTTATTAAAGAGATCACGTCTTCTATGTCCTGGGATTTTTCAATCTAGATGATAGTAGTAGACTAAGGGCGATTCCTGGGTCGGGAAGATTCCCTGGATAAGGAAATGGCAATCCACTCCAGCACTCTTGCCTGGAAAATCCCATAGACGGAGGAGCCGGACAAGCTACAGTCCACGGGGTCACAGAGAGTCGGACACGACTGAGCAACTTCACTTTCACTTTCAAGGGTGATTGAGAGACCATAACTGTTCTTGAAAGTAATAAGGAAAAAGAAAAAAAAGAAAAAAAGTAATAAGAATTACAGGCCATATCATCACGATTCAGAGGAAATTCATGCCTTCTGCTGGAGAGAGCAAAGATTACCCTTGCAGCATTGTGAGACATTCTGCCTAGACTGGCGGGTTTAAATTCCTCAACCAGGAGTCAGTATCAAGCCTCGCTGAGGACCAGAGTCTCTTACTGGCAGAATGATCTTTGAAATCTCTGAATACCAAGAAGCCACCAAGCACCTGATTTACGGAGATTAATACTTCCAAACAAACACAAAACCCACTAGCTAACAAGAAAAGACGAAAAACAAAACAGAATCATGGCCACCCGTGAGGTCACAGCATTGAAGTGTCATGGACTGCGTTAGGGGAGCATCGACATGCAGAGGGACGGACGGGGCAGAGCCACAGGAGCCTCGCCAAGGCACTCTGCTGCGCTTCACACCCATGCAAGGCTCCGCTCCGCACCCGGCGCCTTCAAGAGGCAGCTGGTCGCATCTCCACTTTGAGACTAAGTACACGTAAACTAAATAATCTGAGGTCATAAATCAGATGAAGGGAGGACCCGAATGCCCGTCTAACCAATCCAGAACCATCTGTCCACCCTTTCTGCCTGTAAACTATGATTATCATGACCCATTCAATGAAATGGAGAAGGAATACTAGAGACTAACGGTACTCTTACAAATGATGAACTTCCAAGCTCTTAAGCAGGATAGGCAAAGGATGAGAAAAATCAGGAAAGGGCCAGAAAGACCACAAGTGAAGGAAAAAGCTGAGAAAATACCCCATTCTCCTGTTCTCCGGAGATCCATAATCATATGCTACACTGTTCCCTGCAAGCGCAGACATACACGGGGTAGCACATTAATCCTTCAAACACTAACAGATGCTGGCAGGGATTTAGACTGGAATGTATTTACAAAGTGACAAATTATGTTCTGTATTATAGAGAGAGAGAAAGAGCACCCACAAACAGGCTGATAAATGTCAGCTGCAGTCACGACAAACGGTTTATTTTTATTATACTGTAACCACAAATTTTTTTTTTTTTTTTTTTTTCCAGGGAGTCCCAAAGATTTATTTGTTGCAGGGAAAAAACAAGATTATATATGACACAAAGTAATAACTGCAAGATCCGTGATATTCCGGGCACCCTACCCTCCTTGAAAGCTGCATCCAGGCTGTCGAGTGCCACTAAAAAACTCAACCTTCTCCCAAGCTCAGTAAATGGTTAATAAATCAGCACCAATACAATGCCTTGTAATTAGATACAGCCTTAGTTCACAGACTAGCCAATTGATAGACAATATCCAATTCCCCCTTCACTGGCTATCAGGAGGGGAGAGTAACTATTAAAATAAATTTAATGGCTGTGACGGGTAAGAAAATATACCAGAAGCTAAAATGTAATCAGTATATCCAAACCCAAAATAAAATTATAGTCTTTGCTGCAAACACGGTCCCTGGAAAGGAGGCTTATGGATGGAGAGCGACATCCACAGGCCAAAAAAGGCAAGGTCACTAATTCATAGGAATGTTTAACCTTGAACACAAGATTGGGTGGGGGCATGGGGGGTGGGGGGAATCTGGCCTGGGGCCAAGGCAAGATGTAAGCATTGATTACTAAGAGACCATTCTGAAGAACTCCTCTCCTGCACTTGGCCAGTGGGGCGTTGGGGGCAGAGGCAGGCAGTCTTGAGGGAGCTCCAAGGCAAGATGGCAGGAGGGTGACCCAGAGTCTGCACCCCTGCTTCTTGGTGCGGCTCCGCTATCACCTCGCTCTGGGAACCTGAGCAGGTTTCTCCCCCCACCCCACCCCAACCCCCTAGGAACCTCCATCCTCTCAGCTGTGAACTAAAGGGTTTGGAGCTCCCGGGGTGGCCAAGATCTCTTTCACTGTCCAGTCCTTTGTCTGACATGTAGAGGGATGGTAAATAGAGGAGGGCAGGCCGAAGAAAATGCATGCTGGTGACCAAGAGGATTTCGTAGAAACAGAAACACTTTCTCTTCTGGGATGCAGATACTTCGCGGAATCACTGCTAGTTACAAGTCCCTACACTTGCACACTCTGAAAGCGGGTTTTTGGAAAAAGGCACAACAGGAACACATAAATATATTCAAACACACAGATTACATAGAAGGGGCAGAATCACACATACACACACACACAATCCCAGTGACGACTATATGTAAAGATGGTTCTTTCTTTTGTAATAATGGACAGAAAACACTGCTGTTGTGGGGAGTGGAGGGAGGCAGCCCCCTCTTTAGGGCGTTAGGGGCAGGCAACAGCTCTTCTCTCTTCCCCCCAAACCCACCGCCAGGAGGAGTGAGCAGGTGGCCGTGGGGAGACATGCACAAGGACGAACTCTGGGGTCCAGGGAACAAGATTTGGTTCCAACCCCACCACCTCCTTAATGTGTTCCGACCTCCTGGAACCCTGGAACCTCACTGTTCCCATCTGTGGAACCATAATGTTAATATCTCCTTCAGCATGGGAGGGTTAAATAAAATTATGCTTGCAGCCTGGAGGACCCAGTACCTGCCTGGCACACAGGAAGTTCTCAACGAACTGTGTCAATTATTTTCAAGCTGGGGCTGCTCCCTGAAACCATCCCCTCCAAAGCCCTTTACAATCCTAAAAAAAGACGCCCGTCTTTCCTGCAATCCAATAAGAGCTTATTCTTCCTTTATCCTAATTCACATCCTAGTTTTATCCATCACCACTTCCTTGTGTCTTCTCTTATTTTCTCTAAGGGGGGTGGGTAGGGCGTGGGACTGGGGATTCAGCATGGAGCATGCTCCCATGAGTTTCCTTCTGCTTCCCAGGCCAGTGTATTCCAAAAAGCGGGCCTCTGTTCGCAGTAGCTTATGGTAACATGAGAAGAAAGGTGAGGTGCAAGGTGGAAGACAGCGTGAAGGGGAATTCACTCCATCAAAATGTCAGTCCAGCGACTTCCCTGGTGGTCCAGTGGCTAAGACTCTGCATTTCCAATGCAGGGGGCCCAGGTTCGATCCCTGGCCAGCAAACCAGATTCCACACACCACCACTACAGATCCAGAGCAACCAATAAAAAGACAAATAGATTTTTTTAAAAAATAGCATTCTGTCATAGGAGCCAACCAGAAGAAGGTCCTGAAGACCACAGTCCAGCCAAAGTCACAACAGTTTGAGCAGTAAAATAAATAGTGATTACTGGACTATGGAACAAAACATACACCTGTGAATCTATACTAATATAAACAAAATAACTGAATCAATCAACAAGTGGGAGAGAGGGGATCACTCTTCCTTCAGAAGAATTCCAATGAATCAGTGTAGAAAGCCATGTGAGAAATACAAAATCACCATTAGGGAAGCACCGCTACAGTAACTGCTATAGGTGAGATCAAAGTCAGTGTATGAATGTTCAAAGTAGAAAGAGAAGGCTGGCATAATCTCAAAGCATCTCCCCCTAAATATTTATGCAGTATGAAGAAAAAATCAGTAGCGTGATGATGGAAAAGCTCCGCAGACATTACCTTCACCAAATGATCACAGTGACTTCACCATTAACCACAGCAAGACAGACAGACATCCTGAACCACCTGAGCTGCTTCACTAAAAGGACACAGCATCGCTTCTAGAATGCTCGGGCCAAAAATCTGCTTTAACTAGGAGATCCAACCAGTCCATTCTGAAGGAGATCAACCCTGGGATTTCTTTGGAAGGAATGATGCTAAAGCTGAAACTCCAGTACTTTGGCCACCTCATGAGAAGAGTTGACTCATTGGAAAAGACTCTGATGCTGGGAGGGATTGGGGGCAGGAGGAGAAGGGGACGACCGAGGATGAGATGGCTGGATGGCATCACGGACTTGATGGACGTGAGTCTGAGTGAACTCTGGGAGATGGTCATGAACAGGGAGGTCTGGCGTGCTGCGATTCATGGGGTCGCAAAGAGTTGGACACGACTGAGCTACTGAACTGAACTGAACTGAATCATTAAAAAGCAAAAAAAAAAAAAGATAATAATAATCAGTTGCACCAAAGTCTCCAGAGCAGGAAGGACAGGGAAGGAGTGAGGAACTGTCAAAGACTAGAGCCAACCAAGAAGACCCGCGGTTAGAGACGAGGTGGGATCACGGACCAGATCCTGCACTAAGAGATACTGACGGAAAACTGCTTAAGTGCGAGTAAGGAGGTATAGTTAGCATTATAAACTACTGCCAACTTCCTGGTTTTGAAAAGTATATTATGGTTAGATAATTATATTATGGTTAGGTAAACTGTTAAAATTAGGGGAAGACAGGTAAAGCCTCGTGCATTTTTGCAACTTCTAAGTAACTCTGAAGTTACTTGGAAAAAAGTTCATAAAATACAACAAAATGGCTGTCTTTTGGAGTTGGAGTTCTGTGTTAAGATAGCCTTTCTTTTAAAAAGTAGCTTTGATTGTTGACGGGGCATGTTGCTTGTTGATTTTTGTTTACTGTTGTTTTGTTAGTGTCCTTCTTAGGAAATAAAAACACTTTGGCAATTTTAAGTTGGTATCCTAGTTTCTGTTTTCTTTTGAAAAATTTTTGGGATCCGAAAACCTGAGAACCACTAACTAATAAGCTCGTTGAGAAGTATTTCCTGATGATTGGACACTGGAGGAATGAAAGTTTACAACATGAGCACTATCCTCTTCACAGAGCACTATCGATATTCAATCACAACATTAAGGCCCAATGCTACCTCAGCGTCAGACCAAACGGAAAGTCACCGTCACCTCTTCGGGGAAGTGCGCCCTGATCACCACCCCCACTGTGGGAAGCAGGGGCCTGGCACAGAATCTTTGCTACTCACATCATATTATGAGGTTCTTAAAAGCAGGGCCTCTCATGCACATGTCTGTATCTTCTAAGAGGTATTTTTCTCCCAGTGAAAATTCAATGTATTAAAAAAAAATTATTGATATGCATCTCTGTAGCTTCTGAATGCAAGTTAACTGTTTGACTATATAAGCTTTGAAATGCTGAGAAACTTGCAACCTAACTCATTTTAAGTCTTTCTTTCAGTCCCAAGGTGCGTGTAAAACAAACAAAAAGTCATTTCACTCACTTCCTAAGCACCAGCTATCGATCCCTTATACTTTCTGAGAGCGCTTCTTAGAGTAGTTTTGGAGCCCTAGTGATAAGTGCTTTGGTAGGGATTAAGCACAGCCAAACCCTCAATATGTACACCCTCCATTACAGATGAGCCTGAGAGCTTTCTAAGTTTTTATGTGAAATGCTAAAAATTTTTTGTTTAACGTACTTTTAAAGTTGAGAAGATTGTTGGAACAAGTGCTCTCGGTTATCAATCAAATGCGTGATCATTCAGCAAGTAAAACAACCCATTTGAAAATGATAAATACACAGTGAGGGTAGAAGTGTAGAAAAAGAGACCCCCAGACAGGGCTGGGGGAAAAAAAAGGAGTATAAATGGGAACAACCTTTCTGAAGAAGAATGATCAATTCACACTTAAAAGCCTCACTTGGCCCAGGGAAATCAGTAGCATTGATGGTGACTGTGAAATCTGAAAATAACATCTGAGCCCAGCAAGAAGGGATTGGTTTAGTAAGTTATGAAGGCATAACGTACAGTCACTAGAACTTACTGCCAAAGAAAACTTACTGGTACAAAAAGATGGCCAAAATATTCTAGGAGAAAAAAAAAGTCAGACTACAGTGTGATAGCAATTTTAAGAAATATAGACAAATATATTTGAATATTAAGAAGACAAAAAGAGACACACCAAGTTAACAGCAATTACTTCTGAGATTCAGAAGCACTTACTCCTTATTTGTGTAGGTGTGACTATAATTGTGAAATATGTCAAGATAACATTATTTTTCTATTTCTGCTTTATTAACTATGCCAAAGGTTTTGACTGTGTGGATCACAATAAACTGTGGAAAATTCTGAAGGAGATGGGAATACCAGACCACCTGTCCTGCCTCCTGAGAAATCTGTATGCAGGTCAGGAAGCAACAGTTAGAATTGGACATGGAACAACAGACTGGTTCCAAATAGGAAAAGGAGTATGTCAAGGCTGTATATTGTATGCACCCCAGGAGTATGTCACCCTGCTTATTTAACTTCTTTGCAGAGTACATCGTGAGAAACGCTGGGCTGGGAGAAGCACAAGCTGGAATCAAGATTGCTGGGAGAAATATCAATAACCTCAGGTATGCAGATGACACCATCCTTATGGCAGAAAGTGAAGAAGAACTAAAGAGCCTCTTGATGAAAGTGAAAGAGGAGAGTGAAAAAGTTGGCTTAAAGCTCAACATTCAGAAAACAAAGATCATGGCATCTGGTCCCATCACTTCATGGCAAATAGATGGGGAAATAGTGGAAACAGTGGCTGACTTTATTTTTGGTGGCTCCAAAATCACTGCAGATGGTGATCTTGGACTGCAAGGAGATCCAACCAGTCCATCCTAAAGGAGATCAGTCCTGGGTGTTCATTGGAAGGAATGATGCTGAAGCTGAAACTCCAAAACTTTGGCCACCTCATGTGAAGAGTTGACTCAATGAAAAAGACCCTGATGCTGGGAAAGATTGAGGGCGGGAGGAGAAGGGGACAATAGAGAATGAGATGGCTGGATGGCATCACCGACTCAATGGACATGGGTTTGGGTGGACTCTGGGAGTTGGTGATGGACAGGGAGGCCTGGCGTGCTGCAATTCATGGGGTCGCAAAGAGTCGGACATGACTGGGCGACTGAACTGAACCTTATTTTTCAACCAGGAAAAAATTAATCAGCAGAGTTCTAATTTCATGAAACGGATACATATGATACGTGAATACAAAATACCCATGAATGGAGTTACAGCTTGTGCAGGCAATTTATTTCCTGGAAGAACCCACAAGAGATTGTCGTCCAGTGGAAGGACTGATGTTAGCACATGCTTAAAGGGAAGAGACTTGCCATTTAGATTTTTCTGTGTTATTTAACATTTTAGTGTGGGCATAAGTTTTTGGAAAATAAAGTAGCAGTTCTAAGGGTATGTACCCTTCTTGGTAAGAGGGAAAGTTAATCTCGTGTGTGGTACCTGTGTGTGGATTCTGCCCAGCCGTGATGCACAACTCAGCCCCTCTAGGAAACAAATCCCCAGGCACACGAGGAGCAAAGACGAGAAGAAGTACCAACCTTCTCAAGATCAACGCTGCTCACTCTCCTAGGTCAGAAACCACAGGCAGAGAAATCAGGCCCAACAAGATCGAATCCGAGTTCTACCACACGTAGCTCCAGCATGCCAAGAAATGCACCAAACTCTCTGAAACCCGGTGAAATGGGGGCAATTATATACACACAGCCAGAGAGCACGGACTTTCAGACAGTGAGTATAAAGCATGTAGCGATGTTCCCGGAATGAGAGGGTCAATAAGCATAGCTGACATTGATAACAATAACCATCACAGCAAGAACAGCAGCTACAGTATCTTCAACCCCACAAAGCCATGCTGAATACTAAGAATAACATGTGTGGAAGTGTTCAGTGTAGAATAAACACTCTGTGAATGTGTCCCAGGTCACACTCTGATCATACTCAAATCTCTTCCTCCCATCAAGGTGATGAGGATACCACAAAGACGATGTTCCAGCGGGGTTACAGATAGAAGGGACCAGATCACCCTCTTTTACTCGCTGCTTTATTTACTTAAAGACACGACCGCTGATGGGAAGAGAGGTGGTGGTCCTGTACAGAAAGAGCACGGCTCTGCGGAGGCACCTGGTCTTTCCACACTTGAGTGTGTCTGTGTGTGTGGGTTATGTGTGGGTGTGTGTAAGACAGAGAGTGGTCTTCCCGAAGCAAGGCCTGAACAGAATCTAACACTCTCTCGGCCAGCGGCTTCCGTGTTGACACGACAGCTACTCCGAAGACCCCACCAGCACACCAGCTGCTTCGGGCCGCCACTCAGTCCAGGGGCCACCCAGGCCTTGTGTGTAACAGGAGAGAAGGCAGAGTCGGAGTCCAGCCTCCCCTGCCTGTACCCCTGCTTCAGTCTCTAAAACCTCCTTTCTTTATCTACATAATTGGGTTCCAGAAAATGCAAATGGAGCTGAGGCAAAGACATGCATAGCCATACACGGTCAAGCCTCATTTAGAAGTCAGCCATCTGACCTCTGATCGCTGGGCAAAGTGCCCACCTCACGCCACGTGCCTTGTCTGGGAATGTTTATTCCAAGGTGATCGTCGTCCACATAGCACCCCGTGGCCCCACTGCCCTGCCTCTGCTTCATCTCCACCCAGAGCACTGGAGAGGAGGGTCAGGGAGCAAGCCTTAAAAGGAACTGGAGATGCACAATGCCTCCTCCTTCCTGCCCTTGGACTACCATTCCCTCACGTATATACAGATACACAAGGAAATCAAGCATTTCATTATGGAGCTTTGACTCTTCACTACTTAAGAGTGGTTTTACTCTTATGAAACAAAAGTTTATTTGAACACATGAAATGTAAACCACCATACAACACACCCTAGAAAAAATATATATGCCTATACATGTGTATACACTCACACACACCAAGTATATATGCATACACACACACACACACACAGAGGAACAAAGGGAACAGGAACACAGAACACCGGTTTCCTAATTGTTGAAGCAGGGTGACTGGCATGCAGGGGCTTATTATCATCCTGTCTGCTTTAAGGTTGAATATATTTGAAATTTCCATAATCAAAAGCCTATTTTTTTTAAAGACAGGCCATACAGGCAAACACAAAAACATGAAAAAGAAAAACCATAAATGCAACTGAGCAGAAGTAGGAGGGGCTATACCAGAAGTTGTGAGAACATGTGTTGAGTTCACAGAGTCTAAATAAGAACACGCTTACGTGGAGTCAAAAACAAAAATCCGTACATTTATTGGCCAAGATATTAGATCATTTGGAAAGATTAAGGATAGAAAGGAATAAACAGCAAGAAGAAAGTGGCTTGCTGCGGAGTTTGGCGCATCTGAAAAATAATGGTCTCTTCAAAAATGGAAATGTTTTCCAGCTGTAATCGCTGGCTTACACAGTTTTTCGGTACGTCATCAACATCGGCACCAAAATTAAACTGCAATGATTAGCTAATTACCAGGCTGCACAGCCATTAATGAAATAAAGTGCCTGATTCCCTCTCCAAAGCCAGTCGGTAATATGTATGAAGTCTAGGGGTTTCCGTAAAACAGTTAAACCTGAGCACTTGACCCCTCCAGAAAAAGAAAACAAAACAAACAAAAAGAACAGCTGACACTTGGCCTTATCCTTATGCCAAGCAAAAAGACATGAGCCCCTTTATTTCTGGGGTGGTGGGAGGGTGCAGGGAGGCTACCAGCAAACATTCCCGAGCAGATGTTTACAAACAGAAGGTAACTGATAAAGACCCAAGCACAATGCCGCATTGTCTTCCGCGAGTCACAGATGAACCCACTGGAGCTGCTGCAGAGAGCCTTCCTGGAAGCCGTCCAGAAATTAAAAGGTGCAAACAAGCTGCCTAATACCCTTGCGTAGACTGAATTCTTATGAAGAAAATAAAGTTTATTGTCTGGAAAGGGAGAAAGCATGAGGAAAGCACTAAAGCAATGGAGGTGAACAATGAGACAGATGTTCACTTCAGGAAATGAAGGCAACAGAAGAAGCCACCGCCAGGGAATTTTACGAGGATCCCGACGAGCCAGCCTGCGTCAAGGGCACCAGGTGAAGGCAGAGGCGGCGGGCCAGCGCCCGCCTTCCCGGGGGCTGCTGACCTTGCGGGACCAGGCACGGCGACGGCCCGGCCGAGGCTGAGCGCCGAGCCTCTTAGGAATTCCCTGTCACCTCCCAAACCGCAGGCTGTTCTCATTCTTAACCACAGGCCAAATACAAGCCAGAAAGAAAATCGCCAAGTCCCAGCATATTGGTGAGTGCTCCTCCTGCTTCACGGCCACTGCGGATATCGCACAAACTCGGAAAGACACGGGTGTGCTCTCCATGTCCCGACCAGCTCTCCAGCAAGAGGGAGGGCAGAGAGGGGACCGCTGACGAGACTCCTCCGAGCGGCACCACTGCTCGGGGACCCGTCCTCCTTGATGCGTTCAGTGGGCTGCGTCCCCCTCTCTTCCCGTGGTCCCAAGGAGGCTCTCAGGAAGCCACTCTTCAGCGCAGATAGAGCATCGCGGTGAAGATCCTTGGACAGTTCTTCAAATCCCAACTGGCGGGACAGCCTCTGAACCTGAAGGTCTTCATCTGGGTCCTCTTCCTCTTGTAGTATTACACACGGATCCTACATAACCAATCTCAAATCTTCTGCGAAAAGTCAAGGAAGTTTCATTGGATGGATGACATGATGAAAGGGCGGAAAACAGGATGGATGAGTAGTTGGCTGGTGGGCAGGCAGGCTGGCTGGCTGGCAAGGTTGACTGTGGACATGTGCAATTATCTGTACTTGACTAATTCTTGGTAACAAATTCTTTGGGGCAAACCTCACAAGGAATGGCAACTTATTAGGTGGCTGATGGGAATCTAACAAGATTATTGAATGGGAAAATATAGCATAACCATATGAGAGAATATCACCTTGCCACTGAGGATCATGATAAGGGAAAAATTCGATCGGCATGGGAAAATGTTTACGAGCTACCACTAGGTTCAATAAGAAGCTGGCTCTGAAAGAGAATACACAGGACAATCTTATTGGCTTAAAATGTGTGCAAGTGGGTACATGTATTATAAGGTAGCAGCAAACATACTTCCCTGACTCAGACTAAAATGTTAACAGGGATGGTTTCTGGATGAAGAGCCTCAGCCCTGACTGCTTTTAAAAAACCAGTACAGCTCAAACTTGGGGTTCACTGTTTTCTGATCACCGGGTTTACTGGATTACTTCTACAGTATATTCGTCACCTGAGGCATTACTATTTCATCCACAACGGCTGCACACCAAGCATATTCTCAATCACTAGAAGCACCTGTGTCTTTGGTTTGGCTGGTGGAAACTCAGAAGTGGGCACCGCTGGGGCTCACACCACTCCACGGCTCTCGGTCGGGACTGGGAGCCCTGGGTGATGTAGCAGGACAATCAGCAAGTACAATCACACGACTAGCTGCCAGGACCTCGTCAGGGCAGGACTGAGATGGAAACAGAGGCGCCTGCTGACGCCCATCCCATCCCCTGTACACATCAGGCTGTGACATGTTACATCCTCAGGCCTGGCTGTTAGGGGCTCAACTGTGTGCTCCTAAAATTCATGGGCTACAGGCCCAACCTCCAGGACCTCCAAGTGTGACTTGGAGGTAAGGCCTTTCAGAGCTGACCAAGTTGAAAGGAGGCCGTGACGGCTGGCCCTCATCCAGACTGACTGCATCCTTCTCAGAAGAGCAACCAGACACACAGACAACAGGGACGCACGTACACAGAGCACAGACCGCGTGAGGACACGGAGGGCAGGCGGCCGCCTGCGGCCAGGCAGAGAGGCCACAGGAGGAACAACACCTGCGGACACCTCTATCTCGGCCTTCCAGCCTCCAGGAAAAAACACACATTTCTGTTGCTCAAGCCAGTCCATCTGTGGCACTTCGTTACAGCAACCAGAGGAAACTCAGAGACCAACCCCAACCTATGAGGCATCCCAGGTCCACTTTCTCTCCTGCTGGGGTATCTTCTTCTCATGCTTCCTCTCATTTCTGGCTCTCTGATGCCTTGTTAACCCATCATCCCAGCCCCCACCACACACACACACACACACACACACCAGACCCAAACCTTTCTTTTGCTCTTACATTTGGGTTATATGGCTCTCTTTTTCAGTTCCCCAATCTGGACCTTAACATGCCTGTGGATTAATTCACCTCCTTGACTACATGACCCTCCTTCTGCTACCCTCCTGCCGCCAACAACTGGGCCTCCTTCCCTACCCTCCTGCGAAATGAGAGTCGCTCAGTCATGTCCAACTCTTTGCAACCCCATGGTCTATACAGTCCATGGAATTCTCCAGGCCAGAATAGTGGAGTGGGTAGCCTTTCCCTCCTCCAGGGGATCTTCCCAACCCAGGAATTGAACCCAGGTCTCCCACATTGCAGGTGGATTCTTAACCAGCTAAGCCACAAGGGAAGCCCAAGAATCCTGGAGTGGGTAGCCTGTCCACTAAAGATCCTTCTTTAGTGGATCTTTCCAACCCAGGGACTGAACTGGACTCTTCTGCATTGCAGGCAGATTCTTTACCAACTGAGCTAGGGAAGCCCTCTACCCTCCTGGGCTCTCGGTTAAGATGGCCCTTGCCCCCACCCTCTGTAGGATCTAAGTGGCATTACAGAGGCTGCTCTGCTTGCAGCTGACCTTCCTGATTCAGCTTCTCCACGGGCCAGCCTCTCTCCTGTGGTCAGGGAACATGAGATCTCTGTGGGGCTTGTGCCACGCTAAGACGAAACACAGTTATGAAGCAAAGATCTTCTCAAGCAGTGTCCAGCCCCAAGGGCCTCGCCTTCGTTCTCACTGCCGAGCAATAATGAAAGAGCTAGACGTGAGCTTTGTAAGTCAGAGGACGAAAGCAGAAGAGGATATTTTTTTTTTAAGAGAAAGTTTTATGTTCCTTTAAAACTTGGACATGATTTTTAAGGGCGTCTCATTCTTGTCCTTTCAGATAAGCTTTCAAACTGTTAAACGGAATGAGGACATAATCCATACTGTTTTATGGGGAATCCGCTTTTAAGATATGTACAACATTTAAGGAACATTAAGGAAAAGAGGAAATTGAATTCTTTCCAGAAGGGCTTTAAGTAGAGATAAGAAAAGGAGGCCATAGGTTAGAAATATTTCCCAAATTATCATCAGAAATTGCCGGGGCAACTGTTTAGCAGACTCGTGAAGTGCAGCAAGAATTATTTTTCTCAACTTTTAATAAGATAGCAATGCAATTAATTTCCAAGAAAGATAAAAGTGAAGCATATTCTCAGGCCATGTGGAGAATACAAGTTCCTTTATTCATTGGATGACTATTTACCCAGAGTGCACCCAGGTGTGGTAACGAGAGGGATACAAAGATGTATAAGCCCAGGCAGCTGACGAACATGTAGGAAGTAAGAGGAGCCAGCGGCAGGGATGATGGGATGATGTGTGCATGGGGTGGGGAATTGTTGTGCTTGTTGTTGGGGGAGGTGACAACTTGACTTTACGGCCAGTTGAACATATCCTGCAAAAGATACATGAGGCTGTGAACAATCTGGAATCAACACACTAGACACAGATCTTCAGAAATGGACATAAAGTTCTGGGAGGCAGAGTGATTGCTGAAATGTGGGAAATGGGTATGATCTCCAGGGGAAAGAATATAGACCAAGACGGAGGGTCAAAAATAGAAGTGTTAGGAGACATGGCGTGCCTTTAGTAATGACTGTACAACTCTGTGAATATACGAAAAACCATTAATGAGTAAACTGTACAGTATGTGAATTACATCTCAACACAGTTGCTGCCGTTGCCAAAAACAGAGACGGGGAAGGTATGGCCCATAAGCCATTAGCCCATAAGCTCAATACCATTAGTCATTTATTTTACAAAATAAAATAAAACCACAACGAGATACCCTGCATACCCAAATAGAACATTTACAACACTGATAAACAACCTCCTTTGTGCTCAGTCCAGTGGCTAAGACTCCGTGCCCCGAATGCAGGGGACTTGGGTTCGATCCTTGGTCAGGGAACTAGATCCCACATGCTGCAACTAAGAGCTTGCAAGTCGTAACTAAAGACTCCAAATGCTGCAACTATAAATTCCCACAAGCTGCAAGTAAGAAAAAACAAACAAAAAAAATCCTGCATGCCACAACTAAAGATCCCGCACACCCCAACTAAGACCCAGCATGCACGCGTGCACACAGTTACACACACAGCTACACGCACGGATACACACACAGACCATTAGCCTCCTTTGTAAGGGTTTCAATAGATTAAAAAAAGGCAAGACTGGCAATATCAAGGACTACTGAGGATGTGGAGCAATGCAATCAGCACAGAACGTTAAATGCTCCAACCACTCTGGAGAAATGCCCACCAGCCTCTAAAACATCCTCAGTCCTACTAGTGACCAAAGCATTCCACTACTGGATATTGCTCTGGAAACACCCCACATGTACAGCAACAGGTAATCAAATCAACAAAATCAGTGGAGCCACACGCGGGAATACTACTCAGCGATGAAAAGGAATGAGCCACAGATAATGCAATGGCACAGGTGCATCTCACACTCAGAACGTGGAGCGAAAGAAGCCAGGCTCAGGCGTGAAACTAGGAAATGCAAATGAATCAACAGTGACAGAAACCAGACCGGCGTTTCCTAGGGCCCGGGCAATCTAGACCGTAAAGCGTATTGAATGGCAAAGAGAACAGTAAGAAATCTCTGTGGGGTGACGGAAATGTGCCGTTTCCTCAGCGCAGTGGTGGTTTCACGGCTATGTGCATCTGTCAGAACTCGTTAAACTGTGCATTTTAAATGGATGCAGTTTACTGTACACAAATTATACCTCAACAAACTTGATCAAACTAAACCGAGTAAGTAAGCAAAAGGCGTGTGTCAAATGCCTCCCCTTTTTTCTTTAAAAATGACCAAAGGGACATCCAAACAGCCCACTCTGCTTCCAGGATGAACGAAAGCATTGCCAAGGGACACCCCTCCTGAACTTCTACCCACGTCACAAACCGCGTAAGGCACTCCTATATATTATGTCATTTGATCCAGCGATCCCATAAAAGAAGGTGAAAATCCCCTATTTACACCGGAGAGAGGCTGACTTTGCGTGATATTACACAGAACTTTTGCGGCTCTGAGACCAACACTCTACATTCCACTCACTGCTTTTCAACTAGTTGCCTGCTCTGATGGTAATGCGACTAGTAATGGTGATAATAAACTTTACGGGGCACACTACATGCCAGACAACCTCCTCAGTCCTTTAGGTGCAGTACACCTATATTCTCTACACGCCACCAGACGAAGCAAAGCGGAAAGTGGGAGTCACTCAGTCAGGTCTGAGCCCTCCAGGCTCCTCTGTCCATGGGGTTTCCCAGGCAAGAATACTGGAGTAGGTTGCCACTGCCTTCTCCAGAGGATCTTTCTGACCCAGGGGTCAAACCCAGGTTCCCTGCACTGCAGGCAGATCCTTTATCCGCTGAGCTACCAGGAAAGCCCTCTATATGAAGCAGGACTATTTTTAACCCCCTTTTCCACATGGGGAAATGGGAGCTCAGAGAAGTGAAGTCACATAATGAGAGATGCTCCTTACACAAGAGGCCCCATCTAGGAAGGGTGTACCCAGGGAAGCAGGGTGGTATCAGCCCATCCTCTGCCAATTCTCAAGACAGAACCACAGCACCAATGCCTGTAAGAGTGCAGTGCTGGTTCTGTTCATGACACTAACTGTCTTGCTCTTCACACTGTCTGCACTGGTTGCTGAGCCCAGGGTAGGCAAGCTGCAAGCTAAGAGGCTGGAAGGAGGCTCGCGAAGCCACAGGGACTGCAGACACGTTTACTGTCTCCTGGCTGGCACAGCAGCCATAGCACAGTCTCTGCTGGCTGACGCAGCAGCCATACATAGCTTTATACGACATAACCAGGATGGTGCTCCACTGGAGCCCGAGGCAGCAGCAGCCAGGCTTTCACAGCCAAGCTCATACAGGTGTGCCACACAAAGTAGCCCCTGCCCAAGCAAGTACCTCTTGACCACCACCACCACCATCATCATCACCACAAACACCACCAGCACCATGACCACCACCACCACCTCCATCATCACCACCACCACCACCACCACCACGACCACCACCTCCATCATCACCACCACCACGACCACCACCTCCATCACCATAATCACCAGCACCACCACCACCATCACCACCACCACCTCCATCACCACCACCACCACCACCACCTCCATCACCATCACAACCATCACCAGCACCATGACCACCACCACCACCTCCATCATCACCACCACCACCACCACCACCATCACCACCACAACCACCACCACCTCCATCACCACCACAACCACCACCAGCACCATGACCACCACCACCACCACCACCTCCATCACCAGCACCGCCATCACAACCACCACCTCAATCACCATAATCACCACCACCACCACCTCCATCACCACCACAACCACCACCAGCACCATGACCACCACCTCCATCAGCACCACACTACCACAACCATCACCACAACCACCACCATCATCACCGTCACAACTACCACCATCATCACCATCACCATCACAACCACCATCACCACCATCACCACCACAACCACCTCCATCATCACCACCACTACCACCACCACCTCCATCACCAGCACCGCCACCACAACCACCACCTCCATCACCATAATCACCAGCACCACCACCATCATCACCACCACCACCTCCATCACCACCACCACCACCACCACCACCTCCATCACCACCACCACCACGACGACCACCACCTCCACCTCCACCACCTCCATCACCACCACCACCACGACGACCACCACCTCCACCTCCACCACCTCCATCACCACCACCACCACGACGACCACCACCTCCACCTCCACCACCTCCATCACCACCACCACCACGACGACCACCACCTCCACCTCCACCACCTCCATCACCACCACCACCACGACGACCACCACCTCCACCTCCACCACCTCCATCACCACCACCACCACGACGACCACCACCTCCACCTCCACCACCTCCATCACCACCACCACCACGACGACCACCACCTCCACCTCCACCACCTCCATCACCACCACCACCACGACGACCACCACCTCCACCTCCACCACCTCCATCACCACCACCACCACGACGACCACCACCTCCACCTCCACCACCTCCATCACCACCACCACCACGACGACCACCACCTCCACCTCCACCACCTCCATCACCACCACCACCACGACGACCACCACCTCCACCTCCACCACCTCCATCACCACCACCACCACGACGACCACCACCTCCACCTCCACCACCTCCATCACCACCACCACCACGACGACCACCACCTCCACCTCCACCACCTCCATCACCACCACCACCACGACGACCACCACCTCCACCTCCACCACCTCCATCACCACCACCACCACGACGACCACCACCTCCACCTCCACCACCTCCATCACCACCACCACCAGCACCATCATCACTACCACAACCACCACCACTGTCACCACCACCTCCATCATCACCACCACCATCATCACCAGTCTTGACAAAAGGGAAACTTCTCAAAGTCAAAATTAGTGTCATACCAATATTAAAGCAGGCTAATGGCAAATAATTTACAGCTAATCACTCCTTTATCCATTACCTACTGAGAAGACATAGATCTTTTGTTCCCAAACTTTTGGAATCAAAGGCCACATCCTAACAAAAGGGCCTTTAAACTTGCCTGTTGCTGGGTGCATCCCCAGACACAGATATGCTAAAACATTGTCCATGAAGCCACGATTCCATGTCCTGGCCCTTTAAAGATGCGCCTCCTTTCAGCACCCGCACCAGACTTACCATTAGAAGGCTCAAAGTGGCTGCACCCAAATGCATTAGGACCTGCTCAGAGCAGTGTTTTATGCCACAAGATGCGAGGAATCTGGAAACAAGGGCTATACATCATCGAGTCCCACCAAAAAATGGTGCCTGTTGACAGCTTGCCGTCAGTGATTGATTGAGAATTAATATGGAAATGGAAGGCTTAGAAAAATGAGAACCTGTATACCAACCATTTAATGGGCCTAGAAGTAAGTATCCAAGGCGAGTGGCTGTAGACTATGAATTAGTTCACTCAATCAACACAGCATCATGGGCGACAGGCAACTTGATCAAAGTTCAGGACACACACACACACACACACACACACANCTGGACTTAATTTTTAATGTGTCAACATATGCTTTGAAAGGTAAGTGCTTGTGTGTGAGCTCATCCATGAGCATGCATGGCTCTGCATGGATATTGTGCTTGTGACTCCCGCCCAGTGTGACATCTGTCTCTTATACACATCTCGTGCTGCTGAGGGCATGCAGATGGCAGATACACACACAAACACACACACACACAGAAGGTCCCTCACACTGGGCGTGCTGCTGAGGGCACGCAGGCGGCAGGCACACACACAGAAGGTCCTTCACACTGGGTGTGCTGCTGAGGGCACGCAGGCGGCAGGCAGAGTCACAGTGTTGTGCTGCAATCCCGGCACTCCTCTGCTATCCCATGAGGCTCAAGGCAAAAAGGAAACAGCAAAAGCAACTACTGTTAACATCAGACAGAAAACAGAGTCAATTTCATCCATAAAACAAGAACAAGAAAAGGAAATAGTGGGAAAAATCAAAAACCTTTAGAAATTTAAAATATGTCAGCAGAAAAACTCAATAGAAAAGTCAGAAGAAATCTAAGAAGCTAAAATACAGAAGAGAAAAATAACTATGAAATAGTGTGGGAGGTGCAAGATCTAAATGACAAAAGTTCTTTAAAAAGAAAGTGTTGGGGGGGTGGGAATGAAGGAAGAAAAGTCACCCATGAAAAAGCTTTTTTTTTTTTTAATTTCAGAGATTAAAAGGTCTCACTGCGTGTTCAGTACAACTAATAAGAACAGACTAACCACAGCATGTCATGTAAAGATTTAAGTCAATATTTTAACTGAAGACAATCTTGCAGTGATAAAATTGTTCACTTTTCCCATGACTGTGGAAAACACAAATCTGTCCCTCTGGATTCAACCAACAATTCAAACTCTTAGGAGCCAGAAGTACGTAAGAACACTATGCATCTATACCTCTATACCCTCATGAGGCACTTAGGCAACTGATAAAAATCTTTTTGCCCTGGAGACTGCAAGTTTGTATAATCCACAAAATTAAATTGTTCACTGTTTTGTTTACATAGGAGAACTAAACAGTAAGGAAAATGTGAGTATGAAACACAGGACCTAAACAGTTGGCCATCGCTCCTTTCTAGAAAGCTTTTGATATCTGTCATATAAAAATAATTACACACACACACATGTGTACATGTGCATTACACATACACACACACACATACATACAAAAGATACCACCAGTCCTCCTTTACTTGGCTTCTGGGTGACCTGATGTAACTAGCATCTTGCAGGAACTCTCTCTAAAGGAGACTCCAATAAGAGCTGACCACGGAAAGGGAAGTGCCCAGTTCAGAGAGGGAATTCTACACCAGTTCCACCTCTGAGGACCTCCAGCTGGTCCTCAGCTCCTTATCTGTAAGACAAAGGAAGGGGACAGATGATGGGCAGGAAGCTCCAGCTTCGGGATTCACTGGTGCCTGTGGGAGGCACCGTGCAGGGCGTGGGCGTCTCATTCTTAGCACAGAGACCCGCCCCCAGTCTGCAGACCCTTAATTCTCAGAAGGACTTTGCTAGGGGCAATGGTAACACACACAGAGGAAGCTTTTGAAAACACCTGCTAGGGGGTTTTTAGGGTAGTGAAACTCTGCTGTACGAAACACCAGTCGTAGGCACACGTTCTCCTATGCTTGTCAAAACTCACAGAATGTGCAACACCAATAGTGAGCCTTCATGGTAGACTATGGAATAGAATTAATAATATAGTCAGTGCTCTGTGGTAACATAAATGGGAAGGAAATCCAAGGAAGAATATATGTATCCATGCGGCTGATTCACTTTGCTGTGCAGCAGAAACTAATACACCACTGCAAAGCAACTATATTCTAATAAAAATAAATTAATAATAATAATGCATCAATACCAGTTTATTAATTGTAATGAGTGTGCCACACTAATGCAAGATGTCAATAGAGGAGACAGTACCAGGGGTAGGGTGTGCAAGTCAGTGTGTATATAGAACTCAAAGGTTCTCTCCGCTCAATTACTTTGTGAATCTAAAACTGTACTTCTAAAAATCCATCAACATATTCTACCTACCCTCCTACCCTGCTAACAGACTTAGAAGACTTGCTAGAAGAAAACAGAGTCTTGCACATATTATAAACTGACCACCTACCACTAACATGTTTTCTTTGAACTTCACTTTAGCTGTCAATCATTAAAATTGGGAAATATTATTTAAAAGAGCCAGTTTTCTTTAGCCTGCAGTAAAAAACAAAGTCAGAAATCATGGCCACACTGCATTTTCCCATGGCAACAGGCAGCCAGTGCCAACAGGTTGTTATCCCGCAAAGAACAGGTGGGAACTACATCCTGTAGTTTGACACAGGTCGTCATCACTCCTTGCTGTCTTCCACAAATGCCCTCACATCCCTCTGTGATCTGCCTGGCAACCGCAGGCCAGGCATCTCATTGACCAAGACAAATAACATCCACGCCCCGAGTTCCTTTTAGAAATGCCGATTCTTGGGGCTACAGGATCTTCCTGTAGTTTGACACAGGTCGTCATCACTCCTTGCTGTCTTCCACAAATGCCCTCACATCCCTCTGTGATCTGCCTGGCAACCGCAGGCCAGGCATCTCATTGACCAAGACAAATAACATCCACGCCCCGAGTTCCTTTTAGAAATGCCGATTCTTGGGGCTACAGGATCAGAATTGCAGGTTATCCATCATGCTTTTGTTTAGTCGTTCAGTCGTGTCCGACTCTTTGCAACCCCGTGGATGGTAGCCCACCAGGCTCCTCTGTCCATGGGATTTCCAGGCAAGAATACTAGAATGGCTTTCCACTTCTTGCTCCAGGGGATCTTCCCAACCCAGGGATCGAATCTGTGTTTCCTATTTTGACAGGAGGATTCTTCACCACTGTACCACATGACATGCATCAAAATCCTCTGAAGGATTTCTTACAGCTCAGGTTTCAGTGGCTCGAGACCATTTCACCCTCCACCCGCATACCACCAATGTCCTTTGAACTTCTGATTCAATAGGTCTGGGACGAGGCCTGCGAATTTGTTTCTCTAACAAGCTACTGGGTGATGCTGAAGCAGTTGGCCTCAGGACTATTGGGGGAACTTCAAGTTTCCACCCAAGGGCATCATGTCATATACCTCCATGTCAACTTTTGCTTCTGGGAAGAAAACATTTGACATCTCAATGTAATTTTCTTGATCTTGTTTGATATGATTTGGTGATTTTTTTCTTTTTTTGAAGGATTTTACATTTTCCTGGTGGGTGGTTTTGGTTCTTTGGAAATGACTCCCATATGGGGGAGTACTTTGTTTAGTTAGCTATTTAAAAACAATGTGGCTTTTCTTTATTTCTCTGTAGAAACTGGGTCATTTAAATTAATTCTTGGATTTATAATACATATAATTAGTTCCAAACAATATACAACTCTATGCTCTGTTTGGGAGTATCTTGATTACACAAATGGGAAAATAACTGAAGAGCATGATGGCGAGAAAAGTCAACATTTAAAAAAAAATCCCGTTTCTGATATTTTGGGGACCATTAGGCTATGAATTGTGTAACACCTAACCAAAAGTGCTTGCTGTATTTTTAATGGTTCGCCCATAGCTCAGAGTAGAGTCTGAACTATTTGTTGTTGGCTGTTGTTATATTCTGTTCCAAGGTTCATAATTTGAAAATCGACTTTGGGGACTTTTTCCTCGGTCTATTAAAATGATTCATGTTGCATTCAACATAAATTGTGCATTCGCAGAGGAGGGTGAGAGCCCGTATTCACAGCGTAATAACTAAAGTGAATTTTGTACGAGCCGCAGTTTGTGGCAGCGATGTGGTATCATTTGTCTTAATTTTTCTTTGGCATTACATTAGGCGAGTGCATTTACATTTCCAGGTATGGCTAACCACTTTAAAAAACTTTGTTTTTACAGCCTGAGTGAAGGGAGAATCAAATCTGCATGTTTATGTGATGTAACATCAAATAATGCCATTTTACTGTCTGGAGGACTTGGGGATTTTACATTCCATTTACCCGACTTCACAAAGGGAACTCGGGCTGATATGCAAAGTACATGAAATATTTACCATCAGTGGATCAGGCCAGGCTTCTAAGAGAAAAAAAGAAGAAGGGCAATGGAGCTAAAACCCTTCTGCCGCTGCTGTGTTTTTCTTTTACCAGAACCATAACTAATATCTTAAGTGGATTACTCACTGAAAATTCAAATGCATCTTAAATAAAATCAAACTCCAAATAACTTTAGTTAAAACTTTAGGTCACGTTTTCAGAACAGAGTAAACATTTGAAAATTTAATGCTTATATGTGTATCTGATATCCACACAGACATATATACACACATACATACACAAACATGTATGCCTCCTGCTAATGAAATATTTACTCTAAAGAACTGAGATGGATTATCTTATATTTCCATTAATGTCACTTAAGATCCATATGTTTGTGTATAGACTCACGTGTTTGTTTTGCTTTTTTCCAGAGGCATTCTATAAATCATATACTAGATTTCTCATTACAGTTTGATGAAGAAAGCAAAAAGAATATATCTTAAATTTTTTCTATCCAAGCATTCTTCTCAACAGTCAAACTAAGTGTTGGGTCAGAACAGCTTCAGTTCAGTTCAGTTCAGTCGCTCAGTCGTGTCCGACTCTTTGCGACCCCATGAATCACAGCACGCCAGGCCTCCCTGTTCATCACCATCTCCCGGAGTTCACTCAGACTCACGTCCATCGAGTCAGTGATGCCATCCAGCCATCTCATCCTTCGTCGTCCCCTTCTCCTCCTGCCCCCAATCCCTCCCAGCATCAGAGTCTTATCCAATGAGTCAACTCTTCGCATGAGGTGGCCAAAGTACTGGAGTTTCAGCTTTAGCATCATTCCTTCCAAAGAAATCCCAGGGTTGATCTCCTTCAGAATGGACTGGTTGGATCTCCTTGCAGTCCAAGGGACTCTCAAGAGTCTTCTCCAACACCACAGTTCAAAAGCATCAATTCTTCGGCGCTCAGCCTTCTTCACAGCCCAACTCTCACATCCATACATGACCACAGGAAAAACCATAGCCTTGACTAGACGGACCTTAGTCGGCAAAGTAATGTCTCTGCTTTTGAAAATGCTATCTAGGTTGGACATAACTTTTCTTTCAAGGACTCCCTAAATTCTATGATTACAATAATGCCTAATGATAAGGTAATTATTTTTATTTAGGATGAAAACAAAATTTTAAAAATGTAACACCATACAAAACACGGCTGTTCTCCCATGCTGCTCAGAATATTCAAGAGAAGAATCTCAGTTGAAAAGATTTTTTGTACTCTCTGCATGAAGGTTATCAGTGAAAGAACACAGTCTATGACACAGTTAAGAGCATAAGCAATGCAGACAGATCTCCGTCCACATTCAGACGCCACCCTGAACTATAACAGCTGTGTGACATTAGGGGATTTGAATTCTCTGAGCCTCAGTCTCTTCATCTGTAAAATGGGGATAATGGTGTGTCCTATGCAGGCCATGAGGAAAACATACGCTGCATTCTGATCTTAATGCACAAAGCAAAAGGAGCCCTCCACGAATGTCAGTGAGCCTCATCAATCACCATGATGATTAAAACCATAATGAAACGGATCATTTGGGCAACTGTCAAATCATTACATCTGATCTTAACGACACAGAGGAAAAGCAACAGCTCATTAGCCACCCAAAAAAATTAGCTTATCAGCCCATTTAACTGACCTGTGTAAATACCTGGGGGAGAAGAATGGACATGCTTTCCCTTGGCTGAACTGGAATCAGTCTTTCAGCTTACAGAATAGACTCCAAAGCCTGGATGAACTCTTGGCTTTCTTCTGATATCCACCACTGGGCTCTCGAGCTCACTCATTCACTCAGCCCCATGGATCACAGGCTGCGCTCTCCTCCGACAAGGCCCTGAGGCCACGGAGAAGAAGACACCTCCCCACCCACAGCTTTGAGGCGCTCACGGTCTACAAGAGTCTTTCTTCCGCTTCATCTCCCCTAGAGATTACCTGCAAAGGAGTTTAGAATTGCAGAGATTCTAAAAGATGAGGCCCGAGGGGTATCTGGGCATCTGTCTCTCTAGGAAAACACCCCAGGCTCTCTTGGAAAAGCCCGGCAAGCAAGGCCCAGGGTGGCAGAAAGACAGAGCCAGGACACAGTGGGCACAGGCGGGGTGGAGAGACCCAACCTGCTGAGACGGCCAGGGCACTCCAGGAAGGCTTCCGGGCGAGCAGGTTCGAGCTGCACTGGACACGGAAGAAAACCTCTGACTCCCTCACAGGGTGGCATGGCGCTCCAAATGCCCCCTCCCTCCACTAGGACCCAGCCCTTCAGAGCAGACCTCAGAATTCAGGCCTCCTGCACCGACTTACAGCTCCACCGCCCACTGACAGCAAACAAGGGACCCTCCCCATGCCCTAGTCTGTGGGACTAAGGGGACAATGTCAGCGGGCATCTCAAAGGTTACTGGAAGGATTAAAGAAAGCAATCCGTGCAAAAGCATCCCGCCCAAGGCTAGTAGGCAGCGCTGCTGCTTTTTAGTTGCTCAGCTGTGGCTGACATGTCTGTGCCCTCATGGACGGTGCCCACCAGGCTCCTCTGTCCATGTGATTTCCCAGGCAAGAATACTGGAGTAGGTAGCCACTTCCTTCTCCAGGGGATCTCCCCGGACCCAGGGATCAAATTCGCATCTCCTGCATTGGCAGATGGGTTCTTTTGCCGTGGCGGCACCTGGGAAGGCCCTGGCACATAGTAGGGACTTTATAAAATACTGTAAGGACAAATCAAAGTCCATAAATGAGGGGTATGTAAGGCTGAGTTTTTCAGAGTAGCAAAACCCTGTCCTGTTTCTGTAGGCCTGTGTCACATCCATTCATTTCATGCCCACTGCTTGTGAGTCTGGAGAAAGAAGCAGAGATGGGCAGTGTTATTCCCAGTTTACACAAGCAGGTTACAGGGCTGGGTCTGCACGTGTCCACCACATTCTCACAGTAAAGTCCATTTGGCACATGGAAGTTAAAGCAAAAAGAATGAGCAATAACTAGTTCTACCATGAGGATCATCTGTGCGCAATCTCATATCCACCTAAACTAGAAAAATAAGCCACTGTCATGAGACTGTGTATTAGTATACAACTGCTTTATCACCTGGATACCTGACTCTATTCTTTGGAAGGAGAAGGGATATGTCTGCAAAAAGTACAGAAACAACAGCTAAATAATAGTGGTACTGCCTACGCTCTCAACTATTGCTTTGGGAATTAGTAAGACCTCTAGCTGAACATTTCATTTAATAACAAATGCAAGCAACTCAAGTATAAATGAGAAAACACTCTCAGTGATGATTTCTGCAACTCAAAGATATATCAGTTACAAATAAAGGCCCTCCCAAATTATGGACACAAATCTGAATCAAACATATTCAGGGACCGTGGGTTTTAAAAATAACACAGAGTATGAAAAAAATCTATATTTTAATCTTTTTGGGGGCAGAAACAAATTATCTTATTTACTACATGAATGGTTTCCTCAATTTAATGCCAATCTTTAGAGTCAACTTCCACCTGTCTGAATAAACAGGCTGTACAAGAAAAGACTGTTTATATTACGAGGTACTGTTTAAAAATACAGTGGAGAGATTACTTTACCCATACTGAAAGTAAGAATAACATGCACATCATCCCAGCTTACAAAAACCTAATTTTATTCTCTTCTGTTTCCAGGAGGAAGTTTGAAAAGCAGACATGAAATAGTAAATTAAATTCCTCTTTGAGAGTAAGTGAAAGGAGGGGGGAGCATCTTAAAATTTTCCTGGCATGTTCAGAAAAACATACAAATACATGCTGTGCACAAATACTGCTCCAACTCGGCTTTCTAGCTTAACAAACAAAAGTGGAACATGTGACCACTAGTGAAATTTTCTTTCAAAACTCATTCATTTAGGAAATTTTACATTGTGAATTGGCTGGTTTAGAATCAGTTACTGGTTTGTTGTTGTTGTTACTGTTGCCGCTGTTCAGCTGCCAAGTCATGTCAGACTCTTTGCGACCCCATGGACTGCAGCACTCCAGGCCTCCCTGTCCTTCACAACCTCCCAGAGTTTGTGCAAACTCAAGTCCATTGCGTCAGTGATGCCATCCAACCGTCTCATCCTCTGTGGCTCCTCCTCTTGCCCTCAGTCGTTCCCAGCATCAGGGTCTTTTCCAGTGAGTCGGCCCTTCGCATCAGCAGGCCAGGTCAGCTTCAGTCCTTCCAATAAGTAGTCAAGGTTGATTTCCTTTAGGATTGACTGGTTTGATCTCCTTGCTGTCTGGGGACTCTCAAGAGTTTTCTCCAACACCATAGTTTGAAAGCATCAACTCTTCAGTGCTCAGCCTTCTTTATGGTCCAACTTTCACATCCATACATGACTACTGGAAAAACCATAGCTTTGACTCTACATACCTTTGTTAGCAAAGTGATGTCTCTGCTTTTTAAAACACTGTCTAGGTTGGTCATGGCTTTCTTCCTTAAGTTTGAGGTAAAATATACCCAGCAGAAAATTTACCACTGTAACCATTCCAGGTGTATAGTTCAGTGGCTTTAAGTACATGCATGCAGTTACTGGTTTGTATTAAAACAACAATAATAAAAACAAACATTTGTTATCAAGGGACAGATTTCACTTTACAGTAAGGCTTTAAGTGTCATTTAGCCATTAAGGGGGCTTCCCGGATGGTGTTAGTGGTAAAGAACCGTAAAGAATCGTCACTTGCCGATGCAGGAGACACACGGACGTGGGTTTTATCTCTGGGTCGGGAAGATCCCCTGGAGGAGGGCATGGCAACCCACTCCAGTATTCTTGCCTGGAGAATCCCATGGACAGAGGAGCCTGGCAGGCTACAGTCCCTAGACTTGCAAAGAGTTAGACATGACTGAAGTAACTTACCACCACAGACATTAGGGATTAAAATCCATAAAGACTGTCATTAGGGGAAAGAAAGAAAAAAAAAAAAAAGGTGCTTCACTTCTTATGTCCTGGCCATGCTGGCAAGAAACAGTGGAATTCTTCGCCATGACTCCTTTCATGAATGCATTCAGCAAATTGCTTATCCCTGACACAGGCTATATTTGGGGACACTGGCAAATGCCACAGAATTCGCAAAGGGACCTTGCTACCTGGCCACACGCTTCCGTGAGAGTTGCAAAGGCAGGTCACATGGGCCGCAAAGCTCCGAGAACTGTTTCTGCTTCTATTAAGGGCTTTGGTGACAAGAGTCAGCAGATGCTAGAACACCCCTCTTTCCAGAACCTTCCAGGTAGGAGACTGTTCTAAGAAAGCAAGCCCTTTCTTTCCATCCTATTATCGTTTCCTATTTCTTGCAGAGAGCCACTCCCCAGATGCCCATGGAGGAGGGCTGGCTAGACCAAGTAGCCAGAAGTAGAAATGCCAGCATCTGGTGGAAACTGGAACCCAACGTTCAGTCCATGGATGCCCTGAGGCGGCAACTGCACTTGAACTACTTCTTATGATGATTAATTATATCTCATGTGGGCAAAGGTGAGCTGGCCCCAGAAAGGAGGGAGGGACTGGCAGTACCCAAGTGTGGAAATGGTTTTTAATAGCATCTTTCAGCCAAGGGCTTCCCTGGTGGCTCAGATGGTAAGGAATCTGCCTGTAATGCAGAAGACCTGGGTTTGATCCCTGGGTCTGGAAGATCCCCGGGTCTGGAAGATCCCCTGGAGAAGGGAATGGCAGCTCATTTCGGTCTTCTGGCCTGGAGAACCCCATGGACAGAGGAGCCAGGTGGGCTACAGCATACGGGATTGCAGAGTCGGACACGACTGAGAGACTATCACTTCCATTTCAACCGAAGGCAGGCACTGCTTGCCAGGGCTCCAGTCACACCTGCGTTACTGGCAGTGTGTTTCTGTTCTCACTAGTAACTCTCGTGGTGAGGGCAGGGAATTCACCAAGCTTCCTCATTTAACCCTATTTCTGTATCTAGCTCTTTTGAGCCCCAGCACTGAGCACAGCAGGCCTCCGGGAGCTATTTCCTGAAGGAGGAAGAGGCAAACCTTTGCGGTGTTCTTACAGGATTATTACTTCCATCATCACCATCAACTTCTTCACCACCACGACGTAGAAAAGTCAAAATTAAACAGCTTGCCCAAGGCCTCACAGATCAAGATCTGTAGGTCTTTACGTTGAATGGTTCTGACGCTTTTTTTCTTAAAGAAGCCTAAAATAGTTCCTTGGCTGTGTGCCGTGAACCATCCCGCTGCAGAGCCTGAACCCACACCCAGACATCACACACATTAGTATTCCTACAGCAAATCGCATCAATGGTCGCATAACATGGGTAACTGGGACAAACGAGGATTATAAACAAGAGCGATATAAACGGGAGGATTATGAGTGACAGTTTGACTCAAGTTTTGATGCCTCTCGAGTTTGCCCCCAGCTTAAAGAACGTTTTTCGTTTGTTTTTCAAGCTTTCTGATTTTTGACCTGCAGATAAGGGTCCCCAAAGAAATCAGGACACATTCTGGCTTGCTGACTCGGAGTCGGGACCCAAAGAAATCAGGACACATTCTGGCTTGCTGACTCGGAGTCTCTTGCTTTTGAATGCCAGCTCTGGATGCTGCTAAGAGCTCTGCTGAAGGCTAACCACCTTCGCAAGGAACCATACAGCAGGCAGCGGCAGGGACCTGCAGGAGAGCACCTCAGCTAAATGCTTGCAGGAGAGAGAACACATCCTCACTGCGCAGACTAGAGACCACTCGAAGTAAAAAAAAAAGAAAGCTGGTGAGAGCACATGTCATGCTAAAGAGAGGTTGCCCAGTAGGAGGCCGAGCAGAGGCAGCAGTGATTTCCCAAACCATGGAAGGAGGCAGCTGCGGGCTTGAATTCACTGAGTGCTCCCCGCGCTGAAAGCATGATGGAGCTTCTCCTTGTGAAAGCCCCACGCCCTGTCCTGTGGGTGGTGTTCTGATGCTGAGCTTGCTGGGGATTAGAGATCTGATAAAGATGCCCCAGACCCAACCCTGGGGAGGTGCAGAAGGAGCTGGGAAGTCGGCTGGACCTGGAAACCTACACGCTTTTTACCCTCAACCAGACTTTTAGGGACACCAGTGCGTGCAAATCAAGCCAGCCTGTCAGATGATGACAGAGTGATTTCTTTCCCAGTGTGACATATTCATTTATCATCTTTCATAAGACAAACCTGGACTATAATTTAGTCCCATCGCTACTGCTTAAATGAACTCTTGCTCTGGATGCGCTTTAACAGATTCTTCAGCAGGGGGTCACTTAGGGACTCAGATGTCAAAAGGTCATGATTTCAGCCCAGAGTGGCAGCTCCTGGGGGTGGTGCCCAGCGCTGGGCTGAGGACCCAGGACTCCGAGGATGACTATTAATTGATGCTGTTGATGATAATGAGCCCCAAGGGCCATAAGAAAACACACCAAGAGAAATTTGGCTGGAGAAGTAGAATTTTTGCATGGATTTGTCATCTCGGTAGTGGGAGAGTTTACATTCAAACAGAACACAACCTAAAAAGCTTTCAGAAACTGTATGTGTGGAAATTTTTTTTTTAATAAAATTAAATATGCTATGGCGATGGAAGTTCTATCTATATTTTAAATAAGATGTGCATTTAAATGACTGCATGAGATAAGTAAGTCCATGAGAATGGCAAGCAAGAAGACAGAAACGTTGGTACTGAGGTTGAAACAACTATAAATTACAAATGAGATATGGGGTGGGTGCCAGAAACTGTGCTTTATGTTCTGTTCAGGAAAACAGCAACCCTGCCAGAGATGACAAAGAAAACAAAATGAAACAACCAAAAACTGAGGTCAGAGGGGTTAGGTAACTTGTCCAAAGACACACAGTTAGGCAGCCGTGGAGCTGCAGTTGGAGTATTTATATTCCTTCATGAAGCCAAGTCTCTCCTGTATGATGAGAACATTCAATGGCCCAGGGGATAGTTACAACAGGGCGCTGTCCCAGAAGGACCTGATGGGGTGAAGAGTGAAAGCGAAAGTCGCTCAGTCGTGTCTGACTCTTTGTGACCCCATGAACTATACAATCCATGGATTTTTCCAGGCCAGAATACTGGAGTGGGTAGCCTTTCCCTTCTCCAGGGGATCTTCCCAACCCAGGATCAAACCCAGGTCTCCCACATTGCAGATGGATTCTTTACCAGCTGAGCCACCAGGGAAGCCCAAGAATACTGGAGTGGGTAACCTATCCCTTCTCCAGCAGATCTTCCCGACCCAGGAATCGAACCAGGGTCTCTTCTATTATAGGTAGATTCTTTACCAACTGAGCTAATGAGGGAGGCCCTCTGATGGGGTGGTCAGTTATCCAAAACAAGACTGAACAGGCCGCCCTGCCGCACTGCATACAGCCTTGAGCATTTGGGCCCCAAACAGAAAAACAAAGTGACACCATCAGCTGCAGTCCTGCGATAGGACCTCACTGGTCAGGTTGCTTTACGGGGAAGCTGTGTGGTCTGAGTTACCCTGCTTCTCAGTGGGACAAAAAGAAGGATGCAACATCCGAACACAGTGTACGGGAAGCCGTGGACTTCCAGGGGGAACTGAAAGTTCACAGCCAGACAGGGGTTCAATTCTTATGCCCCCACTTTATAACTGTGTGGACCTGGGGCACCTCTGAGCTTTTACTTCCTCATCTGGAAAGGGAGCCCCATCAACTCATGCAGACCAAGAGATGGGAACGACACTCTGGGCACATGGTGCCAGACCCAGGAGGCACTCAAGGCTGAGTATGTAATTTGATGAATCATTGTTAACATTTCTTAATCCTTCTCATCGTCCAAAGCCACTGATGAGGGTCTGAGTTGAGGCCCCCAAATCAAACTACCTTCTAACTCCAAAGCCTTCTAGTGCAGGGCAATGGACTGGCTTCCTTGCCTGTAAGGCTAATGTATCGGCAGTCACTCAGGTTACAGTCCCATGGGAAACAGAGGGTGACCAAAGCCCCTTGCAGCAATCTCCAAGAAGGAGAAATAAATTAATCAAGCTGCCAGACGGAGAAGGCCGGGCTGACCTCCTTCTGATCTCATTACTTCTCTATTACCCTTTTGAAAAACATCCTCTTACAGAGATCACTAATTGAAGATTATGTGGAGGGAAATCGCACCTCTCCATCACTGTGCTAACTTTGCCTCATTTGTCATTCTAATAATTCACTTCTTTTCTTTTCTGAAGAGACAGAGACACTAATGGACTATCATCAGTTAAAAAGGCAATTTTTCCATTTAATTGCACTCATTAAATACTGCGATAGAACAATCGGAAAAGCAATATTCTCAATATTTAATCATAGTATAGGAATAATGAAACACTGCTTCCAAATAAATCCCAGAATATTTATAAAGTCATAAAAGAGCTGTTTTAACAACACCTGTGATCAAAGGCAACATATTTAAAATGAGACACGTAATTTTTCATTTCTCCTGATTAGAGCTGGTAAACATTTGCCTGACTGTTACCCTGAATGCCTAGCTAGGGCTTTAATGGTCTAAGCTGTTGTATAACCAGCAAACCACTTCCAGTGTGTTACAGTGACTCAAGGCTCTAACACAAGCTAGTCTTCCAAGCGAACTTGGCCAAGAAATCTGAGAAATGGGCTGCTGGGCCCACAAGCAGTTCTTGTACAAAATGGGTTTTCGGAGGACAAAGACTAATCAATCACCACTGTAACATTTTAACAGCCTTATTGAGAGGTAATACGTGGACCAAAAAAAATTCACCCATTTAATGTGCAAAATTCAACAGTTTTTAGTACATTCACAGAGTCCTACATCCCTTGGCACAATTGATTTTAAACATTTTCATCACCTTTAGTTACTCCTACTCCCCACCCACTCGCAGCCCTAAACAATACGATCGATGTCCTTTTCTCTCACTATAGACTTCCTTGTTTGAGATGTTCCATATACAGGGAATCATACAGTGTGTGGTCTTTTGTGAATGGCTTCTTTTACTGACCATAATATATTCAAGATCCATCTATGTTTTAGCACACATCAGGACTTCTCTCCCTTTTATGGCTGTATAATATTCCATTGTATGGACATACCACAGCATATTTATACATCCATCCATTGACTGATTTTTTTACCCCCACCCTTTGACTGATATGAATAAGGTAGATATAAACAGACCAAACTAGTAGTTTAACAAGATCAAAGAGAAAAGCAAGGTTTTCTGATCATACTGTATAACATCAACTGAGATTCTGATGTGTACTGTCTGTCTCCCTGCTATTGATAAAAGATTCTGGAAGTCATGGGAGGAAGTGGACAAGGACTGTCTATCACTAATGCATAAATATCATGACAGGTGCTTCAGTAAAGATGTGCTGAATGAGTGAGCACATAAACGCATCTGTACTGTCAGTGACGCCACGGAACAACACGGATGCCTCCCCCACCGCCACCAGAATTTCCACTGGTGCATAGAAAGCAAGTTAAAATAAATAAATAAATAAAATAAATTTTAAAAAAAAATCAAAAGAAGAATATTTAGTGACATGTCAACATAAATATGAAATCCAAACTTCCGTGTCTATATACTGGTTTCTTTTTTTAAATTGGAATACCACACCCATTCATTTACATACTGAATATGGCTGTTTTTGCGCTGTAAAGGCCAAGTTGAATAGTTTCAACAGAAACTGTACCATAAAGCCTAAATTATTTGCTATCAGTCCCATTACAAGAAACGTTCACTCGCACCTGGTCCAAACTAACTTTATTTACATTTAAAAAAGTACAGTGGTCTTTAGGAGAAGCATCATCCAGGGACAAAGAGTCAATTCAAAAGATTCAGTCAGACCCATTTTGTATTTGCATCCTGCCTCCAACACTCATTTGCCCTAATCTGATGGACAGGGAGGCCTGGCGTGCTGCGATTCATGGGGTCGCAAAGAGTCGGACACGACTGAGCGATTGAACTGAACTGAACTGAACTGATACTATGATAAGTTAGTTAACCTCCCTGAATCCCTGTTTTCCCCACCAAAAATAGGGCTAATAATATCTACATCACTGTGTTGTTGTGATGTTTCTGTGTATGATAGTCACTCAATTATGTCGGACGTTTTGCAGCCCTATGGACTGTAGCCTGCCCCAGGCTCCTCTGTCCGTGGGATTCTCCAGGCAAGAATTCGGGAGTGGGTTGCCATTCCCTTCTCTAAGGGATCTTTCCAATCCAGGGATCGAACGCAGGTCTCCTGCATTGCAGGCAGATTCTTTAACATCTGAGCCACCAGGGACACCCCCACTGTGAAGTAAAGAAAGAAATAAATGGGCAATACTCGGGCACAGATTTTGGCCATATTAATGACTCAGCAAACACTAGCCATCGTTATTACGTACTATGACTTTAAAGAAGAAATTCTGAAGATGCAGAACAGTGCATTACATTTCAAAGGGAGCCAAAGCCCAAATATCACACCCCCACCAGGATGGCTCATATCCAGACAGTTTGGGAGATGTTAAAAGCAACAGGACAACAAACTGTCTAATCAGCATATACCCTAATCCACATGGATTTGGCTCACTTGCTATTCTGCATTGTTTGTCCTTGTCTCCCCCACAAACCCCAGCCCCCTGGCAGGGCAAGTGAGAAATAAATACACAATCATCCCATTTATATATGACAAAATTGAAACCATTTGGGTGTTTTTTTTGTTTTTTTTTTTTTTAATTCAGAGCAAACTATTTAGGAGAGACATTTGGGGTTGGCCATTCAAGCTGCTGTTCTGATGCACTTATTCAAGTCTGCCTTTTATCCACAACTTGTCCACGTGGGTCTGTCACTTGCAATATGTTTAGGAGACACTCAAAAGTGAAATCCATTAGCCTCTTTTTGCTATGAAAAGCTAATGTCACTAATGATCATCATCGTGGGAAACACTGCCCACCTACCCGCGCCCCACTGCCAGCAGCTGCTGCCCTACCTCCCCATGTTGAGGACTAAGCTTCAAAGCAGGAAACACAGTCAGACCGCAGCCTCTGGCTGGGAGCCCATTCCCCGCAGTGCTGAGCGGACTCTGTTGCAGGCGTCTCCCCGTGCAGGCGTCCTCACCCCTCTGACAGGGTCTGAACTGCTGGACCACTCGGCTTCCTATAATTTACTTCTCCATGCGCTCCAGCGTACCATTCAAGAAAATGACAGAGTAGTAAGATCACATACAGAGGCAAGCCCCGGGTCTTTACTCCCCGTTCAGACATCCTTTAAGGACTGCATACTCAATCCCAAAGATCCACAGACATCAGACACGGATTCAAGCAGCAGACCATGAATAGGTTTCAAATTCCAATAAGCTTTCCAGTTAACATTACTCAATTCCAGTCTTAATTAAAAAAAAAAAAAAAACTGTTACAGTTAAGCTTAAAAAATAGAAAATTGGAGAGAGGGGAACAGGGTGTGCTCTACAGACAGACTCAAGATTCCTGCTGTGGACAGGACTCATTTTTCAATCAAGGCTCATGAATTCCTATTTACACTAGAAATTTTAGGTGGCAAACTTTTTTCTCCGATTTTAAAAGCACAAATGCAAGGCAATAGGCAAGCTTTTCCCTGTGCAGAGTATCAGCACTCTTATGTTCCATTTGTAAAGTTATTGGTTGAGGTACGAATACGTTGTAAACAGAAGAAAGCCACAAACAACTTAGACTCTGATGCTAAATGAGACAATTAACCTAAAATCTTTACAGTCTGGCATGCACAGCAAGACAACAGCCTCTGTAAGCAAGGAGCTATTTTCATCTTCTGCAATCAAATCCTGGCTTCAATTAAAGACATATACCCGGCCTTAGTACATATGGGATGGCATCAAGACTTTTCAAGAACGCGATTTCTCTCTTCTGTTAGATTAGGTATACCATCTTCCGCAAAACAGCTGGATCGTTTGTCAATAACCAAGGGCGCCAGATGGTTAGAAACATCCAGATACTTGAAAACATCTGGGTATTTCCTTCTTCATCCAGATGTTGGGCGTCCCCTAGGTGCAGCCTGCTATCTTTGGTTGAATAACTCTAAAGAAGCATTTGGCCAAGAGGTAAGTTTGCTTCATCAGTTCCTTCTCAGGGTAATTATGTTTGGCAAAAAGAAGCCTATGTGTTCTTCGGGGAATAAAGCTGATACCATGACTTTTTCTTCAGTATGAATTAACCAAACTACTTCTGGAACAAAAGAAAAACTAGGGGATTAAAAACAAATGCAAAATTGTCCAGCTGTGCAAAGCAGGTTCAGTCATGTTCAACTGTCTTCTTGGAGTTCACAGAAGTGTAACTACTCCTACAGACACCCAATCAGAACTGGAGTTTAGCACTGACAATTCACACAGAAGGTGATTTTAAAAATAAAAGTTTGCTAGGCAAATGCGGGTAGAATTTGTTATCATGCAGGTGTACTCTTCTGCTGAAGGTCCAGGTGTAATTTCAGATCTGTATCATGAATACTGACATATGTTCCTTCATTCAACAAAAATCTACTTGACTCCTACTGTCTACACACTCACATCCATGAGGCAGAGAAATTAGAGCTGAGTTGAAACAGATACGGTTCTTACCCTCGTATGGTTTCCAGATTCAGCAAATATTCTCACTCAAATAAGCATCCCTCTATCCATGTATCATGATAAGTGCTGTGAAATAAAGGTAAAAAATTTTGGGAGGTCTGGTTGAGATGAGGAGGTCCAAGAGAGGGTCTTGGAAATCTGAAAGACGAGGCTTAGCAAGGATGATTGAGGAAAGCACCCCAGCCGGCGCAGACAGCATGGGGTGAGGGGTGCCTGGAAAAGCTTCACCTCCTCAGAGAACACAGGAAGGCTGAGAGCAGAGTGTGACAGATATGAGTCCAAAGGGGCAGCTCAAGGGAGACCTCTGTGGTTGCAGTTACATCAATCTACACATGTGAAAAAATGGCAGAGAACTTATTGCTAAGTCACTTCAGTTGTGTCCAACTCTGTGCGACCCCACAGACGGCAGCTCACCAGGCTCCCCCATCCCTGGGATTCTCCAGGCAAGAACACTGGAGTGAGTTGCCATTTCCTTCTCCAATGCATGAAAGTGAAAAGTGAAAGTGAAGTCGCTCAGTCGTGTCCAACTCTTAGCGACCCCATGGACTGCAGCCCACCAGGCTCCTCCGCCCATGGGATTTTCCAGGCAAGAGTACTGGAGTGGGGTGCCACTGCCTGCTCCAGAGAACTTATTAGATCACCAAAAATGTCACAGCTTAAAATAACACAAGTTAATCACCTTCCCGTTCTACATATCAGAGCTCCCACACAGACCACGGGGTCGGCCCCAGAGGTCAGCAGGATGCGCTCCTCTCCAGCGTCTCCATGGGGAGGACCGACCCCATCGCCCCTTCCACCATCCGGAGGCCGCCTGCTCCCCTCGGCACACGGCGCCATCCCTGCATCTGCACAGCCAGCAGGTCTAGTCAAGTCCTCTCTCTGACTGCCTCACCTGACTCTCTGCCACTTTTTATGGTCCTCCTAATTACACATGGTCCACCCAGATGATCCTGGATAACCTCTCCATTTAAAATTCAGCTAATTATTAATCTTAATTTCATCTGCAATGGTTCTCCTTTGGGGGTCAGAATTCTACGCAGAGCAGAACTACATATGCTCATATTGTACTGATGTCAGTTTCCGGGCTCCCTAGTTATAGAAGATGTAAACTTTGTAGAAAGCTGGATAAAGAGAACATCAGTTCAGTTCAGTTCAGTCGCTCAGTCGTGTCCGACTCTTTGAGACCCCATGAATCGCAGCACGCCAGGCCTCCCTGTTCATCACCATCTCCCGGAGTTCACTCAGACTCACGTCCATCGAGTCCATGATGCCATCCAGCCAGCATGGATCCTCCCTATTTTTTGTAGCTTCCAATGAATCTATAATTATTTCAAAATGAGAGCTGTTTTAAACAATTTTTTAAATAGCCAATATTTAAAGGACATACGTGTATGACACAGCGTACTTTATATGTATTATATGTACTATCCCACTCAATTTCCATGATTCTATAAGATAGTGACATTTCTCTTCTCCAGATTAGGAAACGGAAGCCAAGATAGCTTTAATTAATTTCATAATATCCTTTATTAATTTAATTTGGCCAGTTAAGTCCAAATAGGGTGACTCTAGAGGTTGTATTGTAACATGTGTTTAATTTATGGACACAAATTTAAAGTGCCAAATATATAGACTAGACCCCAAAAAGCAGAAAAGGGCAGACTGATGAGAATTATTATCATTAAAAAAAAAAAGAAAGTCCTAGAAGTCGATGACTCCGGATGAGCCTAAAGAGATCATTTGGGAGGCTAAATGCTGACTTGTCTCAAAAGAAACTCCTCTCGCTACTGCCTAAAAAACCTGAGTTAGAGCCAGGGTAAAGACTGAGAGAAGAGTGGAATTAACCACCACACTCGGGGGCCACTGCCTATGAATGAATCTACAGGGCAGATACTACTTAAATGCCAGCTACCGTGCTTTTCCTTCCTTTCTCCCAAATGCATGGACCCAAGAACAAACCGAGCTGTCCACATAAATCCTTCACTTCAGAAAAGTGTCTTCAAGGATGTGTGGCACAGAGTTTCTCTCATTCATCCCCACCCTTTCCTGGTTTTCAGCTCAGGGGAAGGGACAGTGGACCATGACCAGGCCCAAAAGACAGGCAGCCTGGACTCCCTCCTGAGAATCTAAGCGTGAGCTGAGTCACACAAGGCAGTGGATTAAAACTGAATCATCCCAAGGACAGCTCATGGGAAAAGACCACCATGAGTCTGTGGTCACCATGAACCCCAAGGACAAGGATGAAAGCTACACACTTAGGACAACAGGCTGAGGTACACCGAGGCCCCTATGCACCCATCTGAAAAGTAAGCCGCAGTGTGCTTGCCTGTTTGTTACATGCACGCAGAGTCACACCAGATACAGCATCATGTTTTCCTTCTCAAATCATCCAGGCTTCTCTGTTGCTTGCAGCCAAAGAGCCCTTAGATGGGCAAGATCTCCAACCATAACACAAAGCTGGATTCTTCTATTCTTTATGCACTCCCCTCTAATCCCTCCATTCCCGTTTCCATCTAAACTAAAACTTTTTCAGAAATTTAAATACACCCACAGGGAAAAAGAAATCCTCCCAAGCCCAGGGCTCCTAAAGGTTCCTACAGGTTGCTTCTCAGGCCACTCAATTATCAAACTCCCCTAGGAAGCAGGGATCAAGGGCACATCATCCTCCAACTCTGAAGTGGAGGGACGAAATGCCTCTGACTCAAAGCAAAGAGAACTCACATTCCCCCGGTGTTTTCTAAAGGGATATTGTTAGAACCAGTTTCTGCTCCTGGATCTTTTGTGCTCCAGGGTAGAAGCAGGCTGCAGTCCAAACGCCGTGTGACCTTTTCAGCAGCCGTAAGGAAAAAGTCACTACCACTTTGCTTTCTATACCAAGGCTGAAAAAAGAACACGCAAAGCCAATGCACCAGGGGATTAGCAATGTCTTCCAAAAAAGAAACAGAAATGTTTATGGGGAGTGAAAATGAATGATAATCGTTTCACTGTCCACTCTCATTTCCTGGTGGTTCCACCAAGTCCTGGGATGTCATAAACACTGAGAGGGGAACGAAACGTTCTCATAAATCAAGGCGAAGACTCTGGGAAGGAGCCGCGGGGAGGTACGCCTGCTGAGTTGCAGAATCTCTGGACAGCAAGTCAATGGGCCTTTCAGAACCTACGTGGCGCGGCCCCGGAGCAGAAGGAATGCAGATCCTCCGCATCCACGCCGGCGTACACACACGCGCATTCTCGAGTGCTGAGAAGGCCGTCCGCACACACCTCTAATGTCCTGCCTTCCCGTCACCGCTGCAGCCCAGCGCTTCTCAACTCAGCACTGCTGACTTCTGGGGTCAGGTCATTCTTCGTGTGGGGGTGAACGCACACACTGAAGGATGTTTAGAAGAATCTCTGGCTCTGACCCACTAGGTGCCAGGAGCCCCTCTAAATCACAGACGCAGATGTTTCCAGACATCGTCACAGGTGCCCAGTATCACCCTCAGGGACAGCGGCTGCTTTGCTGAACTCGCTCTGAGTGTCTGTATTTATTCAAAACCCCACCAGCATTCAAGTCTCCATGGCTGTTTATCCCATCCTCCACTTGGGTAACCTCTACTCATCCTTCTGATTCAGCCTCAGAACAACTGGATCCCTAAGCCGCCTCGGACCCCTCCGTTCCTTCGAGGAGTTAAGTGCCCCTTTTCCGGTGCCCCTGATTTCCTGGACCATGGGTGACCCATCCCATCCACAGACTCCTCTCTCGACAGACTTTACCTCTAGCTTCTCCCTCTCTTGCAAGCAGGAGGCACATTTATTTCCTCTCTGAGTCCCCAGTGCTCAGGAGAGTGCTGGGTCATTGCAGATGTTCAATAACGGCTTGTTAGAAACATGAATAATGAATAAACGGGGAGACAAAGGGAAGTGTCGACAGGAGGCCTGGCATACAGGACACGGGAGTACAGAACTCTACAGCTTCCAAAGCAGCATGGAGAAGGAGACTGCAGCCAGGGGTCTGCTACCTGGGATGGAGCATGGGGGCAAGAAAAAAAAAGGGCATTACATCATCCTCACCATTGTACAGGAACAGAGTCTCAGCTGGACAGGCTGTCAAGCTGGGTACCGCAGTGGAGAAGGCAGTACAGGAATAAAAAAATTATAAAAAGCTCCATTTTCCAGGTTAGAAAACTGAAGCTCAGGTTAAAACATCTTGTCCAAGGACATACCCTGGAGAAGAGAAAGAGCTCCGAGTTGAAGGTAAGCCATGAGGTCCCAGCAACCAGGAAACAATGCCACAGGCAGGGTGAGAGCTGTCCATTTGAATCCTGTTGCCGTGAGAGACACTTTAAGCAGAAGACTACTTGGCTCTCTTGCCAAGATGCTGAGTGAGTGATAAGAGAGGCATTCACATTCACTGTGTCTAGTGTGGGGGATAAGCACAGCCCTCTTGGAAAGGACAGTGACAGCCCATGTTAAGATACCACGGGATGGTGGAACCTTTGCACCAGCTGCTCCACTTCAGGGAATCTGACCAAGCAAAACCATCGCGCACACACACACACACGCTCAATGCACAGATACAGACGCTAACTGAACGCTATGATACTATGTAAAATGGTGTGCATTCAGGTCAGTCGATCAGGCGTGTCCAGCTCTTTGCGACCCCATGGACTGCAGCACGTCAGGCTTCTCTGTCCATCACCAACTCCCGGAGCTTGGTCAAACTCATGTCCATCGAGTCGGTGATGCCATCCAATCATCTCATCCACTGTCGTCCCCTTCTACTCCTGCCTTCAATCCTTCCCAGAATCAGGGTCTTCTCCAGTGTGTCAGTTCTTCACATCAGGTGGCCAAAGTATGTAATATGGTGTGGATTAGCATATTATGGTGTGTATCAACTATGTTACTATGTAAAATGGTGTGTATTAGCAGAGTGTTGAAACAGGAGGCAGTAACTTGGTTCAACTGTGGCATGAAAACCGAGGAGTCACATTTCTTTAAATGCAATCATGGTAACTTGTAGCATGTTCGCACAGTGGAATACTCAAGAGCCAGGAGAATGATCTACAACCATATGCAACACTAAGCATTAATCTCATATGCACAATGTTGAAGAGAAAGAAGCAGACACACAGGAGTACCCAGTGCATGACTCCATTTACGTAAGATCGAAGGCAGACAGAAGCCACCTTTGCAGTCCAAAGTCAGGTCGGTGGGAAGCCGCGCAGGGTGACAGAGGTGTGTGGGAGACGAGCGCTGAATGGGGCAGAGGCAGGCCTCAGAGTTACGGTTTATTCCTGACCCAGTGACGGCCTGCCTGCTGGTGCTCAGTTTGTTCGTCTCCAACCAGCAGCAAGAACGCCCACTTTCGCAGCTGTGTGATTTATTTCCACAGTTTTAAAACCGCAGTCACAATTCCATAAAAACAAGAAGCTGCCTCTGAGAGTTAGGAAGAAGTCAATCACTGCAGTAACAGAGGTTGTCTTTCGATGGTGAGACCATGGAAACTGCCTTCCCGTCTTCCTACTGCTCTACGTTATCTAAGTCAATAATGAGCGTTTTTATGGGGAGAGGGAGTAAACAGTACTTAAACCGCTTGACAGGATCCCATGGACCTAACAACAGCGCTCGAGCCTCGAGGTGCATGCGCTCACGTGCTTTACCAAGGGAAGCACGGCCAGTCTGGAGGAAGGAGGTCCTTCTAATCTCCACACGAGTAAAGGCAGCGTTCTCTCTCACTGGCCAGTCTGGACGAACTAACCACAGAGAGACAGAGTCTGAAATCCTGGGGGAATCAACTAAGAAACACTAAAGACACATCACGGTAAAAAGTATGGAAGCACTTATGCCCAAATGCTGTGGGTCGGGCGTCTGGATGGCTTTTACTCTCCTCTCCTCTGTATTTTTATTTTTTTTAATACTGAAACTGTGTGAATTATTTGTGCCCGAGTTACTCACCTGAAAATGGGGATGATAGAAACCTGAATAACTACAAGGATTAAACAGAGTTTAATAACTACAAGCACTAAACAGAGTTAAGTGCACACTGAGTGTGATAAGCACATTTCAGAGGTGTTTTTTTCCTTCTTCATACAATTATTTTCATGTTATATACAAATTGCAACGTACTTTTAGGAGTACAAAGTTAAAGATGCTTCTTCAAGAAAAAAAAAAAAACAAGAGTGCCACTTCTCATTCTCAACATTTTTATTACTACCTCTCCACTGATTTTAGGACTTCCCTTGTGGCTCAGATGGTAAAGCGTCTGCCTACAATGCAGGAGACCCAGGTTCGATCCCTGGATTGGAAAGATCCTCTGGAGAAGGAAATGGCAGCCCACTCCAGTACTCTTGCCTGGAAAATCCCATGGATGGAGGAGCGTGGTAGGCTACAGTCCATGGGGTCGCAAAGAGTTGGACACGATTGAGAGACTTCACTGGGTCACTTGGTCAGTGATTTTAGTTGCTAAACAATTTTAAATTAATTCTAGGGAAATCTCTACTTTTGCCTCACGTTTAATGCTTTCTTAAAGGAGAAAAGTTGCTATTTATATAGCACACGGAAGAAAAAGAGACAAAATCTGACACCAAAAAATAGAGAAAACGGGGTCAGGGGAGGATGGAGGAATGGACAGATGGAGAGATGGACAGAAGGATGGAGGAACGGACAGAAAGATGGACAGATGGATAACTGACTGGCTAGACTGGTGGGCTTGTGAGTGTGAAGGAAGATGGATAGATAGATAAGAGAGCTGAAAGGACAGATGGATTAAAAACTAGGACAAACTGCCCAGAAGAGCTCAAGACATCTCAAAGAAAGAGAAGGCCTCTCTCTGTGGCAGATCCCAGCAAAAATTCCCATCCCATGCACAGACTGACTTCCCAGAGGGCCCCCAGGTGGCTGTGACTGTAGGAAGAAGCTGAGACAGCTCACTAAATCAGCGTAACAGCAGCAACGGCGGAGGTGGCCGCAACAGCTGCGGTCAGGCATGGCAGCGGCAGGAACACACGTTCAGGGAGTCTCGCCGACGTGCCCGGCAGGTTTTCCAAGGTGCTCCTTATTCTTTATCTGGTAAAGAGGAATGAAGACTGCAGGTGGAGTGAAGATTGCTAGTCTGCTTGCCTCCAGATGGGAAGATGCCTTTCACATCAGTGTGATCACGGGGAACGGGGGCAGAAGAGAGGACGAGAGACATGGCCGTCTGAGAACAACTTGGTCCAATGATGCTGGCTTGCAGAAGGAGGAAGGAAGGGGCCACGGGCCAAGGAATGTGAACAGTCTCGGTAAACTAGAGAAGAAAAGGAGACGGACCCTCCCCTAGAGCCTCCAGAAAGAAGACAGCCTGTCATCACCTTGATTTTGGCCAAGGAGACCCGTGTTGGAATTCTGACCTCCAAAACTAGAAGGTAATACATTTGTGTTGTTTGAAGATAGCTTCAGGTAATTTATTACGGCAGCCATAGAAAACTAATACCCCCCCAGGCTACTCTGCAAAAGTAATTTTTATTACACAAGTCATATGGGAGTATGGTTCCCCTTTAAAAACACTTGAGCATTAATAGGGCTTCCCTGGTGGCTCAGTGGCAAAGAATTCACCTGCCAATGCAGGAGACACGGGTTCGATCCCTGGGTTGGGAAGATGCCCTGGAGGAGGAAATGGCAACCCACTCCAGTATTCTTGCCTGGGGAATCCCATGGACAGAGGAGTCTGGCAGGTTACAGCCCATGGAGTGGCAAAGACTTAGCAACTAAACAGCAACAAAGCATGAACAGCCAGGTTAAAGGGCCCCGTGGCCTTCAATCCTGGCCCTTCTCCTCACCGCCAAACCCCTACAAAGGTGATAATAATGACATACATGCAATAATCTGGGGATGCATCTCCTGGCTCCCCTGGTCTGCATGTTCCGACATTTATATGTGCCCAGGTCACAACACACATGGGCTCTCCCAGCAGTTCCAGTCTTCAAACAGTTAACATCCTCTCACCAGGAAGGAAACCAGCTCGCCAAGCCCCCCACACAGGGAACCCAGTGTCTGCAGGTGCTCCTGTGGGATGGGGGATGGGGGGGGTGACGGTTTGAGTGGGTTTCATGCACCTCTTGTCTCCCTTCCAGTTATAAATCCCCTCACTCTGGAGCTTGCGGGGGGGAACTGAGGTCTCCGAACCTGAATCTGTTCAATGTCCGTCACATAGAAGATCAAGAAAGGAATTTGTTTATACACGTTGGGCCTTGTACTACCAAATATATATATATATTCAGGGAGCATGATCAATAGCACTACAACCAGCCTGCGAGTGTTGACAAGGCTGCTGGAGTGCTCACACCACACCATCCCCCTCCTGCTCGGTAACCCTCAGGCCATCTGGCACTCTTCACAACTCCTGTATCTGTCTCCCACATCTTCTGGGAGAAGGCTCACAAATGACAAGTTAGTTCAGGCTTGTAGAGCCCAAGGTGCATGAAATACTCCTCAAACCCTCGCAGGCAGTTGGCACGGGGCCATGCTCAAGGCCCATCTCCTGGGGGCTGCCTAAGCCCCCGCCTGAGCCCGTGCCTGCCTGGCTCATGTTCATACCGTCAGCAGGGGGGCCCCTACCCTCAGAGGTGGCTCCTGGTCTCCACTAGTGAGGGTCACTCCTCTGCAAATCGTACTCAGTTCTCTCAGGCGCTTGTTGTTGTCGTTCAGTTGCTCAGCTGTGTCCGACTCTTTGCGAGCCCATGGACTGCAGCACACCAGGCTTCCTGTCCTTCACCATCTCCCAGGGCTTGCTCAAACTCATGTCTATGGAGTCAGCAATGTCATCCAACCATTTCATCCTCTGTCAACCCCTGCTTCTCCCGCCTCCAACTTTTCCCAGCATCAGATCTTTTCTAGTAAGTCAGCTCTTCATATTAGGTAGCCAAAGTATTGGAGCTCCAGCTTCAGTATTGGTCCTTAAAATGAATATTCAGGGCTGATTTCCTTTAGGATGGACTGTTTGGATCTCCTTGCAGTCCAAGGGACTCTCAAGAGTCTTCTCTAACACCACAGTTCAAAAGCATCAATTCTTCAGCACTCAGCCTTCTTTATGGTCCAACTCTCACATTCATATATGACTACTGGAAAAACCATAGATCTGACTACACGGACCTTTGTTGGAAAAGTAATGTCTGCTTTTTAATATGCTGTCTAGGTTGGTCACAGCTTTTCTTCCAAGGAGCAAGCATCTTTTAATTTCATGGCTGTAGTCACCGTCTACAGTGATTTTGGAGCCCAAAAAAATAAAGTCTGTCACTGTTTCCATTGTTTCCCCATCTATTTGCCATGAAGTAATGGGATCGGATGCCATGATCTTCGTTTTTTGAATGTTGAGTTTTCAGCCAGCTTTTTCATTCTCCTCTTTCACTTTCATCAAGAGGCTCTTTAGTTCTTTTTCACTTTCTGCCATGAGGGTGTCATCTGCATATCTGAGGTTATTGATATTTCTCCATGCAATCTTGATTCCAGCTTGTGCTTTATCCAGCCTGGCATTTCATATGATGTACTCTGTATAGAAATTAAATAAGCAGGGTGACAATATACAGCCTTGATGTACTCCTTTTCCAATCTGAAATCAGTGCATTCTTCCCTGTCCAGTTCTATGTGTTGCTTCTTGATCTGCATACAGGTTTCTCAGGAGGCAGGTCAGGTGGTCTGGTATTTCCATCTCTTTAAGAATTTCCCACAGTTTGTTGTGATCCATGTCAAAGGCTTTAATGTAGCCAATGAAACAGAAGTAGATATTTTTCTGGAATTTTCTTGCTTTCTCTATAATCCAATGGATGTTGGCAATTTAATCGCTGGTTCCTCTGCCTTTTCTAAATCCAGCTTGAGCATATGGGAGTTCTCAGTTCACATACTGTTGAAGCCTAGCTTGGAGAATTTTGAGCACTACTTTGCTAGCATGTGAAATGAGTGCAACTGTGTGGTAGTTTGAACATTCTTTGGCATTGTCCTTCTTTGGGACTGGAATAAAAACTGACCTTTTCCAGTCCTGTGGCCACTGTTGAGTTTTCCAATTTGCTAGCATATTGAATACAGCACTTTAACAGCATCACCTTTTAGGATTTGAAATAACTGGAATTCTGTCGCCCCACTAGCTTTGTTGGTAGTGATGCTACTTAGTAAATTCCACTGGGTTTTCTCAGGGGCTAAAACATAGGAAAAGAGGTGGAGATGGGCTGAGACGTAAGTCAGAGTAGGCAAAGGAGAGAAAAATTCCATTCTCACCAGACCCACACTCACGCTGGAGCCCAAGAGCCAGGTTAAGGCATGGAACCCCCATCCCAGAGAGATGCCCAATGCAACGAGACGAGGTCTGACATTCCACCGTGACCAGCACACAGAGTGCACCCCGTACGTGATGGGGCAGGACGGGGGTGGCTAGAGCATCCTGAGGACCCCTAGTGTTATTACAGACTCAGGTCCACTCATCAGCTGTGAGGGCAAGGACTTTGGATATACAGCTAAAGCCATCAATCTGGAAATGTGGCCGTGCTCTCAGGAGAACAAATGAGCTCCAGGAGGAATATAATCAGCTTGTCCTTGGTATTCAGTGAAAAATTAGTTCATTCCATCAACAGACATCGTGTGTACTAACCTGAATGTGTGCGTGAGACAGACTCCTGCCATGTGGTGTGGGCAGGGCCCAGGGAGACTCTCTGCAAGAAATGACAGAAATGATTTCAGGGTAGCTTAAGGAAATTCGAGAGTAGAAGGAAACACATCAAGTGAATGTTCTTATGGGAAAAGCTGAATAACGTTTGGATATGTGATCACAAAAGCAAACAAACACCAATCGCTGTATCATGGTGGTGTGAGGGCGGAGCCACGGATGATGGTGATGCTGATGACAGTGGAGGAAGAGCTAAAGGAGGAAGACAGGAAGGAGGGGGAGATGGAAAAACAGTGACAGCAACCACAATGCTCACGGCTGGGACAGTCACCCAACACCCACTGGTGCCAACCTAAGCATCACACACATCTGACCTCGTTTAATCCTTTCCGCAATTCTTGAAAGTGCAAATGTTAGGCACTCAGCCATGTCCAACTCTTTGTGACCCTGTAGACTATAGCCCACCTGGCTCCTCTGTCCATGGAATTCTCCAGACAAGAATACTGGAATTTGGGTTGCCAGTCCCTTCTCCAGGGGATCTTCCCAACCCAGGGATCAAACTGGGATCTCCTACATTGCAGACAGATTCTTTTACCTCTGAGCCACCAGGGAAGCCTCAACAATCCTATCATAGGTTCAGTTACTACCCCCTTCGTACAGAGGAGAACCTTCAGACTAAGCAGGATTACACTGTAGTCCAGAGAGTCAAGTCCAAGGCATCGGCCTGACTCTGGTGACCAAGCTCACAACCACCGAGGCAGACGCTGCTGGGTGCCCCCTCTGATCACTCTCCCTGTCATCTTTGCTAAGAGCACCCATGAAAGACGGTCCCCTTTTCAGACTCCCTTGCAGCTATGTGTGGCCTGTGATGGACATGTTGGTGTCCCCCTTCTTCTTGTTAAGGAAGTAGACAGGACACCCGGAGGCTGAGCAGCCATGTGCTAAGAAGGGCTGAGGGGAGAACCCACAGCAGTCCTGGCCCCCTGACGGCATCACGCACATGGGCCCCCAGACTCAACGGTCTCCCCCCAGGTATCTTATACTAAGAGAGACGAAACCCTGAGGGTGAAAGCTGGGGTAGAGGCCGAGCCCCAGCTGATGCAAGCGCTGCAGGGAGTTGACCCTCAGTCGGCACAGGACCCACTCGGGCTCCCCTCATCCCACCAGATGTACAGGCTAGACATCACATGTGGGATCTGGTCCTGGTCTTGAAGCCCTAGGGTCACGATACTTGACCAGAATCTGAATTCTGCTAAGTCAGACGGGGGAACTGTGGGAAGCAGCGGGGTTCTCCGAGAAGTACAGGAAGGCACGGGGTTCACATTTCTAGACTCTCTGATCTGAAGTAAGAAACACACTCTGGTGGTCACAAACGAAACAAGCCCAACAAATATGCTGAAAAGACGCTATACGCAGAGTGAACAGCTGAGGCTACACAGGGATCGGCTGTGGGAAGAATGCCTAGATGGACTCCCAGTGATTCTGGGGACTTATGTGGGTGCCTCAAGGCAGGATCCTAAAAGACCTATTGCCGGAGGGAAAGGAAATCTCCAGTGAGACTCTGATTGCTTAACCAGACAACACGTAACAAACACTGGAGCCTTAGCTGGAAACAGCTGGGCTCAGCTTTCCAGAATCTTCTACCATAAAAATGTCCGGGGAGACCATGGATATCATTATTCCATTATGTGCTTCTACAAGTCCTTCCTACCTCACATTTGCTTCGTGTCACTTGTTCCATTTACATATGAAGGAAGAAGAAAGGAGACACCCGTTCATTACAGAAGCACCTAAGCTGTAGGAGCTTTCTGTATCACTAAAAGGCTGTTCTCATGGAAGACTTAGACGGTGGGGAACACAGAGATGCTTTTCCACATGGTCTGCTCTGTGGGCGGGTGTCTATATATAAACACAGCTCGAATCCGCTGTGGGGTGTGCGGCCCAAGTTGATGCGGTGTGAAACACATCTGGATCAGGCCCTGTTCCCAATCAAAGGAAAGCCGTTCTTCCTGGTGGTCCGACCACTTAACTTAAACAAAAAGAACTGAGCCAACTTTCATCAATGAGCCTTTCTTCCAACCGCAAAGAAAAAATAAAAAAGGACAAAAAATGAGTTGGCTACTGGTTATGGCGATGTTCTGCCACAAGGTTAATAGTGATGGGTTTCAGGTCACTGGCAATTTCTCCTTTCAAACGAACTTCAACCATTCATCCTCAAGGGGCGACTGTTTGACGTGGGCTGTCTGGCACCCACGACCCTTCTCGGACACCCAAGTGGTGGGTGAGTGACATTCTGCCATTCTATCGTTACCAAAAACAAGAGACTTCTCATCCTCAAAATTTAAAAAGTGCTCATATATTCAAGCCGCATGGAAGACGCATAGGCTTGTTCCATTTCACGATGACTGGAACTTGAATTAGAGACTTATAATCAGTTCATGGGAGCTGGGCTCATTCTTCCAGAGGGAACTAGGGAGGATAAAAATCAGAAACCCCCCTGCTATCATTCAGAACATGCCACAGCTTTTTCCTCCACTGCCACTCCCTTTTTCCCAGATGCTCATTTCACTTCTAAGTGGCCTAACCAGAGGTTTCAAGGCTCTCCCTCCCCTAGTATAGGGAAAGCAGGTTCGAAGGACAGAAGAAAGAACGGAGTGAAGTGAAGTCAAAATCGCTCAGTTGTGTCCGACTCTTTGCAACCCCATGAACTATACAGTCCATGGAATTCTCCAGGCCAGACTACTGGAGTGGGTAGCCTTTTCCTTCTCCAGGGGATCTTCCCAACCCAGGGATCGAATCCAGGTCTCCTGTATGGCAGGCAGATTCTTTACCAGCTGAGCCACAGGGAAGCCCAAAACCACTGGAGTGGGTAGCCTATCCCTTCTCCAGCGGATCTTCCTGACCCAGGAATCGAACTGGGGTCTCCTGCACTGCAGGCAGACTCTTTACCAGCTGAGCTATCAGGAAAGCCCGAATGAATGAATAAAGCTGCTTAAATTGGGAGGGGAAACATTAGGGAGCAGTGGAGATGAAAACCACATGCCCTTTGGATGCCTGTACTCAGCTCCAGCTAATTGCTGCCTCCTCCACCAGTTTTTACTTTTATTTATTAAAAAACAGGTCTATTTCATTTTGGGCCATACTGCGTGGCCTGTGGAATCCTAGTTCCCCAACCAGGGATCGAACCCACACCCACTGCACGGGGAGCTCAGAGTCCCAACCATTGAACTGCCAGGGAAGGTCCCCAGCTCCCGTTTGTGAATCTAATTGGAATGCCAGGTTTTGATGTGAAGTCTCCCAATCTGTATTTGCATCTCAGCCATTTTTTAAAATCACCATGTGAGCAAAACAGAACACATCCTGCTGGCGGGTGATGTCCACTGATGCAGAGGAACGCGACCCTGGGTGTTCTCCTCTGGAAGTCATGTCCGCAGCCGTGGCCTGTGCCTGCTCTTGGCCAAGACAAATGTGAAAGTGGAGGCAGGGAGGCGGGAGGAAAGTCTGGGAGCTGCAGGCAGGTCCTCAGACTTTCCCGAGTGATATATTGGTCTGTCAAATCTCATGACCCGGGGAGAATGATAAACACACTCAAAACCTCATCTAATTTTAAAGTAAGTTACTTTGATGCAGGAACCAACTTGTGGGCAGATCAGCCTCCACTCTGCACCCTAAGCTCTATGCCAGATACCTCCCCTGAAGGAGAGAGAGAAAGGGCCCATCCCACCCCCTGCACTCCACTCGTGAGGCTGAGGCAGGCGGGGGGCAGGGGGCTGTCATCCCAGGATCCCAGCGTCCCCCAGGTGGGCAGCAGGGACAAGAGGCAGTCCTGATCTACAGTGCTCCTTCTTGTGTACTAATTATAGGCAAAGAGCTCCGAGGTCTTGGAGGGTTTGATTTCTTAACAGGAGACTTGAATCTTTCTTCCCACAATTTTTTTTTTTTTGGTCTTACTGATTGTGGCACAGAGCCCTGGGGAGCCTTCTTCTGCTAAGATAAACACAGGACACCTTCACAGTCCTCATGAACACATTTTTCCTCCTCCCAAGTTTCACCGAAGGAAATCCTTCCCACAGTCAGTCTTAGCTGGGTTGGAAGTTGAAATCAGATTCACAAAAATACAACAAGATGTACAAGAAATTAAGTTTCCTTGATAATGCAAAAGTACTGAAAATTAACAACAAAGCCTTGCTAACTGTAAAAAGAAACTGACAGTATCCACAGTATCGGGTCATGAACTAACCTATGACCCCTAATCCCCTAAAACTCCCCCTACTAAAACAGAGTAAAAAGATGTAATACCAAATATTACATGTGAACCTCGAGACTTACTTGCAGACTGATTGAAAACCAAAAGTTTAACAGAGACATTTTGAGTGTGACTGGGTAAATCTTGGTACACTCTTTTATGTTAGTGAGTTATTCTCAGTTTCATAGACATGATAATGTTGATAAATGTGATCACAAAGAGCAAGGACTTTGGTTTTAGGAGATGTCTGCCGAAGTATTTAAGTGTAAAGAGTGTCAATATCCACAACTTACATACATACACGGATGGATGGATGAATGGATGGATACATCTATCAGTGGCTGAAGAAGTGGATGGATAAATGGATGGGCAGCTGGGTGGATGGATGGGTGGATGACCAGATAAATAGATGGATGAATAAATGGAATAGATGGATGGACAGACAGATGGCTTGATGGACTAACTAACTATATTAAGGCACTAGCAATTATTGAATCTAGGTGGTGAGCATATAGTTATACACTTTACTATTACTGTTTGAATTTTCTATACACTCAATAAGTTTTACAACCAAAAGTTAAGAAACCTGTTACTTTCAGAATTTCAGTGTTTTATTTCATCTTTCTTTAAAACACTTTTAAAAGCAGGTATTACAAAGAAGTAGCATGTGGAAAATGGTTATAAAAGTGAGATTTACTCCCATTAATATTACAGAGAAGAGGGTCTGACTGTTGAGATCCCAACCTGAGGGTAAAGGGCATCCCAAAGAACACTAAACCCATTCCTTCAACTGACTGTTGAGAAAACTGAGGCTCAGAGAGGCTCAGTGACTCCCCTACAATCACACAGCAAGTTAGCCACAGATGAAGGGATACGATGGACCGCAGAGTTGCTCTCTATAACATACCGGACCACTTGAGCTGTCTGACCTTGTCTTGATTCATAGCTGATTTTCAGGAGGGTAGAGTATGCCTTAGTGATGGCATTATCATTCATCCTTTATTTTTAGAAATGATGTGGTTTTCTCAGAACCACAGGCTTCAAATGTACATTCTTGCCTTTCCCATTCACCCAATGAACTCTTCATCACAGTTACTGTAAAGGGCATTTTCTTGGGCACTTGGAAAAATGGGCAGACCTGCAGCCCAGGGCCCCTGCCCTGGAAACACTGACATCCTACAAGTTATGGGCTAGAGTACAGGACAGCTCCCTAAGAGCTGTCCCCCAAAGGGTCAACTTCTAAAAATGGTTTCCAATCATTATATCTCCATGACAGGAGAAAAAATGTTATCTTGATAGTAAAGGATTTAAATTTATTGCACGGCTGAAAACGGTTAGTGAACTGGAATTATAAAGTAATGAATCATTTCCTGGAAAAAGTTGAGCCGCTAGTCATGGCACTGCACGAAAAACTATTTAGGGATGTAGAAAAGGTTAAAAAAAAAAAAAGAGAGAAAGTTAGGAAGCCTACCCAGGAAATTATTCTGAAATGTTTACACTCTCTCGAAGATTAAATTCATTTTCCAAAAGAAAAGAAAATTGAACAGACTTGGTGATTACTGTGGGGAAAAATTAAGCTGTCTCTAATTTCCATGCCGTTCCTCCTGTTTTGAGCACTGTCCTTCGTAAGCGATGGCACCATCTGGGTTTCGCGGTTTCCCTGTTGGCCCCTGGAGATCAAGCCAGGACTCTCTGCCTCTCTCATGGACTCTGTGTTCCGGCCAAACCATGCCACACGGCAGTTGAGACCATGCAACCCTTGTCTCAGTCCACTGTCTTCAGTGGCAACAGAACGGTGGTCTGCTTGATAAGAAAAGGGATTTCCTCCCATAGCTCAACACTGATGGAAGAAACCAGAGCCACACCATAAACTGACCGCACTGGTTTGCACTTTCAGCCCCAATTATTCTGTCTTCTTGGTTGTATTTCCTAATCCATGTAGGCGATCGGGGTTCAGTATATTCAAGGGATCAAGGCTGCGTGTCTTTATAAGGCTCTGGGGGTGATGAGGGGCCGGGCCCCAGGGGAGGACAGCTCACTCCTGGGATGAGAGGCTGAGCAGGCAGCTTTCACTTTCACTCAACCAGGTCTCAGAGACTGTGCTACCCCAGGCGTTCAAAACCCTCCAGGCAAGAGTCTTTCTAGCAGAGACCCATTCTCTGGGGTTCTAGGGACACAGAGAAGGATATGGCTCTGCCCAGCCCCCAGGTGATTAAGACTCACTATCCAACGGAACCTCAGAACATTCTCCAGCCTAGCCTCCAGGCTCCTGTGACACCCCAAATGCTCATCTTTTCTGGTACAAGCCTGGATCAAAAGGTGGAGGTGAAAGGACAGGAGGGCGAGAAGACAGCTGCAGAGCAGCAGTGGCAGAAGCTGACATTTACTGGCAGCGGACTGCGTCCCAGGGATGGCGTTAAAGCACCGACACGCGCTCTCTCATTTAATTCACACAATCTCAAAGGAAGCCACTTTTTATTTTTTTTCCGGCAGCACCGCACAGCCTATGGGGTCTCAGTTCTCGAAGCTCCATCCCCTGCAGTGGAAGTGCAGAGCCTTAACCACTGGACCGTCAGGGAAGCTCCTGGAAGAGACTATTATTAATCCTCTTTTATGTATGAGAAAACGGAGATGCGTTTAAGATTAACCAAATGGCCCCAGATCACATAGAGCGTAAGTGACAGAGCCAGGATGCAAACCCAAGCAGACGCGAATCTGGAGAGCCCAGTCTCCTCTGCTCTGCTATACCTGACCTTCTGTGTGGCTCTTCCTGCCTGGAAAGACCTCATCTCATCTCTGAGCTCAACATCCTGCCAAGGCATTAGGGCCCAGCCCTGTAAGCCATTTAGGATCACCCCAGCTGGAGTGATGGTTCCCTCTTCAGAATTTCCACCTAGCTTCCCTGTGCCTTGCGTGAAGCCTTTAAAACAAGGACCAGACTGTAGGGACAGGGTCCGTGGCTTCTATATCCTCCATGCAGAGGCCCCAGCTTACTAAATGAAAAAGAATGCCAGGCTGTACCAGCCCAAGAGCCTACCTCTGACACAGCTATTAGGCCACGGTTTAAGGGAAGGACTGAACATTTCAGGAGTTAAAAAAACACCCACACTGTGCTTGTTCCTTAAACATTCACTCAGTCCATAATATGTTCAAGCTCCTCAGACTCTCTCAGTCTACTGGAAGGTGTCAGATTTCCTCTTGGGAGGAAACTAAACGGTGTATCTTTTCGCATCAAGTAAAAATCACTCCTTAATAGGTTCCTACAAAGGATGGGCTGGAGGTGCTTCTTCCAAATTCTACACCAAGGTTGCGGGGGATGCTGCTGGAAAGCTCCCTGCACAACGCGGTAATGACCAGAAAATGGAAAAATCCAAGAGACACGGCAGCCGTGGAACAGGGTTCAGGGATGGAGGGCAACTGTTGATCCGTGCAAAGATCAAAGCTGGGCAGAAACCCTTCCCGGGTTTACACAGCTGCAGGCTCCGTGCGGGAGCTGTAAAACAAACACGCTTGGGAGGGGCGGGGGAGGGCTTGTGCCTGGGACCGTGGGGGTGCCAAGGACTCCCTGCGATATCAAATGAACCAGGAGTCGGAGAGCTGCTTCGCTCCGGGCCTGGAAAAAGAAGCTTGAGCCCTTTTCCAATCCACACCATATTTTTTATTAGGCCCAAAGCTTTCACCAAATTGGCCTTCAGAAACAGAATTAGGAAGAGGAAAGAGAACTATCTGCAAAAAAGAAAAAACAAATTCTTGGGTTTAATAAACACCATTAACAACAACAAAAACAAAACAAAAAAAAAAGTGAATTGGTCAAATCTTGATAGCCTATGGGGCTGAGTAACTCCCCGCCCCAGCTTATCCTGTTGAGTTGCTGTATAGTAACATCTGAATGAGACCCAGAGCTCTCAAAACTCCTGTAGGTGCATAAATTCCTAAACTAAATAATAACAAAGCCATATGTTACCATATTTTTAGATATGAATTGCTGTATGAGGGACAAACACAAGAGCAGATCCCTGCTACATCATCTGGATGAATTAGAAAGAAAATCATCTCATAAGTCTGCAAATATCAATTCTTCTTTTTTTTTTTTTGCATCACAAAACTTGCATATTTCCCCTGTGTACAGAAGTATAATTTCTTTACTTGGTTGTTCCCAATGTCTTAAACTTGATATACATGTAATATTTGGAAATGAAAATAATATATATATGTGAATCCCTCGTTTCGTGTATTAGAAAACAATATGTTTTTGCTCATTAAAGGCGCCAATATAAATGCTATAAACCATGAAATTACCTTTGAGCCCTTCCTGAAATAACCAGTTCACAAACAAATGATCCATGCAAAAAAGGCGAGGGGAGATTACAATAATAAGACTAAGTTACATTTTCATTTCAGGATTTTTTTTTTAATGTAGAAAAGTATTATTACTGCAAAACCAACAGCGGCAGCAGGTACATCCAATTTATACAAGAAACACCAAATGGGACAGGCAGATTGAACACAATGAGTTCCAAGTAGGGTTTTTCATACTTTCCAAATGTGATGCAGAATTCACATTTACAACAAATTATCTCAATAAACGAATAGTACTTCAGGTTTTCTCACTTCGGAGGGCAGCTTTAAAAGCAATGATGGCGAAAGCATTTTACTAAATTAACTGGGAGGTTTTTCAAACTCAGAATGTAAGATCCTGCCCGATGCTCAGAGGTAAAGAATCCGCCTGCCAATGCAGGAGACGCAGGTTTGAGCCTTGGTCAAGGAAGATCCCACGTGCCACGGAACAACTGTGCCTGTCCACCGTTAACCACTGAGCCTGTGCGCCGAAGCGAAAAGTAGCCCCCCACGACCACAACTAGAGAAAGTCCTCTCGCAGAACAAAGACCCGGTACAGCCATAAATAAACAAATAAAAATTTTCAGAAAGATCCTGCTGTACGGATGACCAAAAGAAGCTGTGGGTGGCAGAAATCTTATTATCCCGTGAGCCAGTATTCTCAGGCTGAAACTGGCAGAGCTTCATCCAGTGTGATCGCCCAGCAGGCAGCAACCCCGTCATCTGGGAAGTCACTGAAAGTGCAGATCCCTGGGCCCTCCTCCGCAAGTTCTGGAATCAGGAGCCCTGCAGGGGAAGCCCAGGGAGGTGGGTTCTAACAGGTCTCCAGGGGACGCCACACACGCGCCAGCCTGAGAACCACTGTCTTCGTCTGACGACGTTGGGCACCACTAATGGGGATGAAGATGCTCTCCGCACAAAGATCCCCCATGGAAGTTCCAGCAGCCCCTCCATTCTGCTCCAACGACCCCCCAACAGCCTGCTCCTCCCCACCCAGAAAACGACACCTGAGCCAGATGGTCTGCGCACCTCTGTCTAGGTTAATGCTCGCCCCGCTCCCTCCAGGCCAGCAACTCTCATTTGTAAAACTGTAGGTGACATACCTTTCAGCAAGATGGTATGAGAGCCCTGACCTTCCTCCAGGTTCTAACCATCAGCCCTGAAGTGGCCCCAACGATGCTATGAAACAGGCCATGTGAGAACCTGGCTGAAGGGGCCGGGAGGCCAGGCCAGGAGAAGGAGAGCAGCAAGAAAGGGTGACTGTGCCAGAGTGTGCCCACAAGGCTGGGGGTGGGCAGGGTGCCTCCATGAGACTAGAAGGGGAGCAGCAAGAAAGGGTGACCATGCCAGAGTGTGCCCACAAGGCTCGGAGTGGGCAGAGTGCCTTTCATGAGACTCTGGGAGTTTCTAACATCTTGGCAGAAACCATCCGGCCTGCGTCACCAGTGTGAAGATTCTGAACTGGAATCCTCACCTTGCTAGTCCATCCCTGAAAACCCTGCACAGTATTTTGATGAAGGGTACATTCAGTTCTGGAACTGAGATCCGCCTCAATTCATCTGGTTCTTCTATGAGTCTCTCCAAATACTTTAGGGTACGGGCAGCGTGCTTAAAACCTGATGGAATTTCCTGCCGTACTCTCCAGTGCCAGAATTGCTCCATCCCATAAAAAAAAATATGGGAAGAACTTTTTGTCTCCCTCCCTTAATGATATAGAACATAATATTTTAAGTAAATCTTCATTTAAACTATCCTCGGTCCAAAAGAAAATTCTTTGGACCACAGAAATAACTGTGAGTGGGTGTGACACGGATTGCACACACAGCTATTAACAAAGAAAAAAAAAACTTGGCTCTGGCATTTTCTGAAAATTGCTGTGTTGTTGCCATTTTTATTGGGTTAATTAAAAGACCATAAAAATCAATTCGAACATGTTTGGAGACGGATTTTCAAGTTTTATAAACTGTGCTCAGTTGTTGGGCCAAAGAGAATGACAGGCGTCTGTGTACTCACCGCTTTGGGGTGGCTTCTTGATTTCTTCTCTCTCTTCCCCTCTCTCTCCCTCCCCTCCTTCCTTTCGGCCTGCCTTCCTTGCATTCATTCATTGATTCAGCCAACCCACATCCCCGACTCTGCGCCAAGCACTGGACAAGGAATAGCCCCTGTTCCGACCGGACTAACTTGCTGGTAGGAGACAGAATCTGAAGGACATCATTTAGATCAAGGGGTTGGCAAACTTCTCCTCTAAGGGACCAGATTGGTAAATAGCTTCAGCTCTATGAGCCACAGTATCTCTGCTGCAACTGCTGAACTCTGCTCGGACAGACACAGACTAAAATACATAAATAGATGAACACACTGTGTCCCAATGAAACGCTTTATGAACACTATCGTTTGAATTTCACACGTTTCGATGGATCATGAAATGCTCTTCTTCGACTCTTTTTTTCAACCACTCAAAACTGTAAAAAAAAAAAAAACCCTCATGCCATAAAAAAAAAAAAGGAGTTCTTAGACCCTGATTTATACAGGGGGAGAGAGACCACGGTATGGCTGACCCTGACACCTAAAAAGAAAACGCTGGGCTTCTCGGCTGGTAAGTCCAGGGGATCGCTGGCTACGAAGCCAGCCCAGCAGGCACAGAGAGGGGAGAGAAGGGGCCCTCCCCCCCAGCTGCCGGCCATCAGGCCTCCGCTCGTTTCCACCGTGGCTCCCGGCCCAGGTCTAAGCAGTGGGCTTTGGTGACTTGCCCTGCTCCATGGTGGCCCTGGCGACTAGCTCTGAACTTGATAAAGTGCTAATTTTGCTTTTTATGACCGTTGTATAATGCTGATACAAAGCCAAGTCAGTCTGGTTTCAAAATCTGAAAAAACGTTAGCCCCCGGGCTGAAAACCGGGAATCTACAAGATACAAGCAGGAGGCAATTTTCACACTCAGTGTCTGCCACTGTCCGAACGGTGGTCTCGGAAGGCAATGGCGAGCGGCCTCTGTGTTAGTCCCAGGTCCCTGGTCCTGCCTCGACTGCGGGATGTCGGCCACCAGCCAGCTCTGTGATCATGACAGAAACCTAACATGGTTCACGCGAGTGGCCTTTGGTGGGCAAATGTTCAAGCACATTAAGGTTTTAATATAATTATAATTATAGAACATGTTCAACCAATTAACCACAAATATGCTGTTTATCTGAAAGGCTGCCAACACTGTGGACTGCAGTCAAAATAACATTAGGCTGCAGTCCTTAAGCAAAGAATACACAGTGAATCAAAAGAGAGATCAGAAGGAAAAGGCCAAAATAAATATTTTATCTGATATTTTATGAATATTTCCTCAAATGCCAGATTAAAATATGTCATCTCCACTTCCCATATATTTACTTGATGAAATCAGATTAAGTGAGTTCATGACACTGTTGAAAAACACCATAAACCAGAGAGAGAGAGTTCCTTGCATTCATTCATTGATTCAGCCAACCCACATCCCCGACTCTGCGCCAAGCACTGGACAAGGAATAGCCCCTGTTCCGACCGGACTAACTTGCTGGTAGGAGACAGAATCTGAAGGACATCATTTAGATCAAGGGGTTGGCAAACTTCTCCTCTAAGGGACCAGATTGGTAAATAGCTTCAGCTCTATGAGCCACAGTATCTCTGCTGCAACTGCTGAACTCTGCTCGGACAGACACAGACTAAAATACATAAATAGATGAACACACTGTGTCCCAATGAAACGCTTTATGAACACTATCGTTTGAATTTCACACGTTTCGATGGATCATGAAATGCTCTTCTTCGACTCTTTTTTTCAACCACTCAAAACTGTAAAAAAAAAAAAAACCCTCATGCCATAAAAAAAAAAAAGGAGTTCTTAGACCCTGATTTATACAGGGGGAGAGAGACCACGGTATGGCTGACCCTGACACCTAAAAAGAAAACGCTGGGCTTCTCGGCTGGTAAGTCCAGGGGATCGCTGGCTACGAAGCCAGCCCAGCAGGCACAGAGAGGGGAGAGAAGGGGCCCTCCCCCCCAGCTGCCGGCCATCAGGCCTCCGCTCGTTTCCACCGTGGCTCCCGGCCCAGGTCTAAGCAGTGGGCTTTGGTGACTTGCCCTGCTCCATGGTGGCCCTGGCGACTAGCTCTGAACTTGATAAAGTGCTAATTTTGCTTTTTATGACCGTTGTATAATGCTGATACAAAGCCAAGTCAGTCTGGTTTCAAAATCTGAAAAAACGTTAGCCCCCGGGCTGAAAACCGGCAATCTACAAGATACAAGCAGGAGGCAATTTTCACACTCAGTGTCTGCCACTGTCCGAACGGTGGTCTCGGAAGGCAATGGCGAGCGGCCTCCGTGTTAGTCCCAGGTCCCTGGTCCTGCCTCGACTGCGGGATGTCGGCCACCAGCCAGCTCTGTGATCATGACAGAAACCTAACATGGTTCACGCGAGTGGCCTTTGGTGGGCAAATGTTCAAGCACATTAAGGTTTTAATATAATTATAATTATAGAACATGTTCAACCAATTAACCACAAATATGCTGTTTATCTGAAAGGCTGCCAACACTGTGGACTGCAGTCAAAATAACATTAGGCTGCAGTCCTTAAGCAAAGAATACACAGTGAATCAAAAGAGAGATCAGAAGGAAAAGGCCAAAATAAATATTTTATCTGATATTTTATGAATATTTCCTCAAATGCCAGATTAAAATATGTCATCTCCACTTCCCATATATTTACTTGATGAAATCAGATTAAGTGAGTTCATGACACTGTTGAAAAACACCATAAACCAGAGAGAGAGAGAGAAGTGTGTTTTGTAAATCTTGGCAGTCAAGGTCTCCCAACGTTCGCTGGCGTATAATGTAAATAAGAAATGGCAATTGGAACAAGTCATATTTTTTAAGGCATTTAGAAACTTCTCATTAGCCCTTATATCTTTCTTAGTTACAGCCTCCAGGATTGGAAGCAAAATTAAACTCTGTCTTAGCAACTAAATAATATAAGCCTTCTCATAACTTTTCGCCGAGAGAATTAAAAAAAAAAAGAAAGAACCTCCTTGTACAATTTGTATATACACAATTTGTACTGCTGTAAAAGCATATTTTGAAAAGTGCTCCCTAAATAATTAACCTATTCCTTTTACCATACTTCCTATATTACAGAAGTCATTTTCCCACCGAGAATCAATAAGTCATTCCAAACGTCAGTCATTTTTCTCCATTTAACGGAATGGACTAAAGTCCGACACTGCAAGTTACATTACCTTTGAATTATGCGTGTAATTTAAAATTCAAAGTACTACGCTAAGGAGCTTTTTAGACTGACCACTCTACACGCGCTTCATAAATACGGTCCCTCGCAGACCCTTCTGACAGATTTACCGAACAACAGGAGTTTGAGGCGGTTAAGGCTGCGAGTCACACAGGAAAGCTGTTCTCCCTAAAGATGGCACAGGAACAATTCTCTTTTCAGCGGCAACCCAAAGCAAACGGCCATACGTCATTCACCAGGAAATGTCTCCAGCTTTTTAAGATTCATGGTAAAGCCATTCTAAAGCATCTCAGCCTTAATTACAAATAAACACGTGGGCACACACTGACAGGTCAGTTCAGAGAATGCTCCCTAAGTAAAGACTCCAGTGTGATTTTTGTTTGGCCAGACCCAAAGCCTATGATAAAATTTCAAACACAGAAACCCCAAACAGGTATGTATTGAAGAGGCTCTTTTTCATCAAACGCATCATTAGAAAAGGAAAAATAAAAAATGCAGAGAGATGTACAAATGAAAGTGTTTAAGTATATATCAGCAGCAATTACATTTTTAAGGAATTAATAGTAGCGGCTTTATATTCCTTTACCTGAATTCATGGGCTAATGTGCTTCTGCTTATAAATAAAACACAATAACCTCGACCTTCAGGAAAATCAAAATAAAGTAACTGTGAAAAATACCAGTGAATGTTATTACATTTATGATGTACTTACTGATTCACACTACAGGTCAGTAAAACTTGAAAAAAAAAAACTTTCAAGTATATTTAGCATTTTTCTTTGCAGCTAATATTACTTTATTCATTATGTCCCTCAAAAGAACGAGACCCTCCTGTAGTTTGAGAGAAAATGAAACTTTGCAATATTGTCTTTTCACATATCGGTTGTTTAGAAAATACAACAGTCAGTCTGACCTTGTAACCGAAACGTATGGGCATGAATGTCTCGAGCCTCTCGCTGCTCACGAGGAGCCTCATTCACCTCCACAGGAGTTCTGCTTCTCACCTGTCACACCAGGACAGTGGAAGGCCTTCTCTGGGAAACCACTAGTCTTGGATCCCCAGTGTGGAAGCTTTCTCAGACCTGTTCCCTGTAAGAGCCAGAGCTCTGTTCACTCCCACTGCTCTGTAACCAAATAATCTTGCTTTCTGCTTTTCCTCTTTTCATTGGTAAGTAACTCCGATAACTGTCCCCTTTCCCTGAGGTGGGACAAACGCCAGGTCACTGCAGCCCACCAACCACGTTCAGCGCTTGCCTTCGGTGGGGCGTCAAAAATCAGCTCTATCTGCAGAGGTTTTATTCTTGCCAGCTTCGCACTCCCAGAGACAAACCACTTTAAAGTGACTTAAAAATCATTAGCTCTCTTGTATTCGACTTGAACGCCAGTGTGGCCTGGTGCGGGCTGGCCAGCTCCAGGAGAGCGGTCCCCCCAGCACTCCCGCGTCCTTGGCAGCTCTGCGGCCGGAGTCCCCCCCTCCGCTGCCTCTGCCAGTGCCTCTCCGCCCGGGGCCCCTCCACCTGGCGCCCCTCTGCCCCAGCTGCTGAGGTGCCCTGTGCTGAGTGAGCACCTCGGGCAAAAGCAGAGCCTTCCTGCTGGGGGTGAGCCTTGCATAGCAACACCTAGTTTCAAATGGTGAGACCCCAAGGATGATTTTATTTTTTTTCTTCCTGCCCCTAGGATAGACTTTTTTTTCCCCCTCTTCCTAAACTTGTTTATATTTCTTCCCACTTGAAAACTGTAGCAAAATTCATTCAACTGATGGATAACTTGCTGTTAAATCACCCAATCTGAGCCACGTACACTGATATGACCTGTAAATCCTGATCCCAGGGGGTTAGTTCAAACAAAAGGAAATTTCGTTGAAGGGAACTGATACTCTGGGAATGGTCTCTCTCCAAAGAATCCCAACCAGGGAAGTAAAATTTGCAGATGTGAAGGGAGATGCTGCAAATGTACTGGGCTCCCCTTGGACAGAAAAGGTCAGGATAATTTTGTTCTGGTAATGTCATCATGCGGCAGTATGCATTACTAACGAAAGATGGACCAGAAATACATTCTGCTCCTTTGGGCCACCCCCCCCCCCAAAAAAGTACTGCACTGTGAAGAGGCTTGTTCTTTCCAAATGCATTTTATTAAAATGACGACCACAACAACAATCAGACCAACCTGGATCGAACTGCTGGGAACAGAGCTCAGATTACCGTAGTGCCACAGGCACGGCACCCTCCCATCGGGGTCTCTCAACCACACCAACATTTCCCTGAATCATCTGTCCTGTCCCCTAATGGATTTCATATATGTATGTGCTGCTTAAAAAAAAAAAAAAAAAAAAAAAATAAACTCATCAATAACTCAATATACAGTCTCTTGCCAACTGACCATGTACTGTTTGTGTTTCACCTGCTGTATTAAATAAAAAATTTAAAACTATTTCCTTGTTTTTAAATTAAAAAAAAAAAAAAAAAGGCTGTAATTGGAGGGGACCACACAAAATCAAAACTCATTGCTTAAATTGCACAGTTAAAACATACTCGCTAGGAGTGATGAAATTACAAAAGTTGACAAAATATGACAAAAAGTTACTTGGGTCTGAGAGAAACACATTCTTAAATGGTGTCTTGGAAGCTGCCTTAGTATAAGAATCTCTACCGGATGCGTAACGAAAATGAAAGAAACAGCTTCAGCTCAAACTGAGGAGAAAGACGGGCTATACTACTTTCTGAGGAGTTTTGTTTTCTTAATATGACATCACTGTAACATTTCTTTTCATGTCTTTGTGGATAACTACTACTCAGCTAATTTCCTCCCTCACCAAAAAAAAAAAAATTAGAAGCCTGGTCCCATGTAATTATCAAAAACAGTCTAACCACTTTGCTCAAAGATTTGACTTGGCAAATCAAAATCAGAGGACATGGTCCTCTTGGCCTGGTTGCTGCCTTTCCCCTGACCCCTCGTTAAGCCATCGGAAAACGGGCCACGCTGAGAGCCACTCGGACGCTTTAGACACAGAGCAGAGAAAGAGAGCAATAACCGTGTGGCCGTTAAGAGCTGACAGCACATAGTGCCATTTCGGTGGATTCGGATAACACGGTTCCTTTTGAACTAAGGACCTCTCTAGACCAGTGATGGGGTGGGGGTGGGGGATGCAGCCGAAGTTACAGACACTGTTCGTGACTCAAGAGAATTTCCGGAACTTCCCTGGTGGTCCAGGGGTTAAGACTCCTGCACGTTTGCTGCAGGGGGCACAGGTCCAATCTCTGGTCAAGAACTAGGGATCCCACATGCCACATGGTGCAGCCAAAAACTAAAAAAAAAAAAAAGAATTTTCTATCGGCCAAGACTCAGAGGACTCAGAATATTCTGATGCCTGGCTAAAGACCATGCTCTAACCACTTGAGCCGAGAGTTCATATTAATAGACATCTAAATTTAAGCAGTCATATGATGCTTTGGCAATTAGAAATTAAGTTGCAAGAAAAACAGAAAAGCTCAACTGTATGAAACATCAAGCCATCCATATTCATCAAAGAGGAGAAATTTTATTTATTCTATTTTCCTCAAAGTCTATCACCAGTTCCTGCTGCTGCTGCTGCTGCTAAGTCGCTTCAGTTGTGTCCAACTCGGTGCGACCCCATAATCAGGGGGCACAGGTCCAATCTCTGGTCAAGAACTAGGGATCCCACATGCCACATGGTGCAGCCAAAAACTAAAAAAAAAAAAGAATTTTCTATCGGCCAAGACTCAGAGGACTCAGAATATTCTGATGCCTGGCTAAAGACCATGCTCTAACCACTTGAGCTGAGAGTTCATATTAATAGACATCTAAATTTAGGCAGAGTCATATGATGCTTCGGCAATTAGAAATTAAGTTGCAAGAAAAACAGAAAAGCTCAACTGTATGAAACATCAAGCCATCCATACTTATCAAAGAGGAGAAATTTTATTTATTCTATTTTCCTCAAAGTCTATCACCAGTTCCTGCTGCTGCTGCTGCGAAGTCGCTTCAATTGTGTCCAACTCGGTGCGACCCCATAGACGGCTGCCCACCAGGCTGCCCGGTCCCTGGGATTCTCCAGGCACGAGTACTGGAGTGGGTTGCCATTTCCTTCTCCAATGCATGAAAGTGAAAAGTGAAAAGTGAAAGTGAAGTCGCTCAGTCGTGTCCGACTCTTAGCGACCCCATGGACTGCAGCCTACCAGGCTCCTCGATCCATGGGATTTTCCAGGCTCCAGTACTGGAGTGGGGTGCCATTGCCTTCTCCAGTTCCTACATGTTTGCAAAACTTCAAGCTGTTTTTCTGAATGCCAAGGTCAGACCTACTGTACCCTGTCTTGTTACCAAAGAGCTGACTCTCTCCCAGTGATTGGACAGAGAAGTTGGAGGGGGACCCCAGCAGGAGAGTGCATAAGAGGATGTGTGTCCAGCCTGACAAGGAGCCTTAAGACAAAACCAACTTTCTGCTTTATAGTTCTAAAAAAGTAAGGAGACTATGTGTGTAAATCGCTTAGTTGTGTCTGACTCTTTGTGATCTCATGAACTGCAGCCCTCCAGGCTCCTCTGTCCATGAGATTTCCCAGGCAAGAATACTGGAGTGAGTAGCCATTCCCTTCTCCAGCGGAATCTTCCCAACTCAGGGATCAAACCTGGGTCTCCTGCATTGCAGGCAGATTCTTTACCATCTCAGCCACCAGGGAGACTATAAATTTATGCAAAAATCTAAAGGAGACTTTTTTAAATAAAGGAGAAATTAACTATGAATATCTTGACTGGTTATGAAACTAATACCTTAGGATAACAGCAGAGATAGCTTAAACTTTTCTATGCCACTCATAGTTAAATTCATGACCATCTAATTGGTATGGAGAAAGCAATTTATAAGAAACTTCACTAACTCTTTTTGTTTTGTTTTAGTTTTAAAAGTCTACCCAAATGTTCTGTTTATAAATCACACCAAAACTGTACCACTTGGGAAAAAAAGCTATGTTTCTTTTTAGGGAAAAAAAAAAATCAAATTATAGACTCCAACTTTCACATTTAATTACAAACAAAGACATAATGCATTATTTTTCTGTACCCACAAGAGGCAGGCTGACTGCAATTTTTATTGCATGTTAAGTTTTCACTGGATCCCAATATTATTAAGCTTTAAATCAGAGGGTTGGTTCCTTCAGCTAAGTGTAACAATACTAGCAAGTTAAAGCAAAAAAAAAAGAAAAGAAGAACACCTCATCTGGGGCTGTAATATTTGCTGAAAAAAATCTACTTCAAAACATTAATCAAATTTTTCGCCTACTGGGCAACCATATGGTATAGCAGCATGTGAATCCCACAAACTTGCTGATCTCCTGTAACTGGGTGCAATTAATTACGCTGGCTGCATCCATCTCTTGGATTTTCGCCTTGTGAAAAAAAAAAAAAGTATTTATTGCAACAGCTTTTACAAAACAAGGGAACGAAAATCACAATTGATTAATGAGCTGAACGGAAATATTTCCGTTAGCAGATTTTTAGAACGAATAAGGATTAATACCACGGATGGAAAGGAATGCACATTGAGATCCCCTTGTCCTTTCTGGAACCCCCAAAAGGTGGAGGTGGGGCAGGGAGCCCCAACATGCATAATTCACCAGCCGGCTTTAGATCACAAGTAATAAAGCCTTAAACTAGTGAAGTAATAAAGAGGCTGGCTTTACAAGATACTATCCTGGGATACAAAAAGCCTGTTCTTTGATTTGAAACTACCAATATTAAATACTCAGTGGGTGAAGAACATTACAGGCCTGACAAAGCACGGAAAGGAAAATGGCTCCTACAAGGAAGCAACCCACCCTGTCCTCGGTGATTCGGGCGCTAGGCCGGCTGCACACATTGTCCGCTTGTGGTTTTAAGACCCCTCTGTAAGAGCGAGCATCCAAGGGGAAGTCAGGGTGGTACCACTGCTCTCATCTGCCACCTAAAGGTACAAACAATTCACACTTGCAGCCATCTTTCCCACTAGCGCTCAGCCCGCATGCTTCTGACTTTTCCTAGCCGTCAGAAGGCTTCCGGGGGCTCAGCCATCACTCCTGCCTTCTAGGAGCTGGCTTCTGCAAAGACATGGGGGTCGCGATCTTTCCCTCAATGGGGAGTCACAGGCCCAGGGCTGGAGGTCTTAGCAGATAAGCAGAAGTTCGCGCACTCTGCCCCTTTCCAGAATCACCCTCCGGGCTTAAGACCATATGAGCTAGCCAAGCAGTAATGAAGTCATCTCAGGCATCTCTATTTCAGGCAGCCCAGCTGCCCTTCCTCTGAAGAGACTGGTTCCAGTATTGGCCGTGTGTTCAATACTTATGCTGGGAAAACAGACCAAGTAATAAACGTAAGTGGAAGACAGATCCAACCAAGTTGGAGAGCTCAGATACTACCTTAGTCTTACAATTCTTTTATAAAGAGGTCTGAAGAATGAGGCTTTGCAACTCTACTCCTATGCCAACCTTTCTCTTGACTGTATCCGCTGCAGTTAAACCCAGGAAATCCTGCACAGACAGGGCTTTGGGAAAGAGAACTGACTAACATTTTATTATGTCCACGTGCTTGCGTGGCTGACACGATGCCTTCTCTGCGGCTCCTGTGTACGTGTTCGTTCTGTGGAGCGACACAGAGAAGACAAAGTCTTCCACAGTCACCTGATGCACAAGAGCACCCAGAAAAAGAGGAAGACACTTTCAGACAATAAAGGGTTTAGCGACTGGCATTTTAAATGACAATATTTCAAACAAGTCACGCCTATGTTTATGTTAGCACGTGTTAACACACAGGCACGAGCCGTTTTATTGGGCTTCGCTTCCCTGTGCTTCAAAGATGCTGGGTTTCTTTGACCAACTGTAGGCCCGGGGCAGCTCCGCACCGAGTGAGTATACCGGTGCTGTCTTCCCAACAGCAGTTTCTCGCTTCGTACCTCTGGCCACATTTTGTTCATTCTCCCAACATTTCAAGCTTTTTCATTATCATTGTATTATGGTGACCTGTCGTCAGCATCCTTTGATGTTACTACTACAGCTGGCTAAAAGCTTGGATGATGGTTAGCATGTTTTATAATAAAGTTATTTTTTTAATTAAAAGATACATATTTTTTTAAAGACATAACACTTTTGCACACTTGGTAGCCTACAGTATGAAGAGAACTTTTATATGGACTGGGAAATCAAAAATTTTGTTGTTTGATTTACTGCGGTGGTCTGGAACCAAGCCTGTCACATATCCAAGGTATGGCTGTATAAGTTGTGAGATTTTGATGTAATGAAGAAAAAAAAATGTTTATTTCCCAATAGCAGGCAGATCTAGGTGGGTAAAAGATTCTGAAGGCCACGATTTAGGGTGTTGGAAGGATAACTTAAAAGAAATCTTATTAGAATCATTCCAGTGGAGAATCAAAGCCACTTCACAAGCAGAGTAGAAGTTTTGAAGAAACCATCATCTGGTGAAAAGTAAGAGAAACGTACCAAGAAAATGTACTTGGCTTCTGGTAGGGGGAAAAAAAAAAATCTAATGGGAACTGAGTGAGCCAACTCCTTAAACCAGTGACCCTGCAGTGTACACCACCTCCCAGCACCACCTCTCAGATGATCGCCAAACCCCTCCTACATGTGATGGTTGTTGGCTTAAAAGTTTAAAGAGCTAACAAAATGTTTTAACGAGATACAAATCTCAGAGATCGTTAATCAATATGTTCAATGTTATTTGTGATAATTCATCATGACATGATATTAATGGGTTACTGTACCCTTCAGAGGTGAGATTAATGCAAATGAGCTGCCACAATTAACTTTACTGCTCCCAACTCACAGGAATGGACAGATGATTATAAATGACAACTATATGTCAATTACAATATCCAATAAAGTGAAGCTTAGAGAACAATCCATCTGCTTTTATTGCTCCTCCTTTGACGTTGCTGAATTTAGCTCAACCCACTGTTGTCACAATGTAGCCATTGTTTGGGGGAGGGGAAAGCGTTTCCCTTTTCCTTTCTTTCTTCAAGTTTTCGATATCTTAAGAGTGCTTCTGAAACGTTCACCCAAATAACGTTTTCTAAAGGAAGAAAAGCCACGGGACACAGGAATAAAGTGCCGCACGCATTCTCGGTGAGTTCAAGAAAACTGTATCCATGTTCAGTCTGCAACAGCAGGGCCAGCAAGGAAGCAACCTGTCCAGCTGTGTATAATATATTTACGCAATTAAAAACGGGAGACATTAGCACAGCATCCCGAAAAGCCGTGAGTTTCACTAAACAAGTTATTGGAGGATCACTCTAAGTTACAGGGGCTAAAGTGAAAAGGTAGGTACGGGGCCAAGGGCAGGAGGGCAAAGTCAGTTTGAAGGCTGGCACTCGGTGTGGTCAGGGACAGGGACAGGCCCAGCCTGCAGCAGGTTTCGAGGCCTGCGTGCTTCTTCCTGCCAGGAAGGGAGCGCTTTTCGAGGGAAGACGCTCTGGAGCTGACGGGCACGATGCAGGGGTCCCTCCTCGCCCCAGCTCCCTTTACTGAGCAGGCACGCCCAGGGCTTTGAGTGCCTTCACACCCAACAAATGAGATGATCAAAAACAAGAGTTTAGATAAAGATGGGGGCCTGAAGACATATATGAGCTCTGGAAAAAGCCTGGGTTGGCAAAGTACGACCATCTGGCCAGATCTGAACCTCTACCGTTTGTACATCCCAGCACCTAAAAATGCTTCACCTTTCTTAGGTGGTGGAACAAAAAAAGAACACTTTGTGACACATGAAAAATCAGGTGGATTCAGATTCCAGCATCCACAGACACAGCTTTACTGGCACGGCAGCCATACCCACTGGACTCCCTCCTGTCTGAGCTGAGTACTTGGGTCAGACACCATCCAGCCTCAGCACCAAAAATATGTATTCTCTGTCCTACTGCAGAGAAAATTTGCTGACCACTGCATCTTGAGAGCCCATGATGACCGTTTCAGCTTAATGGTAGTTTGCACTTGGGCTTTTCCACGGGCAACAGAAACCTCCTGATGAATTACCCAAGGAGTCTGTCCTTAGCTCATCCCACAAACCTGTACACCTCTCCCTTCCTTATGTGCTGAGGTCCTAAAGAGAAAAAGCGGCTCTCCAGGTGGAGTGTTTCTCTCACCTGATCCCTAGAAGTTGTACATTCTTTGCTGTATGCCCCAAAGTGTTAAAGTGTTAAAAGACACAAAACATATAGTATTAATCATTCCAACGGACGGGAGTTTTTGAGCCAAGCAGTGAAAGAAAAAGTAGATTAAAGGTGGGAAAGACACTTTTTTTTTTCATGTACCTGAAGAACATATTTAATTTGAGAGGAAATCCCACCCCTGCCCAAGTGCTGCTCCAGCAGCAGGGGGGCCTGCCACAGTGAGCAGGGACACGGCAGCCGGGCTGGCTCGCAACGCGCAGGTGCCTGGCGAGGACAGCATGATCCTGATGACTTTCACAGGAGATCACAAGGAGGGGAACTGGACTCTCTCCCTTCGTTTCAGGTTTCCTGCTCCAGGTTTAAATTTCTCTCCCCTGTTCCCTGTGCACTCAGCTCCATCCCAGGACCCGGGGAGCAAGCATCCTGAAAACAGATGAATGATGCCTCTCCTGTCCCCATGCCCCTAACCCTGGCCCTCAATGCCTGAGCTCAAGCTGGGCGAGCAGGAAGGTCAGCAAAAAATATAAAGACAAAAGTAAAAGTCAAAAAGAGCCAAACTACTTTGTTCTGTGAAGACTCGTGGGCATCAGTGCTCTGAAGACGACTCTGGGTCCTTACTGTAACCTGTCTCCCACACTGGATTCTAACAGCTCCATCACATTTTCCATACATTCTCTTGGCATGGGGTATGAACAGGCAAGATGGCTCTGGATGGATCATGGCCGGCAGAAAGGCATTTTCTTTAGGGACTGAGGACTCCCATTTAGCATTTTAACTCAACTCGATTTTTTGGAAACACTCAGTCACAAATGAGTCTTTCAAACTGAAGAAATTGAAATTGATTTCTTAGGGTAACAATTAACCTCAGAAAATAACTATGAAAGGTTGCTTATTAATTATTTTCTGTAATATACTTTAGGAATATTTCTTTTTTTTTCCATAAAAGATGGAGACAAAAGTAGACAGATTTTATGATCATATAAAACATTATTGGATTCATATTTTACAGGAGAATGAAACTCACTTAATTTGCAAAATGCTCAGCATGAGAAGAAACCACCCCCACCGCCCAACAGACACACACACACACAGACACACACACACACACACACACACAGCTTTTCTGAGACTTAAATTCGCCTTGTTAAAACAACACCATCATTTTGTTCTTTAATTCTTCACACGTAACTGCCTTGGACTTTCTAATATATTGTTGCTATTTCAGTCTTCTGTGGTGTTTCTACTTATTCAAAATAGAAACTGTTTTTCATCTGAATAGCAGTTTACTGGGAACTAGGGTGATACCCTCATTCCTTTTTAAGAAGGGAAGAGGCTGCTGCTAAGAAACCTGTCACTATTCCAGTGGCACCTAGCACCTCTCACACGAGACTAGAGAGACGGACTAAAGAGACGGGCTGGTGCTTTGCAAGCAATTTAACACACACACAGACACAGAGACACAGAGACACACACAGATACACACACACAGACACACACACACACACACAGACACACACAGTGCAAGACAACCATTTTCCCTTCAGCCACCTGAAAGGACCGCAATGTAACCACACACTAATCGAGGCACAAGCTGAATCATCCACAAGCATAACTTGGAGATCTTGCCAAGTTTGGTTCCGGACCTCACTAAAGCGAGTGTCACGATACGGCGAGTCGCGCGGAGTTTCTGGTTTTCCAGTTCATATTAAAGTTCTGTTGACACAACCCTGTAGCCTGTTAAGGGTGCAATGGCATCATGCCCGTGTGTATGTATGGCTGAGTCCCTTCGCTGTTCACCCGGAACCATCACAACACTGTTTGTTAACCAGATACCTCAAAACAAAAAAAAGTTTCAAAAGAATAAAATAGATAACCAACAAGGACCTACTGTGTAACACAGGAAACTCTGATCGATACTATGTATCAACCTAAAGGGGAAAAGAATTTGAAAAAAAATAGATAACATGTATATGTATAAATGAATCATTCTGCTATACACTTGAAACTATCACCGCACTGTTAATCAACTGTACTCCAATATAAGTTAACACTTTAAAAAACAAAAAAAATAAATAAATGAAAAATGCTTTATTGCTTAACAGTGCTAACCATCATCTGAGCCTTCAATGGGTCCCCTAATTTTTTTTTCCAAATGTAGCATCCAAGATCACTGACCACAGGTCATCATAACAAATGATAATGGAAAAGTCTGAAATTTTGCAGAAATTACCAATATATGACACAGACACAATGTGAGGAAGTGCTGTTGGAAAAACGGCACAGACAGGCCTGCTCTTTGCAGCGCTGCCACAAACCTTCAATTTGTAAAAGACCCAGTATCCATGAAAGGCAATAAAGTGAAGGGAAATAAAATGAGGTCCGCCTATAACAGACATTGCTCCAAATACTACATGTCTGTCAGGCCATCAAGGTAGAAAACCAAACATTAACAGACCAAGGAAATGCTCCCCAAAAGAAGATATAATAGGTAAGACCATTCAAGGTGGTTTATTTTTCTCTTCCTTTGGTGCTTGAAAACATTTCATTCTGCCCAATTTGAGGAGTGAGGGTGGTAATTCTGTTTTGTTTTTTTTAAAGCAAAGAAACAAAAAAAAAGTGGTGTGAAACCAAGTTACAGGAACAACACGGACCCACTTCTTGATGCACTCCAAATGCATGGTTCTGCTAATTAATTAACAAATTCAAGCTGGTTAAATAAAACCTTCTTCCAACACCTCCTATTTAATTGCAGTTTGGCACCAACAAATATATATCAAAATTATAGTATTTCCCCTGACAGGAAGCTCCTTCCTTCCACACACTCTTATGACTCTCTGCAGAATAAGCCAGAATTGCTGACAGCCTTGAACACTGCTACAACAATATTACTATACTTGGCAAAGAAGTACCCTTGCGGCGAGAGAAAAGCTGTAATTTTGACTGTCACTTCATATTACACTAGATATTATTTCACTGTGTACACATGCACACACTCACAAACTCTTAATAGACTACAGTTTTCGCACTGCCTGCCTTTCCAATATAAATGGCAATATAATGCCAGCCAATTGCCAATGGGATCCCGGCGAGAAACAAATGTTTTGCATTATGGAAACATCATTGGAGGAGGCCTTTGAAGGGATATTTCATCCCTTTGTCCCCCACTCAGGCCGCTGACACCCCACCATCAACTTCAAAAGCTAATTGCTTCAGTTAACAAAAGGATTTCACTGTTTCGTTTTTTTTAAAAAACCCCTTCGGAGGACAAGGTTATCAAGAACAAATTCTCTGCTGGAAAACGCCCGTGATGCGTGGTGAAGCCGGTACCACGCGATTCTTTGTATCCTAGGCACGAGTCAGATGCCTGAAGTGCAGAATTTCAAAATGTATATACGTCAGAAAAAAATGTATCCTTTTCATGCATTTACTCTGTGTTTCTTCTCACGTGAGGGAGCCTGTTTGACAGCAGTGGCTGCTGGCCATGACACAGTTAAGCCAAACTGGCCAACGCGGAGCAGCCCGCCACCCGAACCTCGCCAAACCTGCATCCTGTCCCTACGACACCAACGCCTGTCTCTGCAGAGAACTGAACACAGCATATGCTTTCCTCTTAGGAGCTTCAAGCTGGAGCATATTGGGCCAGCTTCCCCACTGAGCCCTCTCCCCCGGGTTCAGTTTACAAGATGGTACGTTAATAATGACTCTATTGGTCCAGGGCCAGGAATTCGGTGATGTCAGTAGGAGCTCCAAAATGAGAAGTTCCCCAGAATCCAGGGGTGGGGGTGGGGGTGGGGAAGGAGGGGGTCAGGAGGATGAATGCATAAGTAGCGAAAACTTAGACTTGCCCCTTGGGGAGAAGGCCAGAAATGGCAGCAGGAAAGGCAACAAGAGTCTTTATGTAAAGACTTTCTGTAAAAACTCTTCCAGTAAATAGTCTGTGCCAACAAAGCTGGTATGCAATCCACAGGATGCTTGGGAAACTAGGCTATTCAAACAAGACTTCATCTTTGCCTTCTTCCTGCTTTTTTTTTTTCCTTCCTTCCAATTACTATTTCAAAAGATTTAAATAAGATTTAAACTTGTTTCACTGGGTCGGGGGACAGCCTCGGCAAACTCCCTGCCCTCTGTTCAAAGAACGTATCCCAAACTTCCCTGCGTCTGCTGACCACACCGAATTTAACAAGGTTCGCCGGTGAACTCGAGTAAGTTTCCCACAGTGACACATTAATAATAAGTTCCTGATCCCATCTATCCCAAGCCATGAATATGTAATGTTATAAAATGAGTCCTTTTCACACAACAGAACCTCAGACGTGAATAAATAAAAACTATCCATCACAAGCCTGTGAAAAATTAATGAGGGTTCGGAGACGTGAGGAAAAAATGGTGACCGAGGAGGGGTGGGCCAGTTCCTAAGAGCCCCCCTATCTTTCAGATGGTAAATATCCTTGCCCCCGCCCCTCACCGCACAACCAGGTGAGGCTGTGAAGGACCAGATTTGATTTGCCATCGGCAGAAGGCGGCCTGTCACCTCCTCGGAGTGGGTGTCCAAGCACGGAGAGGTCACGGCCTCTGATATTCGACCCACGATTAGAACTCTGGCAGCAGAGCCTGAGTTTGTTAGTTTAGCTACGAAGTTCATAGTTTAGCTTCTTGCTTCCAGAAGTCCTGGAGGATGCTCCCAACAGTTGGGGTGAGTGAGAATGGCTGGGCTGCTGCTGGGGTGAAACCACGCTTGTCCGTCCTTCTAGATGAATTACATAATCAAGGCCACTCGCTGGGTGAGCACCCTTCGCAAGGCACTGGGCGGGTTCTAATTCTCTCTCACTATGACTCCACCTGACAACTGGGGAAACCGAGGCTGAGGAGCTAACTTAATTAACTCCCTAGAGTCTAACAGCTGGTGAGAAGCAGAGCCAAACAGAGGGGGTCCTCCGCTCCAGACCCCCGCCTTCCCACCTGCAGCCACTCCTCAGCATTCATGGGGTGAGTGTACTGACGTTGCTTCAGCTGCCTCCTAGACCCACTTCAGGGCCTTCGGAGGACAAACCAGGCTTCGCAGGTGGCTCATGGCAAAGAATCTGCCTGGCGCTGCAGGAGATGTGCAAGACATGGGTTTGATCCCTGGGCCAGGAAGGCCCCCTGAGAAAGGGAATGCCAGCCCACTGCAGCATTCTTGCCTGGGAAATCCCGTGGACAGAGGAGCCCGGTGGGCTGCAGCCCAGGGGCCATAAGAAGTCGGACACGGCTGGGCAACTGAGCACACGTGGCCAGAGGCAACACGTGGGGCGAATACCTGTGCTCCTAGCTCTTCTCTGGAGCTGAAAACGTGGTCTGTGGGGACAATCACCATAGGGAAGATTCGCGAATCAGCCAATGGGACGACCCCGTTGATCGCTCCGAGCTCTGAGCTTCCACCTTCCACGGAGAGGAGAGCCAGGTGCATGAGGAGCGCCGGTGTGACTGGGAGCTGCCGTGCTGGCCTGGCGCTGCTTGTGCTCTTGCCTGGGCTATTCCTGCTCCCAGGTGCCGAGTGCACCTCTGTCCACCTGACGGAACCGCTCACGCTGGAGGAGCAGTGCAGCCCCTGTGCCACCCTCCTCCCCAGTTTGGCCCAAGAGGCCCACCCAACAAAGTCAGAGGCTGCAGTGATGGGTATGGACCAGCCGGGTGACATCAGTGAGGAGAGAGAGCCACATGTCAAAAAAGAGACCCTGGGAGGGAGCCAACCTCAGGAACCCCCCCCCACCCACCTCCAAGAGCCACCGGAACATGGGGCCAACGCTGCCAGGTCGTCCGGTTATTTCAGAGAAAACCAGCAATCGAGATTTTAAGGGAACTTGCTCCACTGCAAAAAGAGAAAGTGTGTGTGTGCCAAAGAAAACATGTCTACAGGCGGGATTCCACCACGCTTCCCATCTACAATGGTGTCAGGTTTAACGCTCTGGGCTCCTGAGGAAAGGCTGCTCTGCCCACGCCCAGGGCAGACCCTCGCTGCTTGCTGGATTGGACGGATTCACATCCCAACTCTCAACGGATGAACCGGAAGCTTGGGAAACTAATAAAACCGAAAACCGGCCAAGAGAGAGGAAACGCTATCTGGACCCTGTTGCAAGTTTTACCTTTCATCAGCCAGTAAAGACTCAGTGTTCCTCCAGGCAGGGCTGCCTGGAGACCCAACAGGCATTAAGGGACAAGGAATTTTTCTGTTTCTTTGTCTTTCCCAAAGGGAACACCCAAAGTGGGGCTCGGTCCAGAGCAGAACCAAAAAGGTGGTCCCAGGAGCCCCAGCCTCGAAAGACAGCAAAGAGCAGCTTAAACAAGAAGGGAGGTCAATGGGCTGAGAGGTGGCTCAGCAGCTGAATCCCAGGGTCAGACTAAGCGTGGCCAGCGACCCAGGAGTGACACGAAGCCTGAAGCCAAATAGAGGAATAAGCTAGAATCAGACCAACCCCTTGTCGCTGAGGGACACAGGCTCAGTGCCCATTCCTTGACCAGCAACACCAAGCATCAGCTGGGCCCACCAAACAGAGTGAGAGCTTCTCCTGCCAAACCCTACTGGGCTCACTGATGCACAGAAGAGACAGTTCTTCTGTGCGATGAAGAGAGAGTTCTGGAGAGATGAACTCTGCACAGCTCGGGGTTTCCTGACCTCTGGCCTCATATTCCTGCATGAATCACTCAATGCAAAGAAAAGCGGGGAAGCCCACGTGAATGCTGACTGCAAGGGAGTTTATAAACCAGCAAGGGTATTGAGAGGAGTTCAGAAAATACTACGAGAAAATTTTTAAAGTGATAAATGCACCAAAGACAGAAAAAACAATGTGGAAAGTAGGACACGATGGCAAGAACTCTTGGCAGACGCAATTGCGGAATGGAACGGGTTTCAACGTATGGGTAGGAGTTAGATAAGAAGAGACTGGAGGACGATGAGTGAAAACAGGAAGTGTGTTTCGAGCAGAAGGACCTGCTCGAAAGGAGTGGAAGTCTCAAGTGTCTATGGAGATGAAGATGCAGTTCCCGTTTAGCAGAAACACAGGGTTTAATGGGTTTCCCTGGTGGCTCAGACAGTAGAGACTACACCTGCAATGAGACCAGGGTTCGATCCCTGGGTCAGGAAGATCCCCTGGAGGAGGGCATGGCAACCCACTCCATTATTCTTGCCTGGAGAACTCCATGAACAGAGGAGCCTGACGGGCTACAGACCATGGGGTCACAGAGAGTCGGACACAACTGAGTGACTAAGACTACACGTAGGGTGTGATACAAGGAGGGTTTGTTGGGGGTTGATGCATAGATTTGTTTGTAGTTTGAAAACAACCAAGCAATTTTTCAGGGCAAGCAGATGACCTTTCAGATGTTGGGTTCTCCAGTCCCAATCTGCTAATATAATAACCATGTGAGGTCAAACTCCATCCCGCCCAAACCCCTGAATATGAGATGTAAATCCAGATGCTAATGGATCACTCCCAATGGTTTAACCTACAGGAGCCTTTAACTCAGTAAGGCTGTAGCAGACATTCCATCTTCCTACCTCATCACACCTCCTTCCAGACCCCATCTCCATGGATGGTACCACCATGTCCAAGCCCTTCATCCTTCCTTTTTCAGGGCCCATTCTTATCATCCCCCTCACTCCACTCCTGTTGTTGACCAAATCTTGTTGGTTTCACCTCCTTATCCTCTGTCACAACTGCCTCCTCCTAGTATTTACTGCTAACACGTCTGTTCAGAAACTCATCATTTCTTGCCTGGGTGACTGAAATCCTCTCCCATCAGGGAGCCTACCCTCGTTTCTCATGGAGCTGCCAGAATGGCCTCCTAAAAGGCGAGTCTGATAATTTCACGACCCCGCTCTAAATTCCTCCTACAGCTCCCTGTGGCTTGGATGTAATAAATGTTTATTGAACGAATGAGCTCTCCGATTACCCGCTGTTCTCTGCCTGGTACAGTGAAGGTCAGGCTTATGTGAAACATACTTCTGAGCAAAGTTGGACAATGAACAAAGTGGCTCATTCTGAATTCCACACCACCCCCACGCACTGATCCCTCTGGGCAGACTTAGGAGGTACAACTACAGGGGGAAGGAGGTCGGAAAACGAGACTGGGACCAACTCAAGGAAGAGCCGGAGGCTAAGAAGTTTGGGACTGACTGGGGCTTTACATGCTCACCTCACCTAATTCTCAGAAAGTCTGGACTCATCCTGTAGGACAGAAGGTCGATTCTATTATTACCCACTGTGGCATTTTAAGGATGGCCACAAATTCTTCAACACTTCCACTATCAGGAAGTGGGGCACACGTCCACTCCCCATGAATCCAGCAGGCTTTGTGACGGCTCTGACCACACAAGTGAGGCCACATCTGTTTCTAGACTCAGGCTTTAAGAAACTGGCAGCTTCTGCTTCCTGTCTTTCAGAATACTCTCTCTGGACCCCTGAGCTACGACTTAAGAAGCCCACCCACACAAAGCCGCCAAGTTGGAAAGGTCATGTGTAAGCTCTGGGCAACCACCCTGGGAAGGTGCCAGGCATATGGATGACCACCCTGGACCAGCCGACCCAGCTCGTTCATCAGCAGAGAACCACCGAGTGACCTCAGTTGACGCCATACACAGCAGAAGAATCACCCAGCTGAGCCCCGCCAGAACGCCTAAGTCACGAATATCACAAGCCAAAATGGAAGGGCTGTTGCCCTAAGCTTCAAAGTTTGGGGATAATTTGTTATGCACTGCAACACCCTCACTTTTACAGGTGAGCTACACGTGGCTCCAAAAGGCTCACTGACTGACCTATGGTCTCTTGGCTGGAAAGCTGTGCGCAGCCTGGATTAGAAAGTCACCCAGCCTGACTCAGATGTGCACAATGCAATCCCTCAAAAAACAAAGCCACACGGGCAGGGTGGGCTAACTAAATTCCTCCATGCTCTCTGGATTGTGTAAGCAGTGCCAAAATGCTTCGCCTCTCCTTGTGTGACTAACCTGTCAGTGCAGCTAACCACCAGGGGCTTCCCACACCTTCCACCCTCTCCTCTCCAGGCAGAGGCTCATGTGACTGTCTTCCCTGCTGCAAAGACTAAGCTCTGTGATGACCGAGAAATAAAGATAAACGCAAGGACAAGAGACAACCTCCCATCCCAAAGGCGGCTCCTTGTTGGGGTGAACAACCATGAGGCTCCTATCACCCTAAGAAGGAAAACAAGGCAGACATTTAATTAAACTGTTCTAAGGATGTCCAGCCTAAATCTAGATTTTGGAGAATTTCGAGCTATAAAAATTTAAGGATTGGTTCCCGGGATCTTGAGACTGCCGATGATATTCAAACGCTGGAACAACCCAAGAAGGTGACACACACGGGCACACCTGCAGCATCTTAACAGTGTGACACTTCAGCAGATTGTGGCTCGTGTTTCAGTGAACGAAACGGTGGAAGCAAGAGCGCATTTACATGGGCTTGTGATTTCCTCTGACAAGGTACATGCACTCATTCCTTCGACCTAAGCAAAATTCCCAGGGCAAAACAGATTTGAAAGTCAGGTGGACAAGAAGACCATCTGTGAATGAGATAATGTACGATATCACCAACAGAAATTTCTTCAAAAAATAGGACTGAAGATGACAGAAGAGCATCCACAGACCTGTTCACAGTTGCCCTGAAAATAAGAGCTTAAAGTAATTAGTCGCTGGTCTTGATATACTTCTGGAGCTCCATAAAATAAATCTGACCATCTTCATTTGATAATGGATTTCCAAAAATTAAACCAAAAATGATGAAAACCACTGCAGACTGATAGAACAGCAAGACGATGAGGTCTTTCAGAGCAACCGTTTTACACGAACACATACAAGGAATCTGAAAGTGGATCCGTTTGAGTTTCTGAGGAAAGCAGGCCCCACTCTGTCTTGGCTCCTACTCTTTCATGATGGACTGAGGAGGACGCAGGACTTTCACGTTCTTCCCTGGCTGGGTTTCATGCCCCATCTCAGCAGATACGCCATCCTCGGAGCAGCCAAAGTTCTCAGACAAATGCCCCCAGAATACTCAGGCCCAGCAGCTGAAAGGGAATGATTTACGACTCACACCCAGTATTCATTTAAGAAAACTGTAAAATATCATGGCTAGTCACTTTGAAAATGGGCCAAAATAAGACCGCGTTCGACAGAGAAGTTCATAGGAAAAGAAACCTGGCTTTGGGGCCAGACGGGCTTGGGTTGGAATTTCACAACCAGTGCTGATGGTGACACCACTCTGGGAAAAAGACTTCAAAAGTGAAAGGGTCTCTGTCTTTGCTTCTGCAAAAGTTAGAGCCCCCTCTGGGGCCCACAGGGCAGGGGAGGGCACCTAACAGGTGCAGAGTCCAACCTCGAAGGTCTGGACTGCCCATCACCATTCCCAGCGGGGCAGCAGAGGGTTAAGAACATGGGCCTCGGAACCTGGCAGCCTGGGTTCCAACCCTGCCTCCACCACTGGCACCCGCTGTGTGAACGTACGTCAGTTAGCCAGTCGCTCCTTGTCTCCTTTTGAAATTATTATTATTTCATTGAAGTATAATTGTTGGGAGTCCTCACCTCACAGGGCAGCCTTAAGGGTGAACAGCACTAATGTGCGTAAGATGCACGTGGTTAGTGATAGTCAAGGGCTTGCTGGTGCTAACACTGTGCCTGCTATGGACCCGACGCGGCATGAATGGCTTACTCTGAATCTGTAAAGGGTGCTTCACATGCTCTGTGTCACAGAGATTTCTTTGCTTTCTATGTTTTCTTAGGTCACAAAAAAAAAAAATTTTTTTTTTTTTTAAGAAAATAAATAACAGGCTGTGGGATGGATTTAGCCGGCAGGCCATAGTTTGTTCATACCCAGCTCTTTCTAATCACAGTTATTCGGTGGTGACTTTCAAACTGTGAAGGGCCTAAGACTTCACCCTATTTGTAAGCTAAGGGGTTACCTGCCAAGTTTCAAGGAGGCCACCAGTAGATATGACTCCAGCGCAGACACAAAATACTTCCTCACGCAAGCATCGCAAACTGCATGAAGCATGCATCTTCATCAGCTCCCATCACCACCAGCACCAAGCCCCTGAGGGGAGGGGAGCGGCCAGGTGGATGCTGTGTCCAGAGCGGGCTGGGGTCATGGCTGAGGACCACTGAGCCTAGGACTCCAAATCCTTCGGCAAACAAACCTGCCTCAACTCTGTCCTGGAGGAAGAAGTGACCACACTGCACAATAAAACAACCCTGCCCCTCTGCTCCTATGGGAGACAGGATCGCCACATTCCAACATTTCCTGGGAGAGACAATCCGAAACAAAGGTTGTTCCCAAGCCCTGCAAAGCCAGGGGAGGCCCTGTCACTCCAGGGCTGCGTCTTAACAACAATGGAAGGAAACGCCAAAGCTAACATCACCTAAATCTGAATATTCTTTCTCTGAACTAACCAAGCAGACTTATCATTTTTTAAGTGTCCGTTGAAAAACAAAAACAGTTGGCAATTCTGTGGCTTCAAATTGAACCCCGAGATGAAAAGTTAGCTCTGTGACAATCACACGCATCATTTCTGCCGAAAAGGTGCCTTTAGTTAAAAACAGAAACTAATTTGTAAATGGGAATTAAATGCATACTCCACAAAAAAAATAATAATCTGGCGAAAGGGAGGGAAAAAAAATTCCTGTGTGTAGATATAAATGTTTCTCGACAGATGTAAATGAAAACTAATATGGTGACATTTTTCAAATTAGCCAGCGGAAAACACCATGTCTGCTTCCTTTAGCTTTTTTTTTTTAAACAGCCTAAGCACTTTTCAGTTATGTTGGCCTCAGAAAGTATTTATGAAAAGAATAATAAATAATTAATTCCACTGGCTTGGAGCTCGCAACTCCTTTCTGCTTCGACAATACACACAGAAACACTGTTTAAATTACAGGAGCAAATTGATTCAAAAGGCTTCCATTAGCGAGCTGGCAAACAGGTTTGAAGCCGACTAATAAATTTTAGATAAAGATGTAAAGATGGGGCCTCTGATGGGGATGGCAACACCAGAGTGCTGATCTCCAAGTCACCAGTTTGTTAAATCAGTGGCTAACGTCTAGTTTTCTCTCTGTCTCATAACTCACTGTGTTAAGCGTGGGCAGAGTCAGATCGGAGTGTCTGACGTGTGTGCAGCGGCTACTCATGGGGCCTGGGAGTAACACAAGATTCCGGTTTCCAGCTGCGTGTCCCTTTCCACCACTCTGTTCTAACGGGTTTCACAGTACACTGTTCAAAGATAATCAGGCCCAGCCCACCTGTGACATTAAAAAGTTCTACATATGATGCATCTTGCAGCTTCGAGTCACATCTGAGGTACACTTAATAGAAATCAAGAAACTATGGTTTTTCTTGAATGATATGATGAAATTCCTCCTTCCATGTGGACACACATCTTGTAAGCAGGCAGAACCTGCTGCTAGAGAAATCGTGGAATATTACACAGCTATTAAAAAGAATAAGTATGTTTACTGGCCTGGAAGGCAGGCATCATATTCAACCTAGGGATCCTAAAGCAAACACCCACCTACTTTAGGAAAAGCAAAAAAGGCCTTACACGTGTGTGTTACATATGTTAATGTGAAGAAGGGTGTGCAAGAACACAAGCTACTAACCAAGGTGCCTGGGGGCAGGGAGTGGGGTTGAGGGAGGGGCAAAAGGGGGGAATTCAACGTTCAAACAAGCATCTCTTTTCTAATTGAAAAAAAATCTAATAGCAAACAGTCAACATGAAGCATTAAAAATCTTACACACAAAATCATAATATGGGCAAGTTGCTTTTTCAGTTGATTCTTACTTGGCCCACTTGGGGAAGCTTGTCAAGGATGCATTTTTTTTACCCATCCACCTTTCCACCCATCTAACCAATAAGCCAGTCCGAGGACACGGTGGACTAAGTGTGCAGCCTGGGAATGAGCTGCATCTGGAGGGAGGTTCTGGCTCCACTCGCTGGCACCCCGCGTCGCTTCAGGTCATGCTCGTGCTGACATCCAAGTGTAAAACGACTGCAAGGACGACAGTGACTACGGGAGTCAGGAGCCTGTGATGTCCTGGACGCATGTTCTCTCTTCCCCACAGAGCGTCCGCAGAGATCTCAGTATGGCTGCCTCTGGGTACCATAAACTATGCTTGGCCGTGACAGCGCCCCAGGCTGATAACTCCAAAACACATTCCAGGGAATTCAAACATATACCTTCTCAAGTTTGCACCACCTACCAATGGGGGGAAAGGCAGATATTTTATAAAAGGAAAATCATATGTTCGTTTGCCTCATTTCAGAGAGTCACTTGTTAAATGGAGCTATTGGGTAGTATTCCCAGTCTTGGCCCCACCAGGAAAAATTGAATTTACAGATGAAAACCCCAAAGCACTTTCTGTCACTACATGTGGGTTTAAAGCAGCTGAGGTGAGTAGGATGAGATCTTTCAGGGCAGGTTTCTGGGGGAAAAAAAAAAAAAAAAAAAACGCATCATGGGCCAGCTGGCTGCTCGACGTCATGGGCCTGGTACACAAGCCCAGGCGCTCAGTTCCCCAGACCCCACCGACGCCACCCCAGCAAGGTGGAGATGGGGCCCCGGGCACTCAGACCCCGAGACCCTGCCAAGGCCTCCCCAGCAGGGTGGAGATGGGGCCCCTGGGCGCTCAGTCCCCCAGATCCTGACAACGCCACCCCAGCAGGGCAGAGATGGGGCCCCTGGGTGCTCAGTCCCCCAAGACCCCGCCGACACCACCCCAGCAGGGAGGAGACAGGGCCCCGGGCACTCAGTCCCCCAGACCCTGATGACGCCGCCCCAGGAGGGTAGAGATGGGGCCCCTGGGCGCTCAGTCCCCCAGATCCCACCGACAGCACCCCAGCAGGGAGGAGATGGGGCCCCTGGGTGCTCAGTCCCCCAGATCCCGCCGACAGCACCCCAGCAGGGAGGAGATGGGGCTCCTGGGTGCTCAGTCCCCCAGATCCCGATGAAGCCACCTCAGCAGGGTGGAGATGGGGACCCAGGCACTCAGTCCCCCAGACCCCAATGACGCCACCCCAGGAGGGTAGAGATGGGGCCCCTGGGAGCTCAGTCCCCCAGATCCCGCCGACGCCACCCCAGCAGGGAGGAGATGGGGCTCCTGGGCGCTCAGTCCCCCAGACCCCGCCAACGCCACCCCAGCAGGGAGGAGATGAGGCTCCTGGGCGCTTAGTCCCCCAGACCCTGCCAACGCTACCCCAGCAGGGAGGAGATGGGGCTCCTGGGCGCTCAGTCCCCCAGACCCCACCAACACCACTGTAGAGATGGGGCCCCTGGGAGCTCAGTCCCCCAGATCCCGCTGACAGCACCCCAGCAGGGTGGAGATGGGGCCCCTGGGTGCTCAGTCCCCCAGACCCCGCCGACGCCACCCCAGCAGGGAGGAGATGGGGCTCCTGGGCGCTCAGTCCCCCAGACCCCGCCGACGCCACCCCAGCAGGGAGGAGATGAGGCTCCTGGGCGCTTAGTCCCCCAGACCCTGCCGACGCTACCCCAGCAGGGAGGAGATGGGGCTCCTGGGCGCTCAGTCCCCCAGACCCCACCAACACCACCCCAGCAGGGTGGGGATGAGGCCCCTGGGCACTCAGTCCCCCAAGACCCTACCGGCAGCACCCCTGGGCGCTCAGTTCTCCAGACCCCACCGACACCACTCCAGCAGGGTGGACATGGGGCCCCTGGTCAGGTTGTTCTTGTTTGGGGAAAGTCGGGAAAGCCAGACATCTAACACTCACTTCCTGATTCTAATGGGCTACGAAATAAAATATCCAAATTGTGCAAGCGGAGAAAATGGAGTGAAAAGTGAGAGTTATTTCTTTTTAATTAAGCTCTTAATGATATAACAGCAAAACAAGCAATTAATTTCCGAGTGTCTACATTAAGCATTCCACACTGAAATGAGGCAGAAAGAACATGAAGGTACGCCCTCTTCCTTCTTAGGTAAACATATGATGGGAAATTGTGTGTGTGTGAGAGAGAGACAAGACACACACACAGAGAGACGGCCGACGTGCGTGTCGAGCGCCGGCAGTGCGGAGCCCAGCTCCATTAGCTCAGGAGCCCTCACACAGCCCAGGCAGTGGCCGCTCTACTACTTCCACCTGACTGAGGAGGAATCTCCAGTTTGGAAAGACCCAGGAGCCCAGGCCTAGGTCCCTACCACTCAACGCGGACTCCAGCTTGCACAGAGCCTTCCAGGCATGGATACGCTCTCCTGCCTGCAGGAGAAAAGCAACAGGAGAGGGACAGAACAAAAAGCAGACGTAAAAGGCCGGACAGTAAGGATGTGGTGGGCTTTCAGGGCACGCGGTCCCTGTCCCCGCTCCTCCCTCTGCGGCCCTGGTGCAAAGGGGCCACAATGGCATCTGGGGTCACGAGGAGCGCGGGAACAGCACGTGCTGCTGACGCGGAGCCCCCCTCCATCTCGATCCCGACAGGTTCGCAGGAGTTCTCCTTCCCGGACTGCGGAGATGGGGGCCACGCGAGGAGAAGAAAAAAAAAGTCTGTGTCTCCTGAGCCTGGCTCAGAAAGGCATAGCGCCTCCACACACATAAGAATAAAACTCCCTAAGTCGTCTCTCAATCCCGAAACAGCCTTTCAGGAGGGTCGCCAGCAGAGTCGTCTTGAGGCCTGTAACTCACCTTCTCCCCAGTGGGTCCCTGGGGCCCTCCGTGGTGACAGGTAAATTCATGTCAAACGTCACTTCAGAATGATGGAGACCCCAGAAGTGACCTCCGTCAGAGTATTCACAGCCGCTCTGAGGGCAGCATGGCCAGACACGAGCCACGCAGAGAAAAAGGCACCTTTCACCACTTCACAGCAGAAGGCGCCGCTGCCAAACACACGCGTCCCCGCTGCATCGGGGGAAGGCCGTGAGACGGCAGGAGGGCTGGGTTTCTGAGGGATGAAATCAGTAAGGCTGCTTCCTCTCTGCCAGGCTGGGGCTGGCCCAGTCCACCCCACGGGAGCAGCCTCTACAGCCCGGGAGCTGGCCTGCTTGGAGGTGTGGGCGGCGGGGGAGTGATGTTCCTTGTACTTACTCCAGATAAGTGGCAGAGAAATCTCCAGGGAGTCCTAGCTCAGGCATTCTCATCAGTAATTATAAAACTGAAAATTAGGATCTACGCTTGAGCAGAACAAAACGGGCCAGTGGTCCTTTCTTTTCCTCTCTCTGTTTAAATCCCGTATCCCAGACTCTGCAAAGCGGTGAAAACCTCACTGTACAGAATGAATGGGCTGCAGCCGTGGAGCACTCACTGGAGGGGTTTCACTGCTGCAGGGCCGTGCGGGACATCCACTGCTCTTCCCTGCTCCGCGTCGGCACCCCTTCTTCTGACAGCTCCTTCATCACCCCTGCACAAACCCGCCCCTCCTGGGTGCACTTTGGGGGAGCCCGACCCCACCTGCTGAATCAAGAGGTGAGCCTGTGACGCAGGCTGGACCAGTCAGAAGGGACCACCATGCCAGGTTCAGAGCGGGCCCTATGACTCAGGCTGGACCCCTCTGAGTGGACCACAGCACTGACGGGAGCGACTGGGAGAAGACTTGTCCAAGGTGGCCGAGGGGACGGGAGGTTAGCCCTGCAGTGCTGGCTTGTGAGAGCGTGGAAGACGACACCCGAGGAGCGCCGATGTCAGGAGACACAGCTGAGGGACAGAACAAGACCAAAGCTGGAGGAGAGAGCAAAGCCCCGGGAGCAGCGGGCTACACAGTGGTGTTTGCAGTCATTGTCCGAGACTCTTATTTTCCAAAGGCCCTCAGAGAATGATGCTAAGAGGCTCCTACAGAAACTGCATCTATACCGCATACACACAACGATGCCGAGAGGCTCCTACAGAAACTGCATCTATACCGCATACATGCAACGATGCCGAGAGGCTCCTACAGAAACTGCATCTATACCGCATACACGCAACGATGCCAAGAGGCTCCCATGAAAACTGCATCTATACTGCATACACGTAGTCCCATATGGATGATCTTCAGGGCAGCGCATCTACAAAGAACGTTTCTCTCGGCCTGTCATCTCCCCACATCCCAGACTGGTCTGTCATCGAAGGCCCAAGGCCCTCTTCTGGCTACCCAGAAGACCCAGGAGCCGTCAATCCAAGACAATCTGTGGCGACTTAGGCCGGGGCCATCTTCGATTCTAAATATCATCACCTCCCGTTCTCCTGTCCCTTCCCCTTTGTCTGGCCCTCTCAATGCTTTCATTGCCTGATACCCTCTTAATGCTGTACTGGCTAAGACAGTGAGCATCTTGGGGACATAGGTAGTCACCAGAGACAGTCAAGTGCATGGTAAAACTGCCTATTATAAGCTTTCAACATCAGTATCTAGCCCACGGGTGGCCTTATTGTTTTTCCTGAGTAATATGTATTGAATAAATAGACAAGGAGATCATCTCAAATAGACTGCAAGCCCATTGAAAGAAAAGGTGGTCATCTGTAGTCTTGAATCTTCCAACAGGACCCAGCAGAATACTCTGTATGAAAAATGCTCAAAATATATTTGTTGAATGAAGACAGACACCCCTCTACCAATAAAAAAAGCCCTTCCAAGCTCACTTATAGACAGCTGGTACTGTCTGTAATTCACGGGGAGAGAGAGGAGAGGGCAGGATGCACAGTCGCTCTTTCTTGATTTCGTAAAGGCCTAATCAGATATGATGAGGCTGTGGGCTCTACTGGGTCTTCCCATTTGCATTATTGATCTAAAATGTAACTTACACAGGCAAATTCTGAATGCAAATTATCAGACTTGGTACAGACACACGTGAGGAACTACAAGCATGACTGTACAAGACCCTGCCTTATACTGCTGTAACACTCAACATGGGACTGCGCATGACATGTTGCAGAAACTGTGGCATCGCAACCGTACCCTCAAAATGGGATCTGAGAGCTGGAGCTTTCAAGTTCCCCTTATTCAACAGCATGCAGTTTAAATGACAGATTTTTCTTCTGGAGTTAGAAGGCCAAATGATCGCAACTATGGATGTAAAAATACATAGGCAGTTGAATGCAAAATAAAAGGCAGAACTAAGAATGGGGGGGAAATCACTGCATAAGGGGAGTGGAACTTGGGCAACTTTCCCTTTATTCTTTTTCTTTCATATAGTTGTGACAACATCTTTTCAAGATGAAGCACTCTCCCCCCCATCTCAGCCATCAATTACGGAATGCTGAGTCTCTTGGGAGGCATTATTAACAGGGCAGGAAGTGGAGGGAGCAGTTTTACACCAGCCAGACTTGGAAAAGGAAAGCTACAAATCCGGCTGCAAAGATGCAGACAGACACTGAAGCATTTCAGCAAGTGTGACAATGTGGACGGCCTAGAGGCACAGACCCAATAATCAGAGGAGAGCTGAACTGGAGCTGATGGAGGGTGCAGACCCTGCCACAAACAGTCCGAGAACAAAGAAGGTGGCCAGGAAATTCCTGACTGAGTCATTCTCCTTCACGACCCTAAAGGGCTGGGCACTCCACAGACACTTTTGCTGCCTTGGGTTCAGGAGCAGGGCCTTACACCATGGGCGGGGAGACCAGGAAAGAACCGCTAAGGTAGAGGCATGGGCCAAAGGCAGGCACAGAAGAGTTCAAAAGGACAAAATGGTGCTCTTTCCAACACTACATGGATGTATTGGGAATGAAACTGGTGATGCTGAAGGTGTCCATCTCCTTCTTAGGGCATTCTGACTTCTAAAGAGTGATTTGGAATCCACCAATGGCTATGTGTGTGATCAGACCTGTTTGATTCTTTGTGGCCCCATGGACTGTAGCCCACCAGGTTCCTCTGTCCATGGAATTTTCCAGGCAAGAATACTGGAACTGGTTGCCATTTCCTACTCTATGGATCTTCCTGACCGAGGAATCCAACCCACGACTCTTTACCACTAGTGCCACCTGGGAAGCCTCACTTCAAACTCTTAAGTAGTTATCACAACTTCTCCTGGGTTTCCCCTGGTGGCTCAGACTGTAAAGAATTCGCCAGCAATGCAGGAGACCTGGCTTTGACCCCTGGGCTGGGAAGATCCTCTGGAGAAGGGAACAGCATCCCACTCCAGTATTCTTGCCTGGAAAATTCCATGGACATAGGAGCTTGGTGGGCTACAGTCCACGGTGTTGCAAAGAGTCGGACATGACCGAGCGACTAACACACATCATAACTTTTCTAATACTCAATTTCCTCCCCTGTGAAAACAGACAATTCGGATCATCTGGAAGCAATGCTAGAATAAATACAGGAGCATTTATGTAGAGCACCCAGCACATGACCAGCACCTGCTGTTACTATAGGCAGCAGCATCACCATCAACCAGACACTCGGGGTGAGGACTGACTGACGGACCCACCAGCTGAAGGCTGACTACCCCACCATTAACATATCATGAATTCCTAATGAAACAGAGCCGTGTTATCCCAGAAGTGAAGAACTATTTCTCCACTGTCCACAAATGACTCAAAAGTTTCTAGGAATCTGTCTTAAAAANACACTCGGGGTGAGGACTGACTGACGGACCCACCAGCTGAAGGCTGACTACCCCACCATTAACATATCATGAATTCCTAATGAAACAGAGCCGTGTTATCCCAGAAGTGAAGAACTATTTCTCCACTGTCCACAAATGACTCAAAAGTTTCTAGGAATCTGTCTTAAAAATCTCCTCCTGGTAATACTTCTTGAGACATTGTCCTCTTCACAACCAAATGCTATTTCTGCAATATATCCCCGGGGGCTTCCTGCATCAAAAAGAAAAGTAGCTTAGCTAAGTTATATGGTCCATCCTCAAGTTTCACCTGAGCTTCCTTTTTAATTACATCTTAGAAGCAAATAATACGTCAAGGAAACAAAATGTCATCAAAGCAAGACCCCATTCTGACCAATCTCAAAGGCGCCATAAGGGATGCTAGGAAAGACCAGCCCGAGTCTAAGCCAGCCCATGTGCTGCAGTCATGACACAGCAAAAGGAGGACCGACCCTGAGCTCTTCCTCTAGGCGGAGGAGCGCTGCCCAGCGAGGACAACGGTTCTGCCCAGCGGAGAGCTGGTTTTCAAGCGCAACCCCAGGCAGAAGCTGACTCTTCCAGACCAGAGCTGCTCAAGCGTCCTTCCCACTGCCCCACTGAGGCCCGCTGCTGTCAGAGCTGCCTGTGCATGCAACTCGGGGAACCTGGGACTCACTCAGCGCTTACAGAAAGCGGGAGGCCAGCTTTACACACGATGGGGATCCAGGTGGCAAGCAGTGGCTGCAAGTCATCCATAAGTGACGATGAGGCATCAGAAACAAAGACACCACCGAGCCCAGCACAGACAGTGTGGAGGAGGGGACTCATCAGCCCTTGAAAAAGGTCCACCAGGGCCTCTCCTGGTAGTCCAGTGGCTGAGACGCCAAGCTCCCAACTCAGGAGCCCCGGATTCAATCCCTGGTCAGGGAAATAGATCCCACATGCCGCAATTAAAGATCCCACATGCCCCAACTGGGACCCAGCAGTCAAACTGATGAATAATTTAAAGGTGACATTCAGAAAACGAAGATCATGGCATCTGGTCCCATCACTTCATGGGAAATAGATGGGGAAACAGTGGAAACAGTGTCAGACTTTATTTTTTTAGGCTCCAAAATCACTGCTGATGGTGACTGCAGCCATGAAATTAGAAGATGCTTACTCCTTGGAAGAAAAGTTATGTCCAACCTAGATAGCATATTCAAAAGCAGAGACATTACTTTGCCGACTAAGGTCTGTTTAGTCAAGGCTATGGTTTTTCCTGTGGTCATGTATGGATGTGAGAGTTGGACTGTGAAGAAGGCTGAGCACCGAAGAATTGATGCTTTTGAACTGTGGTGTTGGAGAAGACTCTTGAGAGTCCCTTGGACTGCAAGGAGATCCAACCAGTCCATTCTGAAGGAGATCAACCCTGGGATTTCTTTGGAAGGAATGATGCTAAAGCTGAAACTCCAGTACTTTGGCCACCTCATGCGAAGAGTTGACCCATTGGAAAAGACTCTGATGCTGGGAGGGATTGGGGGCAGGAGGAGAAGGGGACGACCGAGGATGAGATGGCTGGATGGCATCACTGACTCGATGGATGTGAGTCTGAGTGAACTCCGAGAGATGGTGATGAACAGGGAGGCCTGGCGTGCTGCGATTCATGGGGTCGCAAAGAGTCGGACACGACTGAGCGACTGAACTGAACTGAATGTGACAACACTGAGTCATGAGGCTAACCATTCATTTAATCCTATGTGACTTACCATGACCCAGCCCTTCCCGGAAGCCACGACAAGGCCAACTGTCTGCATGAAACTTTAGATATTAAGAATCTCAAATCAGGAACAATGGTACATTTCGCAAACACTTTAATTATCTTTGAAACAACTGGGCAAAGTCAGTTGGTCCATTTATAAGTGGATAAATAGAAAATGAAACAAAACTGGGGAGCCCACAGTTACAGAGGCAGTCTATTAACAAAGCCTTTGTGCGAAAGCTAAACTCTTCTTTTGTCCACTTACCAAGACGCTCCTCGTAGGAGGAAAAGGGTGGGTCCAGTATTGTTTTTTTTGTGTCTAATTGGTCTAAAACTGATATGGGTGAATTGTAAGCTCTGAAAGCATTTAATTAATATTTTATCCTCACAGTCAATTTAATGATGACTTTAAAAAATGCCGTTAGATAAATCTTCTAAAAATCCTACTTCCCCAAATGGCTAGTTTCAAATAAAACAAAATAAAAACAGAAAGGCGAAACAATTCACTAAGCCCACGTCAGAAAAGTTCAAATTCCTAAAACAGACCTCTGAAGTCTTCAAGCTGAGACTTCCCTGGTGGTCCAGTGGTTATGAACCCATCCTGCAATGCAGGGGATGTGGGCTCGCTCCCTGGTTGGGGAACTAAGATCCCACACGCTGCAGAGCAACTAAGCCTGTGCGCCACTACCGACCCCACGCGCCACAGCTAGAGAATCTGCGCGCTGCAACCAAGACCGGAAGCAGCCTAATTAATTCTAAAATAATAATAATCAAAACAAAAAAATCCTCAAGCTGGCCCCACCTCACTTTCCAGCCTTCCTCCTCATCCCTTAGAATGCAAACTCCACGAGAACAGTCTTAGTTTCATCTACCACTGCATCCCCAATGTCTGGAACAATATCTGTTGAGTTCCCTAGTTTGAATAAAAACACTATTACCCATAGATCTAGGGAAGATGGCCTCCCATCCTGGACCCCAACTTTAGAAAACACTCACAAAATAAACTTGATACACATGTGCCTTCACTTGAGGTCTGCTGTTGAGCATGGGGTCAACACGAGGTCATGTGACACGCCAGGCCCCAGGAAATCGCCGCTCCACATCTCTCTCTCTACATCTTCGACACATACACACACAAAAACCTGCAGCCAAACACCCTGATGGGTAACGGTGCATTACTCCCAACCTCAGAAAAAGAAAATGTTTCCGGGACCAGGAGAGTTTGCGTCTTCTAAGCTTTTAGATAATGAAAAGACTAATTAATTAACTGGTGAAATCCTTCCTCTCAGCCCAGATGGGATAGGTTCTTGTGTAATAAAATATTATGTCCCAGAAGTATAGAGTATCCATTTTCCTGTGTTCCAATAAATGATTTGAGAGGTACTTGCAGATTGGCAGGTATTCGCTCCAGGTGAACAGAACAGCTAATAAAAAAGCATCCATGTCAGGCTTAAATTTGTGTATTTGCAAGACTAAAGGGCTTCCATGGTGGTTATAGCTATAAGTGAAAGTTGCTCAGTTGTGTCCAATTCTTTGCAACCCCATGGACTATACACAGTCCATGGAATTTTCCAGGCCAGAATACTGGAGTAGGTAGCCTATATCCCTTCTCCAGGGGATCTTCCTAACCCAGGAATCAAACTCAGGTCTCCCACATTGCAGGCAGATTCTTTACAAGCTGAGCTACAAGGGAAGCCCAAGAATACTGGAGGGGGTAGCCTATCCCTTCTCTAGTGGATCTTCCTGACCCAGGAATTGAAACAGCGTGTCCTGCATTGCAGGCGGATTTTTCACCAACTGAGCTATCAGGGAAGCCCCTAGTCATTCAGTTGTGTCTGACTCTTTGCAACCCACTTTACAGTCCATGGAATTCTCCAGGCCAGAATACTGGTGTGGGTAGCCTTTCCCTTCTAGGGGATTTTCCCAACCCAGGGATCAAACTCAAGTCCATGGTGGCTCAGACGGTAAAGAATTCACCTGCAATGCAGGGGACCCACTGGGTTCTATCCCTGGGTTGGGAAGATCCCCTGGAGAAGGGAATGGCTACCCACTCCAGTATTTTGGAATGGAGAATTCCATGGGCCGTGGAGTCTGGCAGGCTACAGTCCATGGTGTCGCAGAGTCAGACACAACTCACCAACTTTCACTTCACACAATCACTTCACTTCAGGGCTAAAAGTAGCATGCATATAGTAAGATACCCATTCTCTTCACTGGCCATCTCTTCAGATGCACATTACATTCCAGAATTTCAAATTATTTTATCCTTAAAGAAACACTTGATATGATTCAGTTACATTTGTTCAGGACCCCGGCTGGAACCGAGAAACGAGAGGCACAGGTCACAGACAGCACAGGACGTCTCCAGGAGCGCTCCTGGAGAGGGCGGTGGCTGTCTCTTATACACATCTAGTTTTCCTTCAAATTCTAGTAGATAAGTTGGAATGTTTTTAAAAAGAAACAATTTGGAAGCATTCAATAATAATTTGAAATTCTCAATTTCTTATGTTTCAGTTTGTATTTTTGTAAATCACAAAGTATTTTCTGCTTTAGATCACCATAATTTACTTCAATTAATAAAAATGTTAAGTCTTTCTAATTTTTTCATCATATAAATAACACAGATTTATTACAAATCTGTTTTTATAAATCTGTGGGTATATCTTAAATATTCCTTTAAGACACTTCCTACCTATGAAAATCTCAGATGAAAAACAATTTTTTTCTTTTTAACTTTTGATAGAGGACTTGTTTAGAAAAAATAATAATAAACCTCAGAACTAAATCCTAAACTGTACTTCTCTCCACCAGGCTATGAGAATGTCCACTTCTGCTTTCTTCTGACAGTGTAGTAAAAGTTTAACATTTGTTACTCTTACAAGTTTTCAAAATTTGAATACAGTCTCAATGCTAAATTGAGTATTCCTTGCTAATAAACCTAAGGATTTTCCAAACATTTACTGTCCACTTGAATGACACTCGAAACTTTTAGAAATTGTCCTATTACTTTTTTTTTTTAAGATTTGTGATTAAAAAGAAAAGATTGTTGATTTATAGGAGCTGTTTACTTATTAAGCAGATTAAATATCTGAACAGACAACTAGGAAAATAAAAATCCTACCACTAACTCAAAGACATACTTACAGAAATAATTCAAAACTGTGTTATTTTATGAATGTGGTGCTAAATTACTTTATGAGTTCTTAAAGATTCTTATTTTTGGCACGTCTGAGCTGAGGCAGGGGCAATGAGAAGTTCCCTGTGTTTCCACATGTGGGCCAGGAACGGTATTCGCAGGCCAAACACAAGTTGCGAGCAGGCAGGGAAGTGGGGTCTGTAAAGCGGAGATTTGTAGAGTGCGATAATGAGGCAAGTCGTTATGTTCTAACTGGTCTTAACTGTTCTGTAAACGTTTCCTTTACCCTGTAAACTGTAAGGTCAAGATAATATAAGGAGCACTTAAAATATAGAAAAGACATGTGGGCCTTGGCTAGGAACACGCTTTTGCTTTTTCTCCTGGGTTGGGTGGGGTGAGGCGGGGATGGCGTGGGGCTGGAATATTCTAACTGCCGTGTGGACACGTGGGAGTGCATTCTCGACTCCAGCGTGAACACGGAACAACCAGGGTGTCGCAGTCACCCTCCGGGTAGTTCCCAGGAACACCCTGTGAGTGTCAAGCCCCCAGAAGGATCTTTTTTGTCCCCCAAAGCAGAGCTCAGACACACACACCACAGGTGCAGTACAAGCTACAGCATTCGAGGGGGTGATCTAGCTTTCCAAAGAGCCGTACCATCTACACAGACACTTGTTTTTCCATGCCACTGGTGATATAGGTTAACTCCCAAAAAAGAACACACCCTAATTAAATCTTCCAGCAAAACTATATTCAGATTATCTAGCCTATTCTGTAATCCTTTTTTCATCTCAGAAAATAAACAGCTACCTCTATATGGTAGAATTTACTAGTATCTTAAATTGACAGTGGTATCTTCCTCTCACGGGTTATTAATGCTTCAATATGACCGATTTCTTTTTGCACAAGTAGCTAATTTCATTTCCTTCAAGCATCATTGAAAGTGAAAGTGAAAGTGAAGTCACTTAGTCGTGTCCAACTCTTTGTGACTCCATGGACTGTAGCCCACCAGGTTTCTCCATCCACGGGGTTTTCCAAGCAATCGAAGGGTTACTGGTGAGTGTCTGAGACATCTTGAATGTCATAAGCCACTTATTTAAAAAAATATATTTTTATTTATATGGAGGATATTACAATAAATGGTCAAGTAGAGATTCATACAGAGAAGGCAATGGCACCCCACTCCAGTACTCTTGCCTGGAAAATCCCATGGACAGAGAAGCCTGGTAGGTTGCAGTCCATGGGGTCGCTAAGAGTCTGACACGACTAAGCAACTTCGCTTTCACTTCTTACTTTCATGCACTGGAGAAGGAAATGGCAACCCATTCTAGTATTCTTGCCTGGGACAACCCATGGACAGAGGAGCCTGGTGGACCACAGTCCTTGGGGTCATAGAATTAGACACGACTGAGCACCTAAGCACTTGCCTCTATCGGAACTGTATACAGCATGACCTGGATTCACATACAGCTTTCTGGGAAACAAAATTTATAACACCTTGTATCAGTTCAGTTCAGTTGCTCAGTCGTGTCTCACTCTTTGCGACCCCATGAATCGCAGCACGCCAGGCCTCCCTGTTCATCACCAACTCTCAGAGTTCACTCAGACTCACGTCCATCGAGTCCGTGATGCCATCCAGCCATCTCGTCCTCGGTCATCCCCTTCTCCTCCTGCGCCCAATCCCTCCCAGCATCAGAGTCGTTTCCAATGAGTCAACTCTTCACATGAGGTGGCCAAAGTACTGGAGTTTCAGCTTTAGCATCATTCCTTCCAAAGAAATCCCAGGGTTGATCTCCTTCAGAATGGACCGGTTGGATCTCCTTGCAGTCCAAGGGACTCTCGAGAGTCTTCTCCAACACCACAGTTCAAAAGCATCAACTCTTAGAGGCTTTTTAGTTCCTCTTCACTTTCTGCCATAAGGGTGGTGTCATCTGCATATCTGAGGTGATTGATATTTCTCCCGGCAATCTTGATTCCAGCTTGTGTTTCTTCCAGTCCAGCGTTTCTCATGACTTACTCTGCATAGAAGTTAAATAAGCAGGGTGACAATATACAGCCTTGATGTACTCCTTTTCTTTTCTTTTTTTTTGTAGTAGAATAATAAAAAGTGGAATATATTCAGTTCTTGTTTCAAGAAAGAAAAAAGTTTCCTATGGCACAGAATGGTTATTCATCCCGGGTCACACAGCAGGTGAGGGGGTTAAAAGAACCTGGATCTAAACCTTAGGACACCAAGAGTCCAACAGCTGTCATGTCACTTTTCCACTCAAAGCAGCAGAGCACGTGTGATAACTCTTCTAAACCTTTCTCAAAGAAGAAAGATGCTGTGATCTAATTACAAAGCCTCCCAGCGAACAAGGAATGGGGGTAAGAGAAACCTGTCTGGCGGATTTCCTTCTATTTCTCGGTTTTAGCTGTGAGCTTGCAGGAAGGGTCAGGGAGAGGAAACAGCACTGCCCCACACTGGGTTCCCTTCAGGTCCTGCTAGCAGGAGTGAGACAAGGCTTGGGAAGCACCTGAGGGTCTTGTCAGTCAATGCCCCCTTCCGAGGCCAGCCTGGAGAAGCCTGCGTTGCCTCCCGTGAGCCTGCAACTGTCAAAAGGCATTCCCCAACCCCATCCATAGCGCCTGCTGCCAAGTAAGGGCCCTGCTGCACTACCGGCTGCAAACGGCTCCATTCTGGGGCAGACCTGCAACAGCATCTGAGCAAACTCGGGAGAAAACTCACGAAACCTGATGGCTTTATTTATCCTTCCGACATTAAGAGAAACACACATGCCTAAACCTCCACTTTCCAAATGTTTACTGGGAGATTAGAAAAACAACAGATGACAGCCAGTGTGTCAGCCTCAAAGAATCACAAATATCCTTCTTTAAACAACCCAGCGGCCAGCTGCAGACCCCGGGCCAGGAGCCCCCGTGTGTGTTTAAGAAGTTCATGGTGCTGGCATTCCTTTGGAACGCGAAGAAACATAAAAGATGGCGCCTCAAGTCCAGGGCCAAAAATGCACAGAGAGAGGACTCCCTTGGCCTCAGGTGAAGAGAATGTACTGAGATCGCACTCTCATTCGGAAGGCGGGAGACGAGGGCCGCCATGCTTGGCTGTTGCAGACTGTGTACTGAAAACGTCAACAGGCCACCATTTACACAGAGTACAACACGGATGGAGCAGGAAGCCATTCATTGCCTTTCTCCCAGGGATTCTCCCGACCCAGGGTTTGAACCTGGGTCTCCTGCATTGCAGGCAGATTCTTTACCACTGAGCCACCAGGGAAGCCCCCTCCCCAAAGGACACTAGGAAAGTAAATGCGGCCCCCGCTCGGGAACACGACCTCTCCCCCCATCCCCTATGAAGCAGCAGAGTGAGGGAATTGCAGAGCTAATTGACCCAGAAGGATTTAACATTTTCTTCCGTCTGCCGAGAGTTTCTTAGTGGCTTTCACCAGGGAAGCCCCCTCCCCAAAGGACACTAGGAAAGTAAATGCGGCCCCCGCTCGGGAACACGACCTCTCCCCCCATCCCCTATGAAGCAGCAGAGTGAGGGAATTGCAGAGCTAATTGACCCAGAAGGATTTAACATTTTCTTCCGTCTGCTGAGAGTTTCTTAGTGACTTCCAAGTTTTGAAATCCTCCAGGTTTATTCATCTTGTTTCTTTTCCCTGCCCACCATGCTGGAGGTAGGAAACTGGGGCCATGTCCTACCATTTCGTAAGGACTGTGGGCTGGAACTGGACAGGAAGGAAGAACAGCGGGGAGCGGGCAGGGACGGTGCTGAGCCGACTGCCCCCACAGGTTTCAGCAAACATTGCACAGTCCAGAAAATCAGAGGCCTCGGAGAGAGCTTGTGGCAACAGCAACGTGAGGACTTAGTGTAAAGATGAGGACGGTGAAGGGGGAAGCCGTGGGCCACAGGAGACACGCATCGGTGAGGGCTGGAAAGGCGTCCTGAGCAACTCTCGCAAGGCACGCTCCCTCGGGATGGGACCGCCGGCGGCCCCTGTAACAGCTGGGGCAAGACGGGCCCCCGCTCAGGGCCAGATGGAGGGTTCTCAGGACCCCGGCTGGAACCCAGAAACGAGAGGCACAGGTCACAGACAGCACAGGACGTCTCCAGGAGCGCTCCTGGAGAGGGCGGTGGGCTGCTGCCCGAAACGAACGTCTGAGTGATGAGCAGAGGGGGCGGGGCGGAGAGAAGACAGGAGGGGTTCTGGGGGGTGACAATCACGAAAGCCCTTCAGGAAAGACGTTCTTTAAAAACAAGGAATATTTACACAGAGATCGCTCAAAAGCGAGCCTTGCTAAGTGAGGAGAGGTGACTGGGTTTCCAGGGTGAAGAGCTGTGTGGAGGCGCCTGCCTCTGCCCAGGACCTGGGCTATAAAGCCAACAATGGCCCCTGAGCTGCTCCAGGAGAAAGCGAGGTCAGAGCGGAGCTCCGGGCACACGGAAAGCACGCCCCTCGGGTCACTGTTACCTAACTCCTACACAACTGGCCCCCGGGGTTTGATTTTTCAGATTCCACCTTAGTGAAAGTAACGTTGTTTATATTACTCTGTGACTACTGAGAATGAAAATGAAGTTTCATGTTAATGAAGTCAACGCTCTTTTTTCCCCCTGTGTTTGAAGAAATCTAGAGAAGACTAACTCAAATCAACCACTGAACCAATGACTGGTAAATACATTCATGAAACCGTGGCCGTCCAGAAGTTGTGGGAAGCCCGAGCAAATCCTGGAATGTGAGGATGTCTTTCCTGATCTCAGCTCTGCCGTGTACGAACCCTGGGATTCTGAGCAAGATACTTAACTTCTTAGTGGCCCTGGCTTCTTCGTCTATAGAATCAACACAGCAATAACACTTACTCATAGAGGTCATGTGATGACTGAAAGCCAAAACATACGCAGAACACTTGGGATGTGGCTTGGCAAACTAAGAGTTGATAGTGTACATATTTGGACACGGTTCCTCTGATGGTGACAGTCATCGTCACTCTTGTTAAGAACTACCGGTTTCTGACACGCTAACGAGCGTCCGGGGAGATGAAGACTATACACGAGGACTTCCTGGGGATCCAGAGGTGCTTTAGAATCTGCCTGCCAATGCAGGGGAGTGCGGGTTCAGTCCCTAGCCTGGGAAGATGCCACATGCCTCAGGGCAACTAAGCCCTCGCGCCACAGCTACTGAGCCCACACACAGCAATGAAGACCCAGCACAGCCAAGAATTAACGTGTCCATTTTAAAAAGGGAAAAAATCAATACAAAAAACGACTACACAGGACCACTGGAATGTGACCTTCAGCACATTTTTTCCTCCATCGGAACCCTAATCTTCCCTCTTCTAGGAAATAGGATAATAAGGATGTCATGGGGATTAAAGGACTTGAGAAAGTAGAGGCCAAATGTACCCCTGTTCTCTGGCAAAACAGAGCTGGAAAATTTGAATAATTATTCCGATCCAAACAGAGGGTAGGGTCCGACATTTATAAAGGGCCTCCGTAAATAGACGATATTACCGCCACTGTTTGCGTTTCTATCAGCCCCAATGCTGAATAATCAATAATAAATGTTGTTTAAACAAATGGTGTAATTTTCCAATCTGTGTTGTTCTAAACCGACCTTTCCTCCTCATTGCCATTTGTAATGCATGCATAATTCATTGACGGAAGCAGAAGAAGAAATAAGGGTGTTGGTCTAAGTGGCCCTTTTTGGGGGCTGCTTTTGATGATTTGTTATAAGCCCTATAAATAAAACAAAACTTGTCACTGTAAATATGTATTGTGCTATCTAGAGGTATATTTAGTGGGTAAAATAATAAAACCCAGCCTTCCTCTCCTGGAAATCTCAAGCTATAATTAATTGCTGGCAAGATTTATTCTAGAACTTGAGAGCCCCTAAGTAGAAGGGAAAAATAAAGGGCACTGCCAACAGAAACGCTATGAGAAGTGTCTAAAGGGCAGGGCCATCTGCCATTGTGGAACATGCTCGCTGGTGCTCTTGTCTGGGAGGCAAAAAAGGGTGACTCAGATGGCATTTTGTTCAGGTGGAGATATGTGTAGGTACGTGTACACAGAGATATACCCTTTTCACAGATCACGAAGCAAGGGGTGTACAGAGCTAATTGCTGTCAACCTCAACTCCTGTTTTCTATTCACACATATACACCTACTTCTACCTGGACAAAAATATGCTTACAAGTGTGTGTGTGTGTGTGTGTGTGTACTTCTACCTGGACAAAAATATGCTTACAAACGTGTGTCTGTGTGTGTGTACTTCTACCTGGACAAAAATATGCTTACAAATGTGTGTGTGTGTACTTCTCTGTCTATGCTGCACAGTATGGCCAAAGAGAAAAACCAAAACAAAAACCAGGGTGTGTGTGTTTATGTGCACTCACACACAAACATACACATATTTTTTTTTAATCAAGGGCAGATGCCAAGGTTTTCGGAGCCAGCTGCAGTCAGCTCTAAGGCTGGTCTGCCTGTCCACTTGCACACACTCACTGTGCAGTGAAGCCCCTCCGACACGGAGACAAGAGTGAGAGCCCCTCTGTCCCCAAAGGGCCCCTCCCTGCGCTCCCTCAGATCCCAGCGGATGATATGCCAATGAAACGTGCTTGCTCTGGTCCTGGGGATCAAAATCAGGGCTTAACCTGCAATTTGCTCTACACGTCCCACGGCGCTTGCAAGATCTGAAGACTTCATTCTAATCTTCCCTGCTGAAAAAATAATCAAATACTCCAGCAAAGATGTATTGACAACTCTTAATTAACCATGCTAATGGGGGGAGAGAGAGCATGGATAAATGAAATCCACACATCACCTAAAACCTTCACTGGGCCATTAATTTCCAACTTCTCCTTCACTAAACCTTGGGTGGGGAGGGCAGATTAAAATGCACTTTGACAACAGAATGAATTGATCCATGCCTGCACCACGCCAGTCATGTTGGGGGCAGGTTAACAAGCCGGGAAGTGGCCCAGGACATCACTGTGCTCCGAGGGTACCAGGGTTTGGTGGTAATGGTCTTGGATCTTTTGGGGTACAAAGTAAATATATTTTCAGTGGCTTCTAGGATGGAATCTGCTGGAACAGCTTTGCAGCAGAAGAGGCTCCTTCACAGGAGCCTGCTTCCTCACCTACCACAGTCACATCTCAGTTAGAAGGGGTGGCGAGGACGCAGACAGCCAAGGGAAGCACACGCGCAGAGTCCAATCACTGCCCAGCAGAGCTCAATCACTGCCTGGTGACAAGCACCTGACTGCCATGGACCAAGGCTGCAGACGGGGCAAAGCTGACGCCTCTGAACTGACCACAGCTCAGTGGAGATGAGGGAGTGGGAGGTTTCCCGAAGGCAGGAGGTGAGCTGGCATGTGTTAAGCACCCCTGTGTTCCAGGCACCGTGGAATGAGACTCTGAATGGACACTGGGCAAAGAGCGGAAGTGGGCCTCCTCCTCCGTGAAGCTCTGGCACAGCCCCACGGATGGCAGGAGCCAGAGCCAGGAGCCCTGGGCAAGACACCCTGAACATCCGTGCCTGAGCCTCCCCCAGTCATCTCTGCGCCTGCACGCTGCCCAGTGCGGCACAGACACCCAGGAAACAAGCATTACAGTACTAATAGCCAGCATCTCCTGGCACCGTCGACAGGCCAGGCACGTCATGGGGACTGCCTCATTTCATCTTGCAAGCAAAACACTGCCTGCTGTTACCCCTCTATTACACAGGTGGAACCAAGAGTACGAGGGAAGTTAAGTCCCTTGCCCAGGGTGGCAGGGCCAGAGAGGAGCGGAGCTGAGAATAAACCAGGCCACCAAGCTCCCCGTGGGCCTTCTGACCTTGACACTGGCGTCTGGGGGGCTCTCCTTCATGTGCCAGAGAGACAACGTGCTCAAGGCTCTCCGTGTTTCCCCGTTTAATCCCTGTGTGTCCCAAGACTGAGAGTCTACTGCTGTTCTACAAATGAGGAGGCCGATCTGGGCAGTCACGGGACCATAAAGCAGGCTGGTGCACACAAAGCCAGGTGCTTGGCAGTGCCAGTGTTGGTGAGAACAGGGCCCCCACCTGGGCAGCCCTCGCCCCGGGCCCCCTGCGGGCACCCCACGGCTCTGCAGGTGGCACTCAACACACCTGCTCAAAGGAAAAAGGGGGGTGCCTGGGGAAAGGCAGCAATCGGGCAACGCTGAGACACACAAAGCGCATCTTTCAAGAAGAACCACGCCACACACTCCTCCTGGTGGGAAATAACGGAAAGTCCCCACATGAGACTCTGACAGCAGGGACAAGCAGGGCTGCGGGCTGACTGGAAACGCGGCAGCTTGCAATTCTGGCTGCAACGGTCACTCTCGGGGCCCGGGATTGATCTCCCTTTTGCTGGAGCCCAGGAAGGATAATGAATCCCCCTCCGCAGCTGATCAATGACTTGCACTTACGGGCTGGCACCACCACCACCACCCCCCGCAACAAGGTTAAAAGAACAAGGCTCCTGAGTGATGGTCAGAGGCGAACGGGCTGAGGAAGAGGAAGTTGAAAATATTAAGAAATCAACGGGGGCATTTAAGAGCGAAGCCCTCTCCGCACCACGGAAGATGTTCCGCTATTCATCTTGCTCCCTGACTCTGCTTCGCCAACTTGATGGAAGATGGTTTAACTGACATAAAAACCAGCTCTGTGTGAATAGCTCTGATTGATGGAGCCGTTCCGAGCATCAGCCAAAAAAATGGCAGTAAAAGATGCCTCAGGCTTCCTGTTAACTGTTTTATGGGGACACCGACACTTTTTCCTCCTCTTGTTTAAAGAATAAATTAGCTGAACAAGTACTTTCCAAAACAGGGTATTTTTATACTGAGATTTTAAAAAAACAAAACAACAAAAATGGAAGACCTCTGGGATGTCTGTGTATGTCTCAGGGCGGTCGGGATGGTGAACACCAGGTTATGTAAGGCTTCTTCCACGGGCAGCTGTTTGGTTTCTGGGGCTATGATTTTACTGAGTTTTACTGAAGGCCGTGTAATAACAAACTGTGCCATAAAGTGGCCTGCACAGAGGCAATGTCTCAGTGGCAAAAGGAAGGAAAAAAACTCTTGGACGGGAGTCTTAAAAAGAATGCAGAGATGCTCCAGGTGGGCTGTGATAAAGGACAACAGGGGAGACCACCCACAGATAAGCGTGGAAGGGCAGTTTCCCACGACCGTGCTCCAGCACGGGAGGAGGGTCCGGTTGCAGCACAGCATCTGATTCTTCCGGATGCTCCTTGAATAAGGAGTGGGAAGGAGTAGAGGTTTCCAGAGTCTCAGCGCTCCGCTTTTTGCTCTCCTTCTCTGGGCGCAGAGGGCTTGTTCTCTGCCCTTCTCCTCTCTCATTTTGAAAAAGGCTAATAAGGACCTGGGAGTGTCTGCAGCTTCCTAGCACGTGAGGCTCGGCCATTGCTGAAGAAGAATGCCGTCCGTGGTGCGGTGCGAGAACTTCAGAAGCATCCAAATTTGGAATTCCTTTCCGAAGGCTGGGGACAGACTCCGTGCCCTGGCATTCCATGGGATGACAAATGCCCACCCTGCTCCCACGTATCTTTGAGATATGCACGTTAGTGAAGCATAAACTTCACCTGACTCTCACAATAAAATCCGCTGGTTATGTGAGCCATCTAGAATAAGCTCTTATCTCCACACTGCAGGGAATGGTTACCCACTCCAGTCCTCTCACCTGCAGAATTCCATGGACAGAGGAGCCTGGTGGCTTACAGTCCATGGGGTCGCTAAGAGTCGGACGCGACTGAGCAGCTAACACTCACAACACTGCAGAGCAAAAGGCCCACACCTTCCCCCCTACCATCCCCCGGGCCCCAGCCAAGCCCCAGGCACCTTCCACGAGTTTCCCCCAGGTAGTTCCTGGTCCAAGTTATCATGTCTGAAGAAGTCTCACGTGCTTATATCTATGACTGAGAAATTCTACCTCTGGTGTGTTAATCCCATAGAAATAACCTGATGTGGGAAGCGCTTTAGAACCAAAGATGCTCATGGCTTTGTAACTGACGACTGAAAAGAGAGAGTTACAATCTAAAACTTCACTTAACAGCAGAATAACAAGCAAAGAATCATGCTGCTTCATCTAGCTGGTAAGCACTGCTTAGGACAGTCTACAAAAAGTGTGTGTGTGGGGGGGGGACAGTCTACAAAAAGT